>JARYZH020000135.1:22500-622500 GCA_030021035.2 Notholithocarpus densiflorus | reverse complement strand
TTAACCTACACACCTCCCTTTGCTGCCAAATCCAGGTGGAGGAAGCATATACACTTCCTCATCCAAATCCCCATGGAGAAAAGCATTGTTGACATCTAATTGAGTTAGATTCCAACCATAGACAGTAGCAAGAGCCAACAAGGTTCTAACAATCACAAACTTCACCACAGGAGAGAGTCTCATAAAAATCGACACCCTCAGTCTAAGTGAAACCCTTAGCTACCAATCTTGCCTTGTATCTTTCAACAGAACCATCTGCCTTGAGTTTAACCTTGTATACCCACTTACATCCAATATGGACTTTACCAGGAGGCAACTTAGTCATAACCCAGGTATGATTGGCTTGAAGGGCATCAATCTCAGCCTTCATTGCAGCTTGCCACAAAGGATCTTTCAAGGGTTGAGCATAGGAATTTGGTTCTTTGGCAACAGATAAGGCAATAGAAAAAACTCTATATGGAGTTGATAATTTGCTATAGGAAAGAGTGGAAGAAAGAGGATAAGGAATACCTGAACTCTTAGTAGCAGTGGATTCATGTGATTGAGTGAGAGAAGCTGAGGCCAATACATGTGCAGAAGCAAGGTTGCAATGATAGTCATGAAGATAGGAAGGAGGGTTATGAGGTTTAGTAGACCTTCTAACAGGTGGAGGAACAATGGAGGTAGGAACAGGAGCATCAAAAACAAAATTAGAATCAGGATCAATATTAGAAGCAACCTGATCAGTATGAACTAAATCAGGAAACTCATTTGGAGGAATTGCAATATCAACAGAAGACAAAGGAGGGGAATATTCTACAGAAACTGAAGGAACAAGAAACTTTGTACTATCTGAAATTAATGGTTGAGATGGAAACATGGAATGAGTGATAGGAAGGGAAGTAGATACTGATTTGGAGACCCAATGTTTGAAAGGAAAGATAGACTCCCTAACAACATCTCTAGATATGAAACAAGATTTAGTAGACAAATCATACAATTTGTATCCTTTTGAGCCAAAGGGATAACCAAGGAAGATGCAAGCTTTAGCTCTAGGATCAAATTTGGTTCTATTTCTACTTAGAGTGGAAGCAAAACACAAGCAACCAAAAGTCTTAAGATGAGCATAAGTAGGAGGATGACCTAGGAGCTTTTCATAAGGAGTTAAATCATGTAAAAATGGACTAGGTATCCTATTAATGAGATATGTGGCAGTTAAAACACAATCCCCCCAGAATTTTAAAGGTAAGTTTGCTTGAAACGTTAAAGCTCTAGCAACATTTAAAAAATGTTGATGTTTTCTTTCAACCACAACATTTTGCTATGAAGTTGCAACACAAGATAATTGGTGGACAATACCTTTAGAAGCATAAAAGGAATCAATGGCAAATTCAGGGCCATTATCAGTTCTAAGAACCTTGATAGTAGTTTTAAACTAATTCAGAATCATGTTGAAAAAGGATTGAATAAGCAAGGATGCATCAGATTTTTGTTTCATTAAGTAAACCCAAGTACACCTGCTATAATCATTTACCAAGGTAAGAAAGTACTTAGAACTAGTCAAGGAAGGAGTGGAATAGGGTCCCCAAATATCAGCATGAACCAAATCAAAACAAGAAGAAGTAGTCACAGAATGAGGAAATGGCAATCTCTTTTGTTTATCTAAAGGACAAACATTGCATTCAAAAGCTTTATTATTATTGCAAGAACTGAATTCAGGTACAATATTTCTCATCAAAGCTAATCTTTGTGAAGAAGGATGACCTAACCTGCAACGCCATAGCCTAAAAATATCATTGTTGAAGTTGAAGTACAAAAATGGACACTATTAACAAGAAAATAAGAAGACAACTTGGACAGAACTTCAGAGACAGATTTTGGCAAGGCAACTTAAGTAGAATTCTGCAATGTATAGAGACTTCCTTGCTTTTTACCCAACCCAATCATCCTCCAGAGCTGCAAGTCTTGTATGAAACAATAATGGGAAAGAAAAATGCAACATGAAGGATTTTGAGTCAGTTTACTTATGGAGACAAGATTAAAGGAGAAATATGGAATACAAAGGACATTTTCAAGAATCAAGGTAGCTGATACTTGCACAGTTCCTATGTGAGTAACCTTGGCCATATCTTCATTAGGCAACCTAATTGAAATTTGGACTAAAGAAGTAATGGACTTAAAGAAAGTAAGATTATGGACCATGTGATCAATAGCCTCACTATCAAGAATCCAATCAGTGGAACTAATGTGAGATGTGTCAACAGTTGAAGAAAAAAACGGAATACTCTAGGGATGGAGAGGACCATATATCTGATAGCTCATGACCTTGAAGACCAAGTGAAGGCTGTGCAATGATGTTGGCAACTTGAGGAGTCTCTACAACTACTTCTGATGGAGCTTAAGTACCAAAATGGCATTGAGAATTCAACAAACCAATCAGTTGTTGATATTCTGCCTTGGTCAAACTGACACCCTCACTTGAGCTATCTTCAACAGCAACAGCAATGTTGGCAAAGGATGATGAACCAAATGATTGAGCCTTATTCTTGAACTTATAATCAGGTGGGTAGCCATGTAGTTTATAGCATTTATCTATTACATGTCCCATGGCACCACAATGAGTACACTGAGGCCTCCCAGACTTGTTCTTGGTGAAATCTTTGGCATTTGTATTAGTATTCTTGCTTCCCAATGCTGCCAAAACTGCTGATGTATCAATCTGAACCTTCTTTCTAGCACCAACCTTCATTTATTTCTCATCTTGAAGTAAAAGAGAGAATGCCTTACTCAAAGGAGGAATAGGATCCATGAGTAGAATATGCCCTCTAATTGCTGAATAGGTATCATTTAGCCCCATCAAGAAGGACATGGTGCAATCTTCCACTTGATGACCACAAGTACAATTTCTGTACTTGGTAAATTCATCCCAGAGTCCTTTGAATTTGGTGTAATAGGCATTAATGGTCAAATCCTCTTAAGCCAAAGAACTGACTTCTTTCCTTAGTTCAAAGATTCTAGGTCCATTACCTTGTGAATACCTATATTGCAAATCAACCCAGACCTCCCTTGCTGTCTTAAAATACACCACACTAGGCTGTAAATCCTTTGAAATAGAATTGAATAGCCAACCCAACACTGTGCTATTGCACTTACACCAAGCTACATAGCATGGATGATCAAGTGATTGGGGTTTTGGTATTGAACCATCAATAAACCCTATCTTGGTTTTGGCATCCAAGGAAATCAGTACTACCCTACTCTAGGTACTGTAATTCTCTTCAGTGAGATGTTGCACAATAAGGAACACACCATGGTTATCACTACTAGACAAGAAATAAGGACTAGAAGGATTTTCTCATGGTTGAATAGTAGGAACAGAAGTACTAGAAGCAGTATTAGCCATACTCAATGCAATTGAAATCTAAAATCACGGCCTCAAATCAAAAATCAACAAAAGAACCACAAGAATCAATCCTCAACAAATCAAGGTTCTTGATCACAAATGATCAACTCAGAATTATGTTGATCAAGTGAATCCAAGAATCAAAACAGGATCTTGGTGAATTGTGGAACCAATTACAGAGTCCACAATTAAGCAATTGAAATCCTTAAATCAAGAATCAATTACAGAATTTCCAATTAAGCAATTGAAAACCCTAGATCAAGAATTTCAATATGCTATTATATACTGCCAAATATCAAGATTACAATTTGCCTTTGAGAGCAAAGATGAATCAAGATTTGAAAGACGAGAACTTAGTGCAAGAATCAAAGAAAGAACACAAATGGAAAATCTGCTTGATTCATGAGAAAGCACTAAGGAAACAAAGAAAGAAAATGAACTAAGGAGTTCAAAGAATACCAGATGAAATGATTCTCTGAAATTAGTTCAGCTCTGATACCATGTTGAAATTCACTCTCAAGCCTAAGGTCCTACAATGGTGGATTGCAAAGCACATGAAGAATAGAGGCAAAGAGTAAGGAAACCAAGATTGTGAAATGAATCTTCTATTGATAAATATCTTGCTCTATTCCTTATATAGCAAGTACAGAAGGTGGGAAATACTAACAGAAATCTAACTAACTAAACAACCTATAACTGCTATACACGTGTCAGAAATAGTGACTAACAAACTAACTAATTATGAGTATCAGTCAAAACTACAAGTCGTTTTGACCTTCTACTAAACTATACTACATGTAGTCTATGTACACAGTGTTGCATTACATTATATACACTAATCAATCTTTAACACTGCCCAAAGAGGATTGACGGGTATCATTCTCCTAGTAGCCAGCGGAGAACTGGAACTATATGTAAATGTGAATTTGATCCGTACAATACCTGAGGTATTGCACGCACCAGGTGCAATAGAATTCAATGGTCTCCAAAAGTGAAGAAATAATTTGGAAAAAATAACTGCCAGAACTAAACAAAGGGATTACATTGAACATAAATGAAAGTTGAGAAAAAAAATAAATAAATAAAAGAAGGAACTAAGGGGAAAAAATGTAAACATGCCAAACTTAGAGGGAGTGATTTATTATGTAGCCAACACAAAATAATTTCAATTTCGAATAGGTTTTATTTTATATCCAACTATCAAGTTAGGCTTTTTCTTTCTTTCTTTCTTTCTTTCTTTGTAATGAATTCAACTATCAAGTTAGTCTAGTACCTTAGAACCAATTTTAGTCATAATGCGTGTATAAATTTCAGAATTTTACTAGATTTGTGGGAATTTACACATGAAACCACATAAAATTATAACTGGTTTTTGGAAGGAATGTACATTTGAAATACCAAAACTAAAACCAATTCTTTTTTTAATGCAATATATTTAGCCCAGTTTTAAACTAGTTTTTTTTAATTAAAATGTATCAAATTAAAAACAATTAAAATCAGTTATGTTATTATTGAATAGTCTAATTTTATAATATGCCGGACACCTCGTTAACAACACTAAATTATAAGATCATCTCTAACTTTACATGATGGAAATATGTTACTAGCTTTATGGATCAAGCTTGACTATTTTATATAAGCACTGAGTCTTGGACACACGGTTGCGAATAAAGATATGTGTTAAGATCTTTGCTCAGATGCTGTAATTTAAAATGAGTGCTAAAACTTTTGGGATACTGAGTGCATTGGATTTAAAATCAGTAGTTTGTTTTGCTTTGTATCATCATTTTTTTACTGTGGAGCTAGAGAATAAAAGACACACTAGACTGTCCTACAGATTCATAATCCCTGGGGATGCAAAAAGAGTAAGAAACGAGATGGGTATATTATTATTTTTCATTTAATGGACAGAAATGCACAATTTATTAAGGAAATACTTATCTTGGATGGGATTTCAAACTGTATCGTATTTCCATCGTGGTCCCAAAACAATTGTTTAAAAAAAAAAAAAAAAAAAAAAGTAGGGTTTCATAGGTAAGTGGAAGACTCTTTTCGGAGATAATCATAGCAACTAGCGTTAGATTTTCATAATTCGATAATTAGGGTAAGAATATATGAATCCAGTTAAAAATACGAAGAAGTGCGAGTTGAGTTACAAGATGGTTGACATAGCAACTAGCATTAGTTGATGGATATTTTGCCGACCAATTTCATGTCTTTCCAAGAGTCTTATAGCACATCTCTCTTGTTGTAACTATTGAATCTAAGACATTGATTTTGATCAAATTACATAGGAGCAAGCCTTTATTACTAAACCACGCATTCACTCTTAATGGTCAATACCACTGCTTAATATGGCTGAATGCTTTTGATTCTTTGAATTAGGAGTACCCAAATGCGGTAATTTGAGCTCAGGTCCAAATTTTCAAGGAAGGATTATGGCATGTGGCCTAATTATGTCTTTGCTTTCGAGGTTGCCTACAGTTGTACTATGAAGTATATATGAACAATATATCGGGTGTCTATACTGCTGATTCGAACAAAAATGATTGTCATTCTCTGTATGGTACGTCAAGAAAGTAATATGTTATGGAAAATGTATTGGGATCCATGAGAAAGTCACTAGGAAATTTTGGAAAGGCAACAATTTATTAGGGTCCTATTTCAAAGTCTCCCAACTTTAGAGATACTTTATATTGCAGTACTTATAAAAAAAAAATACTAATTGGCTAAGAAATTTTATATTATTGTATCGACATGAACATGTCGAAGAGATGAAAAAACCTCAACTTTACAAGTGAATTCATTGATAAACGTGTGATTTTGTTCAAGTGCAATTCGATTAGATAAATTTGTTACAGGAAACATTCTCATTTTCCAATGTAAAAGCATGGCATGAATGATTACTGGCTAAGGTATTGTGGGGAAAGAACCATGAAGCTTCAAAATGGTTTCCAACTTCTCGATTAAGTTTTAAAACTATTTACAGTTAGCTTTAATAGTACAAGCCAATTGTTAATGAAATTAGAGGAACAAAATTTAATAAGGCTGTCTGGTAGGTGTTTACAGTTCAAGTTCAATCCTTCCTTCACATTGGGATAAGGATTAAGATATGGGATGTTTGTTTTGGTTACACCAAAAAGGCTTGCATTTCTTTTCTTTTCTTTTCTTTTTTTTCTTGCTATTTTTTATTTTATTTTTTTATAGGGATTTTAATTTGGCATGAATTACATGTATAATTTATGTCTTGGGGACATTACTCTCGAAATTGTTGCACCTTATGTCTCTTGTTATGTCGGGAAACATAATCCTTATTACCACACACTCTAAGTTAGTCATATGTGATCAAATTTTCTTAATTTCTTTGTTTAAATTTTCACTGCAAAATTTTCATCTAATCTCTAAATTGGAATATGAGGGTTAATGATTTCAGTGAATGGGTGTCTCTTTATCTTGCTTTTGACATATTGTCAACACTCAACAACCTCCAAAAGACAGGTAACCAAAATAAAAATGTGTTATACTTTTTTTTTTCATGACCTATGCATTTGAGGGAGGTTATAAAGGCACTTTTGACTATCTTCAATTGCAAATTAGAGTAAAATACAAGGTGGGATGTATATTTTTGTTGATAATAAAATAGCATTTAAGATTACCAACCACTGCTTCTCCCATATATGCCCATTCATCAAAGTCTTAGACTCTTAGTGATATCTTCCATTCACAACTCTTTGGATGACAATTTAAGGCAAAAGAAATATATAATTTAAACAAAATTTTCAACATTGGCTCAAGTCGTAAAGGGATTTGGACTAGAGTGCATTTGTCTCTTCTGTTAAGTTTTTATCAATATCAAAGTCATCCATGTGTGGAATTCAGGTAGGTTCTTGATTCAAATATTTCCTTAAAAAAAATAAGAAAAAGGAAATTTATTTATTTCAAGATGACTTTTGTCACCAAACTCTTTTCTTGGAATATTCTATAATTTTCATACATGCCACACATTTTGATCTGTTTACGCAGGAGAACCACAAAAATTAATGCAATTCCCTAACAAATTTTTGGTTTTTCTTTACACACATGTATGAGAAATTACTCATCAACTACTTTTCTGAGGTACATGATTTGAGTTCTCTATATCAAATTTCGATGCTCCTCAACTCACCCTAACCTATGTTTTTTGGGGGAGAGTGAGCCCCATATATATGTATCGCACATTGTGACTTTTGATCTGAATTAGTGATCCTCCTTTTAAGAGATAACTAAACATAAAAGAAAGAAAGAAAAAACTATTATATCTATATAAGTGCCGAGCAAAGCAAGTAGACATGTTTACTAATGCTTCAATTTTTAATTTTGAAAATATATTACAAAATTTAATGGCGCACAAGATGTCAAAAAAACACGTAGTCAATTTTAAATATGTGACATTTTTCTTTTTCTTTTTTTGAGAAATAAGATCATGCATTCAATAAATCAACAGAAACTTCTGTCAAACATTACAAGATTGGTAGCATTACTATGGATGTCTTCTAACCAAATTTGAGAAAGAGTGGATCCTTTAGCTAGTTTGGCCAACTTGTTAGCAACACAGTTTCCTGGAGACCAATTTTCTGGGCAAAGGATATAGCTATTTGACAAGCTAAGGCTTCGACGTCATTGACAGATGGGGGCAAGGCAATCCTCTCAGAGGGTGCACCAATGACTTTGCCTTCATGATCCCTAATCAGAACTCCTAGGCCAGCTGCAGCTATGTCTTGAAAGATGGCGCCATCAAAATTGGCTTTGAACCACAGATAGGAAGGTGGAGACAAGTGGACCAAAGAAGGGGGCTCATCGAGTATGATGGCAAGTCTTGGGCCAGTTGGAATTCACGTAGTCTCTCAATAGCATCGGCATTGATCTTGGAATATGGCAAAGACGGTGAGTCCAGTCGAGCAGCATTTCGTTTATACCATATGCTGGAAGAAATAAAAGCAAAACGCTTTGCTAATTGTGGAACCTGGGCATTGAGAATTCCCATGAAAAGTTCTCAAAAATTAACAAAGTGTTCCAATATCTATGATCTACAAAATTCTTCAACATGCCAATAATTGTGTGTGCGTGAATCACTAATATGGTTATATATTGCATGAAAGATGTTTAACATGCCAATAATATGGTTTATGTTTCACAATTTTGGCATTATCATCTTCGTTTTAATACAAAGAAACCAATTCAATTGAGGTTTAAGTTGTTAAAAACAAACAAATATTAAATTGATGGTTTTACAAAATATTGTTCAACGAATACCATAGTTGAAATATTGGAAAAAACTAATAATTCTTTATATATAAAAAAATATCACACTTTAAATTTTTGTCTCAGGCTTTAAAATGTATAGAACCAACCCCACCAAAGAATCTTGCATTCACCATCTCATGCAGTTAGCATTAAGTTTCCTTCCAATAATGCTAACATTCCATTGATAATAGCGGGATACTCATAGAAGCAAAAACGATACAAAATCTTTAGAATTTCATTTTGGTTAGTTTTATAATTAAACCCAAACTCAAGTGCAAAACATTGTAAGCTGGTGGTTGAGGTTGAGGCTTACAGTGAGCGGATATGCAACTGGAGTGGTAATGAAAGAGCACCATGATTTAGAAACACACCTCTGAATCTTAGGAGGTAGTTTAGCCAGATACTCAGTAAAATCTCTTCAAGAACATGATTCTTCTGATGTGTGTGATTTGGTGGCAGTGGCGGAGCTAGGATTTTGGTCTAGAGGGGGCAAACTTAAAAGACGATATTAAAAGTGAAATTAATCTAAAAATATTAATTAACAATAATAACAAAATAAATAAACAATTGTAAGCAAATATGAATATATTTCATATTATTAAAATAAATAAACAAAAATAACCAATTCATAGCTACTAAAAAATTTACAAACTGATAGAGTAAAAATGTGATTAGTGTTACTTAAAAAATATAATGAATAAATGTTTGAAATTATTTTTTGTGATTGGTGACATGCCAATTTGTATGCATAAGTAGTAAAATTTGTAACATCTCTAGCATCATTCAATGATAAAATGCTGTGAAAAGTATCATAAATAGTGAAAATGATGTAAATAATGATATAAAATAAAAAATAAAAAATAGTGAAATAGGTGCAACACATAGGACAAGACAAAAGCTACTTATAAGAATAGTGAAATTGGTGAAAAGTATACATGGTTTTGTGTTTGAGAACTTTTTTTCCTTTTTTTTTTTTCCTGTGTCAGAGTCACTTTCAACCAAGTAGAAGTCCTTTTTTTTCTTTTTTCTTCCATGCCCCTCTCTGGCTCTGCCAGTGTTTGGTGGTTCTCTGCTTTTGTATATTAAATTTATAAGAATTCCATATGACAAGAGTAAAGTATTTATTATTTATATATCTGCACTTTTTATTGATTTCATAATATTGTGTCACTTGTAAGTTTTTGTGGCTTCACAAGAGTACACATTTTTATTCTATAATATATATATATATATATTATTGAATTTAAATTATATTTTACATGTAAATAATAGAATATATAATTTCATATACAAGAATAATCATAATAAATAAGGCTAAAATATATAGTTCCATATACAAAACTAAACATATTAAATATCTATTAATAAAAATTATAATTATCAAATTTCATATTTAGGAAAAAAATAATATATATTGATAATCATGGGGAGTTCATGCATGTGATTACTGCCTTTGCACATTTAAATCATGTAATGTATTTCGCGGGACCACCCCAGCAATAGTGGAGCTTGCCACTACTCGAACCCAAAATTTTTAGACTCACATGTGTGATGGATGACAAGGATTTCTTACCTTTATGCCACACTCTCGGGTGGTAAAATAAAAATCATATTATGTTAATGTATTATACCGTTCATGCCCAATTCCTATGGTTACTTCACTTGACCAGTTGTCATAAATTTTGAAAGAATAAGATACTTACGATCATTCCCATTTGAAATTCAAAAAAGAATTTTGCATTACTAAAAAGCTATTTTACCTATTTTACATTGCCACTTGAATAATACATCCTACATCTTATACTCTATTCTCTTACCTCTCTATTTAAATGGTTTTTTAATTTTACATTACCACTTGAACAAATATCTTATATCCCATACTCTACTCTTTTTGGTGAGATTAAAATAATTGGGGTAGAATAAAATAATAGTTTTAAATATAGATGTTGCTATAGTAATTCCTACATGTTAGAGCATTCTAATCTAGTCATCTAAAACCGGATGAAATGCAAAATAGATGATAATTTTCTTAAAAAGCACCAAAACAGCACCACATCACATTATCCATCCATGTTCAAAATTTTGCATATTGACACTTAGAATGTGTTAATAATATGCATATCCCTATAGCGACATCTAACGCAATTATTTTATTCTTCCCACAAGTAAATAATAATGTGTGTTGTTTGGGTATTGCATTTTTTTTTTTTTTTTTTTTTTTGGTATGTATAAAATATAGATAATTTTATTATGATGAATTGCAAAATAAGGAATAGTTGTTAAAATGATAATATAAAATAGATAAAAGTGACTTTTTGGAAAATACAATATATATATATATATATATATATTGCATTTTTGGATGAGAATGCTCTTACAAATAAGTTAATAAAACAACATTCAAAAATCTCAACAGAGGTAAAGCACTGTATGTAGAGGTTATTCTTAGGCTGAGTAAGTTATAATTCAACATATACTTTTTTTTTTTTTTTTTTTTTGGTAATAATGAGATGAAGGGTAAAGTTGAGTTTAAAACCAATAGAATGCTTGTATAACTTAGAAATTATTAAACCATCGATCTATTATTTTTTATTTTTTATTATTATTAAAAAAAAAAAAAAAAAAGAGGATAACGAGACTGTATATATATATATATGGTGGGAATTATAGCTGTAGTGCATCTGTGCATGGGTTATATATCATACCTTCGTTAATATTGGGGAATTGCACTGTAATACTAATACATGGACTTGGTCTCTTCTGTTAAGGATTCTGGGATATAAGGATGGGATATTTGTTTTTATAAGGGCATAGAAATGTATAGTTCTTAGATGTTTGTTTTTATAGAACATTTCCTTTGCTTAAATAAATTTCCTGCATTGGGGTTTAATTTTTAGTCAAAACATTATTTATAAATTATATTGTTCTAAAGATACTTTGGAAAATCATTGCATCCTTTGTACTTTGTTATGTATAGAAGCTGGAACTATGTAAAAAACAAAGTTGATTATACACATTCACCCTTTTCCATTTGTAATACTGTTAATTGTTACTGCTAAATAGTCAATTTAGAATAAGTGTGGATATTTACTTAGTAATGCAACCTTGAGTTTAATAATTCACATGAAGGTATATGTTCTTATGTTATTGGAATGCACCATGATGAGTGAACAAATTTTATATGTATTTAGACAGCTAGAATTGTATAGTTCTTGGATGGCTTATTTAGAAAAGAAAAAAACAAACAAACAAACAACAAAAACCCTTTAGGTGAATTTGTCATTTTCAAATTCAATTCTACCAAATATCTTTTTGTCTTTTTCTGTGTGTGGGGTGGGCATTTGATCAAAATCTTTTGATTGTGTGGAAATATTAAGAAATGCTAATTAATTAGTAAGAAATTATACTCGTGGCATCTTTCAAAACTTGATCACCATAAAAAATTTGAAAAAAAAAATTTACAAACTCAATAATAATTATACTTTATTATTATGTCAAGATATTAATGAAGAGGTATGTATCAAATTGGTGGAAGAATTTGGGTTCTTAGCAAATCTATGTAATATTTAACCAAACTCCTAATTGCCCTTAGAATTGATCAATTTGATTACTCACTAGGACTGACATAGTAACCAAAGATATGAATGTATATACGACCAATGAGCAAAAATGGCCAAAGATATAGACAAAAACATCCAACATATATGAACCAATCCACCAATCAGACACTACAGAGTTCACAAGCATTAATTGCCTGTAACCAAAGATACCAATACCATGTTGAAATTTTCAAACATCAACTGAAAGAGTGGGGACACACTTAACAACCTCCCTCATTTAAGAAGAACCAACTGCCCCCCATACAACATAGGACCACCAATTGATGATTTCTTATGTATCTTCAGCCAATTTCTTCAAAACTTCAGATTCATTGATCTCATTCAGAAAATGCAGTAGTTTAAGTTTTAAGCTCTGAGCTTATATAGTCATTCTATTATGAATGAATCCACTACAAAAATAGATTAAAGATTTCTTCCACCAATGAATGTGATAATTAAACGTATATTTGCAACATAGTTTCATTGGATAGTAGTTAAATCAAGGCTAATGACAGGAATTGGTTTAGCAATGAGTTTCAAAAACTTAAGTTCTGATTTCTAACAAGAAAAGGAAGCAATTAAAGAAGAACTCCTCACATGAAAAAAAAAATAGCAAGAAGAGAGAATCAGAGAACATAGAAACCCCAGCATGTACGACTTTTGAAGTGTACTTCAGAAAAATTTCCACACAAGCACTGCATTTTACACCTTACATGTCCTTTCCAAATACATGCACAGCCAATATTGCACCTTGCACCACATTGTACCTACGGTGTACACATGCATGAATCCATGCCATTTGCATGTATTTTTAAGCGCGTACACACGTATCTATAATATATGTCTATGTATATGCATTCATATACCCTATTTGCTTTATCACATCGTCAATAATTAAGACAAGGTGAAGAAAATTGCATTAACTATCAAACTGCTACACCTAACAAATTAACCAATAATTAGGGCTGTCTCTCATGCCGCTACGGCTAACCCACACCAAAAACAAAGCTTTTAGCTCAAATTCGTGCAATACCATCACTGAGTAATAACAGTACTAATCGATCACCAATTGAACACTATGTATTAAGCATGCACGTTAGGTGTTAGACCATACACACCAAATTAATTAGTAGCTACCATAGTCTTATTTAACCAATTGACTAGAATGACCATGATAATGAAAAATTCAAGTTGAAAAAGATCGAGAAGGGTATATAATGATGACAAAATTATGATGGCGAGCATCTTTGACAATGAAAAGGATGAAAAGATTGACCAAGTAGAGACATTTCTCATCACCCATATATATAGTCATTTTCTGATGTTCATTAAGATAAAAGGCTTGGTCACACATAAAACATCAGCCTATGTTATACAGCCATATATATAATTAATTAAGATGCTATAGTTATGCAGACAAGAGTAAACACTTGAGCCCTAGCTAGGATAGGATAGTGAGGCCCTACTAGTTCTTCTTGCTTCTCAGGATATATGATAGAGATCAAGTAGAAGATCTCTCTCTCTTTCAATTAGAAAGAAGGAATTAGCTAGGGAATTTTGTAGATTTCTGCTGCTCAGTTGTGAGAAGGAGGGTGTGTCTTTGGTGGTGAGTAGTCCAAGTTAAAGCCAGGATTCTTTTCACTGCGTTTCTTGTGAGGCACAGCCCAAGGAACCGAAACAAGAGACTCAGTTTGAACAGCACTTGAAGTTTTTGCTACCACCTTCATTGTTTTCTGATTCCTCCTTGTCTTTTTTGGCTTTTGAATGTCATCATTTGAGGGGGTACTTTCAGCAATGCTATCTTTTTTGTCAACTCCATTTTGCTTTGGAAAGGAAGACTTCACCTTTGATAGATCAAGACCCATCTTCTCATCATTCTGCACAAAATCTCAGGATGTCAAACACTTGAAAATAAGAAGATGAAGATTATAACATTTGGTCATTGAGCTTTAGCTCAACTAGTACTCAAGTTCTAGGTGGAGGGTGAGGTCATGAGTTCAAGACCTATTGGTGCATGTGTAACTTCATTATGAACGGAAAAAAAATTTAAAAAAAAAAAAAAAAAAAAAAAGTACAAACCTTAATGGAAAATTGGAATTTCTTCTCCAGCTTCTTATCAACTACTCGAATATGGCGGGCATTACATGCATGCAATATGGAAAGGCATAAAAGGAAAATCAGACAAGAAGTGATTGACATTTTTATGAAAGATATAGTATAGTCTAAAAGCTTGAATTAAGGTTGATGGATAGCTAGGCTAGCAAGGAAACAATGTAGTATTTGTTGGCTGACTTAGTGGGAATGGTTGAGGTTTAATATAGTGAGAAAGCAAAAGAGAGCTAGCATTAAATGCAGGTACTAGAGTTAATTAAAGAGTTGGTCTTGCAGAACATGAAGGTGTATGGGTAAGGAGAAGTATGAAAGAAAATTGAAGATATGGGCTGCCTCCTCCCTTTTGTCCCTTCCTTCTCACATTAATTTCAATCTATTGGGTCCCAAAATACAGACCCCCCACCAGGAAAAGAGAACCAACACAGACCCTTCTTCTAAATATATGGAGAGAGAGAGAGACTGAGACAGACACAGAGAGAGAGAGAGAGAGAAGCAAAGAGAGTCCAAGCTAGAGATTTTCCTATTATATAGAAGAAAAATAATAGAGGGTGAAGGACCATATGAGAAGTGAAACAAAAACAAAAAGGTTAATATATGATGGTTGCACTAGCACACCATATTTTGTGCGCACACAAACAAAATAAATAAATAAAACTAAACCAGTGCCTGCCTAATTAATTGTGTTTACCGAGGCTAGGAAGTACTTCATTCCTCCACTATGTGTTAGAGATTCACTATTTTCATCGCTTGCCTCCTTGTTTCTCGCCCTTGCTGCCTTTTTACCTTGAAAAACTTACTATGATTATTCTATGATTAAAAAGTAGGAAACCTTTTTAGATGCATATAGACAGCAAACACCCTTAAGATGTGTGATAATGACCACTTGGTCTACCTCTTCCCTTGCATTTTAAAGTTTAAAACAAGAGGAGGATGGGAAAATATTAGCTATATAGAAAGATGAACCTGTTAGAATGTGTTTAGATTATTTTATTGTTTATGTACTCTATTATTTATTTGTTGAAAGTAGGGTAAAGTATACTTATACCTTAAAAAACTGAAGGTTTAAAAAATTGTAATAAGCAAATTAATAAGTTAAATGAACTAAAAGTTAAAAAAATTAAACCAAACCCACAATTAGTGCTTTAGGGGGGTAAAAAAAACAAGAAGAGGAGGGATGGTTGTTCATGAAGTTAATGGTTTAGCTTGGAAAGTTCAGGTTCTGGGCTAACTAGCTAACTAAGCGGTTGTCGATGCTTTTCAGGGAATGAAGTTGCTAGGATGAGCAAAATTATGGCAATAGTAGATGGTGGGAAATTAATATTTCTAGCTCCCATAGTGTCTTTAGACCTCAATGTTCAACATGATTGAGTTGGTTTCCACTTTCAAACAGCCAATTGATATGATTTTCAATTAGCCTGCCTTTATGCTGAACAACCTAGATTTTCCTCCTCCTTTTTTTTGTTTCAAATGCTATAGCAGCCATGTAGGCTATAATTGGAGGTTATCCAAATTTTCTCATAATCAAGAAAGAGTTTCGTCGTAGAAGGCCCATTGTAGCAAACTGTTGCAACAACTAACTGCGGCTAAACCTTTTTCTTTGTTTGTTTTAGGCTTTAATTTAGCTGTGAATTGAGGGTTTTCTAGATTTTATCATGGCTTTTGTTGTAGTATGTTTATTTCGTTGTCTTTCTTATCTAAAAGCATTCATTCGGTAACATCTTTTATTTGAATGATGAGGTTTTATTCAAAGTTCAAACCTTCTTTATTGGATTGTTTTATCTACTCTTTTTATATTAATTCAAATCTCAAACTGGGCTAATTTATAGTGTTACAAACCTACGAGAAAAACGTTATTGATGGGTATATATTATCTTTCTCAATAATATGTGGGATAATTACATATTTCTCTCTTTTCATTTGGAGAAATGACATTCCTCCTTTTTGTTTATATTAATAATTAATGAAATATTCTAAATTTTTATAAGATTTTTTTTTTTTTTTTTTATTTTTTTATACCATTGTTAGGAAAAAAATAACTGATAAATTTAGAATAAAAATACAAAATTTATTAAGCACCAAAACACTTGCAATAGAAAATCTCTCCATAACTTATTGAAAAAAGAAAAAAAATAAAAACGCAAAATTCACACTTAATATTTTAAAATGCACTTCAATTAAAAATTTAAAACAATGAATTTTAACTATGAAATATGATAATTTTAGAAACTTTCTCTTAAGAAAGAGAACGAAGTAAATTACACATTGACATGAGCCCTTTCCTAATTTTCATAAATTTTTTTTTTATACAAGATAAAAATTCTACTCTACCCTAATATAAGTGTATATATGTATGAAACTCTCTCTAGGATACTTGAACCCTGTCTCTTGCCTCCCACACCTCACAAGCACTTTTACTTGTGGATTGATCATCGCATCAAGGGTGCGCGGTGATTAATTTTCAAATCCTTAATCGTAAGTTTATACATTTCAAAGAAAAACATTGTAAAAGTTCATTTTTGTGCCTAGATCTTGATCCCCAAATATAAATCATGTGCAAATAAAAGTTAATTTTCTTGTTTCTTCCACTTACCCTATGTTCATCCTACACATGTATAACACAATATTTGCAGCTAAAATTTGCACTTGACATCTATATGATTTTTTAAAGAAAAAAAAAATTATCAACCTATTGTGTTTTCATTTGATAATAATTTATTTTTTACCATTAGAGGCTTAGGCTTATTTTTTATGTAGACAATTTTTTTTTTTTTTTTTTTTTGGAAAATTATGTAGACAAAATTTGATTCCACATCTTTTATGAGAAGACTAAACTAAATGAAATCTATTATTTGTTGATAATTAATTATAAATACATAGAAATTCATATTATGTCAAAAGCCTTTTAACTCAGGTTTCTTTTAGCACTTTCAAGTGGTTTTTAACAAAGATATCTAGAATTTAAATTCATCCTCCTTCAACAATCGGATTATCAAAAAATAAAAAAGTTATACTATAAAATTGCAATATAACAGTTATTACACACTTTCGATCACTTTAGTAAAAAAAAAAAATCAAACATACACTAACTACCTATAATCCCAAATTTATATTTGACAACCTAAGAATCCCACTACCAATTAAAATGGAAACGAAACAAAACAAAGAAAAGATTGAATTCATATATATATTCATGTGAAATTTACATGACAATATATGAGACAAAACGTGAGATAGTATAGGATAGGTAAACCATTGGACCATTGATATTGAAAGGAATGGACCCACATGATGATCAAACACGTAGGGCCTCTGGAAATTGTAAAAGGTAAGGGACAGGAGACAGCTGAATGACCCATCCTCTCTTTGTTCCTGAGGCAAGGAACACTCTACAATGCCCCAACCGTCAATACCGGCCATTCATGACACGTGGCGAGCACCCATGTGATACATTCAATGCCACGTGGTTGTGGGCCAGTGTTTTAGCCGCCAAAATCCTTCTTCTTTTTTTCTTCTTTTTTTTTTTTTTTCCCCGGAGGAAATTAAAATATGTGCTCTAATATGAATATCTCAAAGCTAAGATAATATTAATACCTCAGTTTTCTGCGGGAAATTTGATTACAAAAATTTAGGAGTAGTTCACACTTCACATAGTTATTCTTGTACTTGCCAAACTTTTCAGAATTTTGAAGGTAATGTTTGGTACATTTGCTTGAAAATTCATATGCCTAATAACTAAGGTATATTTGGATGGAAGAGTCTAGGAGATGAGGTATATTTGGATTTTTATTTTTTATTATTCTTTTGAAAAGATAAAAGGAAAGATCGAGAGAGTTTAGAAGGTTAGAAACCCCTCTAAACCCATTATTTTTCCTCATTTGAGGTAATATAGAAGGGGGAAATTCTAATTTAATAAAGTTTTATATAATTTTTATTGTGTCTTTAGTCATTATTTTTTAAGTATTGTATTTTGAATTGTAATTTTATATTTGTCTATTCATATATATATATTATCATTTCTCTTCATTTCACTCTACATCTAAATAGCGAGATGCGAGAGACGTATTCACTCTCCTCTCGCCCCTTCTATTTTTTAAAACATCCAAATAATAGAGAGGGATATGTACTCTCTTCCATTCTCTTCCTTCCTTTTTATATTTTTCTCTCCTTTCAAAAAATCTGTGAATAATGTTATTATTGCATTTCGAATATATTTAAATTAGATAAAATTCTAATATATCTATGAGGAAAAAAGTCGTCATCTCATCAACTATACATTTAGATTAGTCAATGACTACTTGAAGACAAAAAAAGTTACAATTAAATATTTTATTAGTTCTAGTTATATACAAAAGTCATAATTTAAAATAGGGAAAATAATAATTTTAACTAATTTTTAGACTTGATTTTACCTATAAACTATTGATTCTGTTAATTTTATTTTTGATGATTCGAGAGTGGGAATTTAAATTCGAGATACCTCTTTTGAAAACACTAAAAAGTGTTAACTAATTAATTATAAAGCTCTAGACTATTAATTTTGTCAATTTAGTTTTTAAAGTTTTGAAAATGATTCAATAATAATTTCTTACCCCTACTCGTTAGAAATCAAAGTGACTTTACAAATTAAATACTAAACCTATAGTTAACTTCTTCTTTTTTCTTTATCGAAACCTATATTTGACTTTTGTTTCCTTAAAAGTTAGAAAGCCTATAGTTAATTTTTTAACAAATTGTAAGGAAGACATGATTTATATTATTTAGTAGTTAACAATTAATATGGACAGCTAGTAGGAGAACACTGAACTACTTTCACAACCTAAGAGACCAAATTGCACGTGAACAATTAACAAACTTGAACTCTCACACATAATTCAACCAAAATAATAATTTAACTTATAACTAAATCACCTCACATCTAGAGAAACATTTACACATCTTTTTCATTAAAGAATGACATCATCAACATATAATCATCCTTCTTTTATATATATAGTTATGATTATGATAAAATTTATAGCATCTGTCCTATGATGAGGTTTGAACCCCATATTTCTTGTTTACTCGCTAAGAGAATTAAAATCCACAAAAGATGTTAAACATATAATCAAATTGAATCAATTCACTTAAGTCACAATTAGACCACTGTTTTAGCATAATGTTTATTCAACAATAAATTTCTATCCCAAAAACAAAAGTAAGAATTGTAAATTACATCTCTAAAGCTGGGAGTGGTTGAATTTTATACTCTAACATTTCTGCATCTCTGTATTTTACCCTAAAATTTTAATCGGTTGATTTTTTACACCTCAAATTCTAAAACTTTAATAAGTATGGCAATTTTTACCCGACTTTCGACCTAACCCTAATGGTTCAAGCTTTACCCGACCCATGAAACAAGAGGCTGGGTTTGGGTTTTTTAAATAAAACCCAAAGCAAACAAGACGAGTGTGCTTTTTTATACCCGCCCTAAATCCGACCGAACCCGACTCGTTTAAATGTAATTTACCAAAATACCCCCATATGTATATAAACTTATTCTAACCTAATTTCCTAAGTCCTATCCCTACTCTCAAACTCTCTCCAAGAAATACTCACTTCCTCAAACTTATTCATTAGACCCTCTCTCCCTCAAAGCTTCCATGGCCTGACCTAATCATCTCACAAGCACCATGGTTTTGCTCATAAAGCCCTTTTTCCTGCCTCACCCAATATCAGCTTCCTCTCTTTATTTGCTTTGCACTAAGGTTAGCCACAATCGAACCACAACTGATCACAACCGCCACCGCAGACAATGATGGTTTATTCAATTTTCTTCTTCTGCTTTTGTCTATTGGGTTTGTGTGGATTTAGATTTGGTTTTTAAGATCTCGATGTTGTTAAGTCAGAGCAAAAGCTTGGTTTGGATTTTTGATTTCAAATGTATTTGGATTTTTGTGGAATCAATGGGTATGGTGGATTTTGGCTTGAGATTTCCTGTATTTATTGCTTATGTCACAGGGGTGTAAATATATGATTTGGGGTTTGCTTCAATATGTCTGATATGCTTGGACCCAACCTAACGTGCTTGGGGCTGTCTGACGCGGCAAGTACGCATGGGAGTTAAAAACCCTGTTTATTAAACTACGGTCGTAATCTGGGGTAGGTTCTCACAGTATGCGCCAGACACAAAGCAACCCACTCCAAACTCAACCTCGTTGTCATTCCTAAACTTTGGCAAGAAAAATCTAAACACCAATAAACGTTAAAAAGAACTTAAACATCTCTAAAATTTATGACAAAATCCAAATTCTAAAGTCATACAGAAAATCTAAATACTTTAAACTTTAAGCATAAGAAATTTAAACTCTAAAACTTCAAAACAGAAACCAAACACCTCTAAACTTTGGCACAGTAATTAATTTACCAACAAAACACACACAACAACAACAAATTAAACAAATAAACCATTATATGCACCATTTAAATTGTTTAGATTAGAGTACAGCTCACCAAATCACTCAGGCCCTAAAAAAAGTTAAAAATACAAAGAATTTCAGTTTTTCTGGTTTGGGATTTTCACAATTGTAGTACAATAGTGTTGAGATTGAGAGATTTGTTTGTATTCATTTATAGGCTTATGGGGATGTTTGGGAAAAACAAAGCAAGGGAGAGAGATATAGACGGCACGACAGGCTCGGCTTCCAAGGCAGGCTAGGGATTCGGGCTCGGCGTTGACAATCGGCTCATCTCCTGTGTCTTGAAAAAGTTGAGCATTCTCGGTCGGCTCGGTCCCGTTGTCCCCACGGCACTTCGCTTAATCTGCGCATCATCGGCTTATGTTAGAATATACACCATTATTCTGACTTTTTTAGAATTTTGTCACAGTTCAGTTGTGGTTAAGGCACTATTTGTCGGTTAGGGAAGTTAACACAAAACATGGTTTAAAAGTTCTAAGAAAAGTTAATAAAAGTTAACCCTTTTAAGTTTTAACTTTTTTGTTTTGGGAGGGGGGGCGGTGGGTAAGCAAGCTGACATTTAACATAGCTTATGTTTAGGCACAATTTGTCGGATAGGGAGTTTGATGATTTTTTTTTTTTTTTGTGTACATAACACGCCCATGTTATATTCATAACAATTTAACAACAAACCCAGCGTTATTATCGATTTTTTAATTTGTAATTCACCTCACTAAACTTACTAAGAATAACTTACCACTCCTAAAAAATTATTATAAATTGTAAACGAATATTTCTTATTTTTGCGATAGGTAGATACAAGATAATTGATAGTCGAATGACCGAATTAACACAATTAATAGTGAAGAGACCAAATTGAACATTATCATATAATTAGAGGACCAAATCAGTAATTTAATCTTTTTTATATAGACATAATGGATTTGAAGTCATGACATTGGCTTTATAATGATTACTCTTTACTATTATGTTAAAATATCGATGATTTTTTTTTTTTTTCTGGTAGGCTAGGATTCAATCCAAATCTTTTAACAATATTTCAAAAGTATTGTGGCTCTTTGTCTCTCAATAAGATTTTATTTTATTATTATTATTATTATTCTCTTTATATGGTATGTTTCCACCATGTATAAAAAGATATGAAAAACTTCAAAAAACAAGTGAACCATTGAGAGGTGTATTCGCGACAAGACAAGATGCGACCGAGCATGGCGCCTGGCGCTCAAGCTCGATTGGACTACTGCTAATTTCTCTCAAAGAACTCCGCCGCTCACTAAATGCCTCGTGGTCGCGACTAAAGTTACGGCCACTACGGCCTTCCCTGCACCCCGCAAGAGGCCCCAAACCAATGGGTGGTAATGCCTAGATAATTACACATGCATACTCTCTTACCCATTTCCACTAAAAAAATAAAAATTACAACGCTATGTATATATCAAAAAGAATATCCATCAAAATTTATGAATATGTGCCAAGATTAATATGATATATCAGGCAGGTAACATGTAGGAACTAGTAAAATAATAAACAAAAGTACAAAAAACAAAGTATCTAAGATTGCAACCAATACTCTTTTAGAGAACTAAAACATCATTGAGTATCAATCTTAATTGAAGTTGTACGCAATCCCTTTCAATATGGACAACTTAATTATTTTTAAGAAACTCATCCTACATTTTGTGTTGAGGTCTTGATTTAACAACTTTCATAACCGAAAATGTTTATTCAGTCGTAGTAGACACTGTAGACATTATAAGGTTTAGAACAAGACGAATCAATCTATTAATAAGATGATATGTCTTTGAATTTTTTCTGTCTTTATCAATCCTTGACAAAATTCTACAATAGAAGACAAATTTTGTAATTTTGGATGATTGAGCACATCAAGTTTGAATAATTAACCTGAAATCTCAAATTACTTGTCTTCTACTTTGAAATATCAAGAGGATGAAACTTTTTGCAAGTCTACGTATATCATCAATTTTAAAAGATTTGTAAGCACTATTCGGATCCAAAGTTCATCTGAGTGTCAAACGTTACAACGCCACATTACCAAATCTTTTATCAAGCTCTTTCAATTGAAAATCTATGATAGTATTGATTACATCAAAATGATATGATGTTCCAGTATAATGTAATTTTATTGATAACGACCTGGACCTTCAATATAACAAGCACATAAATCTGAAATGTCAATATTAACTTGGGCATGATTCATGAACCTAAATTTTTAACTTAGCCATGATTCATGAACCAATTTTTTTAAAGTTAAATTATAACCCATAAGATAAATCATAAAAGTACTAACGAATTCAAGGTTTATAAACAATCATGGAATACAAGAATGAGTATAATCAAACAAAGAATTAAACTTTAGCTGATAAAATTATATATACGATCAATTTAATTTGATATTATATAGAGTATCCAAAAAAAAAATCTCTTCTTCTCTTAAGTTCTGTTTGTTTCGACACTAACATTTTATAAAATGAACTTTATCAGCGGGATAATGATTTGCATCAGTAATCCTATTGTTGAAATGGACTCACAGCTTGCCCATAAATTGTTAACATCCAACCATCTTATCAAAAAAAAAAAAAAAATTTACCCACTTATGCTAACTAATTTGATCTTTACTAAGTTTTTTTTTTTTTTTTTTTTTTTGAGAACCTTGAATACAAGTATTTAATGTGGAAGGGAACTCGGGTCACCTCGCTTAACCACATATAAAGTGAGGTAAATGGGATGATAGCTAAGCTAGCTAAAAAAGGACATACCCAAATGTTGTGAAGTGTTATTTGATACATGTCTCACCTTTCTGATCACTACTTATTTGAGAGATAGAATGGGATCTACGACCCACCCACATAAATAATAATATAATATTTATATGTCATTTTGTACTATGTTAATATATTGTGATGTTACACTATGTCTGTTATATATGAACTAACAAAACTACTTTAATTCTTTTAGTTTTATTAATATAACTATGCTCCCTTTCAAGGCAGGAAAAAAAAAATCATTTTAGGATAGCAAGGCCAAACAATCTGATTCACGATTTTAACAATCTTTTACTCAGTGTTCACTTGGGATGCACTTATAAGTTAATTTATTTCTTATTTTTTCTACTATTTGTGGGTTCCAAGTGACTCACCTACTTATTTTATTTAACTTTTTCTTATTTTTCTTACTATTTGTGGATCTCACGTAAGTTAACTACTATTTTATTTAATTTTTACGTTTTATATTTTATCTACAGTGATGGTGAACTGAAGATTGAATAAACTCCAATTCGTCCATAAGTATTGTCCAAGTCAAGAAGACAGGAATGGTCATCCCTCGTAGGACGGTCGTCCATGGGCATGAGGGTCGTCCATCAGAAAGTGCCTGGACTAGCCCCAACACCTAGACGACCCCCAACACTTGAGAAATTTCCAGAAAGATTTACCTACAAAAGACTAGTGAATCGTACCACGTGTTACTATTTTAAAACATAAGCGAGATCCTGATTCATCGCTGTAACTTCCTACTAAATACTTAACTTTCAATGACAGTTATAGAATATAAGATTGAACATTCCAACTTCTATAGCGATTTGTAGAAGTTAAGTCTAAACCTTCTAACTTCCACAAATATTGGGGAAGTTACGAGACAAGTAACCACTCCAAAGCACACTATAAAAACACTCATCCACATCTAATGAAGGTAACTTCTTATGACTCCCAAAAATTGGAATTCTAACGTTCTAGAGGAAAAAACTAACTTAAGCATCGGAGGGTTCTTGGCCAGTTCATCCCGGTCACCTTTGATCTTGTCTTTTTCTTTCTAGGCCTCTCAAGTAATCATTAGCCCATTGAAGCCTGGAGCATTCAGCCTACTGATTTTCTTTCCATCATCATACAGTACTTTCAACAAAAGACTAGATAAATTATTCTCAAACGAACACAAATCTAGTCATTATCCAAATTCCAAAGTCACTAATATGAAAAAGTTTTAATACTTTAATCTTATTTTATATATATATATATATAGAGAGAGAGAGAGAGAGAGAGAGAGAGAGAGAGAGACTTTGTGTAACTTCACAAGAATTACACAAGAAAACAGTTATGTAATAAAAACCTTAAAAAGAATAAGAGTTGCCTACCTCCACTACACATTATTTTCTATTTTTCCAAAATTCACCATTTTTTTCTGCTAATCTCAAAGTCCTCACCTCTCATCTCCTCCTCCATACCCATGGCTACACCCTTTCCAGTCTAGACCACCCCTACAGACTGCTTAGTGGTTGTGGGGACCCGAGGACCGAGGAATGATACAATAAGCTATGACTATCATTATAAAAGCATTCCAAGCCCGAGGATAGGAGGAGAAGAGACAAAATACTTCCTAGAAGTCCGAATGAAGAGGATGGTGTTTAGAGAGAGAGTCAAGGTAGGTGAAGAAAGTTTCCAGTGAAAGCTCACTTACTGCCTCTGCATTAAATGACTGGCAATAAATTTATCAGCTGCATTGATGAGGAAGTGACCTGAATAGTAGAATTCACAGCTAAGCAGCTCCTTCTACCACCTTCAACAGAGGTTTAAAGGGACAGGTGTCCTAAGGAGAGTCGAGAGGATTGTAGATGGAAGGCTAGGATGCAATAAGCTTAGGAGTATATAAAGAAAGAGGACTTCTAGATGAATGGACCCCAGAAAAAATTAGGAAAAAAAGATTAGAACAAGAACAGTGATAGAGAGAGAGAGAGAATAGTGTACATCCTTGCGCAAGAACATCGTCCTCAAGCAAGATTGTAAAGAACCATTTATATACTTAATCTTTGATTTTCGTTCATTCCCTCTCTGTCTGAATCCTTGGGCTAAGCCCAACTTGTTTTACCCCACTCTCTTTACAAATATCTATTGGTTTGGGCCTAGCTGGACAACACCAATTTCACTATTCTTAGTGAGTTTGGGCCGCCAGATTTTTATGTCCTTACAATTGGCGCCGTCTGTGGGGAACAAGATTTTGTTGTGGGTTTGTTTTGATTAGCCATGGCCAACCTGGAACTGAATAGGGAAGAATCTGTTGGTTCACAAAGGGAAAATCAGTTTGTTAATTTGGAGCGAAAGAGAGACAGACATCATACACCAAGTGTTATGTTAGAGTCCTACCATACGGAGCGTACTGAAAGGAGTCACTCAAGGACAAGGAGCCATGCTTCGCACGAGTAGGAAATGCGAAAACTGAAACTTGAGATAAATTACTTGCGCAGCGTGTCATTATCGCAGCGGGTCCAATGTCACAGGACACTGGATAGAAGCCACACCCATAAAAGTGCAACTTGCCATCTTGACTTGGACACCAAGTGTCCCTCCCACAATAATTCCTACCTAAACTTTCCCCATTATTATTTCCTTCATTATGCTAATGAAGTCCCAAATTATAAACTTAAAGCACCTAATGACATTGAATTCCAACAAGTTGCTTATCAAGAAAAGAAGAAGATAAAGGTGAGTGCACTCAGTTTGATTTCAATATATACTTCACGAGCACTTTTGCCCGAGACTGCCAAAGAAGCCCTTTAATGTCTTGCTTCCCTTGTACATCACCAAAGAGAGCACATAAATTGGAAGGGACATATTACATATCAATGGAAAGGCATCATATGGTTTGTTGAAATGTTATATACAAAATACAACTGTACACGTAAACACAGACTAGGTTCACACTTAGGCATGATACCAGTATTGTTCTAGGCAATGCAAGAGCGGAACTGAGTAACGACAAAGATATCAACCATATGAGACCAATTACAGAGGATTGGGGGCTATGTAATTTGTCACCCAAATGTGTTTTCTCCACTATATGTAACATAGAGAAATCCATCGCCATCCTTCTTATCATCATAAATGGTAGACATTATGGCTCCTGCAGATGTTTATATACAATTAGTATCTCTCATTTTGAATAGTTATACATTTGAATTTATACCACTTCCAATCATTATTAGTAGAAACTAATTATCTATTTGAAAAGTATCTTCAAGATCTTTTCAATTCAGTTTTAATCTGATGAGGAATAACAATGTATACCGTGAACAAATGTGCAATAGAAAGGAAATTAAACCCTAGCATCACCCACACATACGCATAGAGCTCATCAAATTTTATAGCAGTTACCTGTTGGTGGGAGCACATTGTCCACAAATATAAAGATTGCCTTTTCTGCACTCAGTTTAATCCTCTTCCGAATTACATAGACAAATTGACCCACCGTCAGATCAGCTGGGACAAGGTATCTGTAATTTCACAATTATCATTAATAGAAATTTCTAGTATGGGTTTACACACACACCTGGTGAGTCTTGATCCCAAGACCTCACCCTAAATCTTACTCTTTCAAGGAGAGAAGGTGCCATTTAAGATTGAGAACTCATTGGCATCATTAATACATTAAAGCTATCTTCACTTTCAAGCAAACACTTGAGCATAATAACATGGTCTTTTAGGTAGCAGTGTGTCCCTATTTCTTCCCCATTTGAGTCCTATGGTTGGCCTTCAAACAGAGATAAACCAAGTACTCCACAAGAAAACAAAGACACATCACCAATGAGCTATAGCTAAACTGCACCACCTCCCCTTATAAATTCCTAGTGGAGTGTAAGGTAGTGGGTTCAAGACCAATTGGGTGCATGTATAACTTACCAATCCCAAAAAAAAAAAAAAAAAAAAAAAAAAAAATGAGACATCAAAAAGCTAACTAAGACCACTACGCTATAATTTTCTTTTGACTCTCACTGTTTACCCCACACACAAGTGTGCATACATTCATGCATTCCTACATGCACACACTTGCACATGCATACCCTATGCACATGCACACAGATGCTCGAATTAAAGGGAACTTGTTTCTCACTGTCGCTAAATGCTAATCATCCTAATAAATAGAGAATACAAAAAATTAAAAGCTGAAGGGAAACCAGAGGGACAAGGGCTTAGTTATATGGAACTGGAACTCACTTTTTTTTGTCAATGTTGGGAATATCACTTCTCTCAGCCTTCTCCACAATCACCTTTAGAAGCACAAAGGAAAATATAAATCAGACCACAATTTGGAAACCCTGAGAGTCTCAAATGATATATAATTAGATTTATCACTTTATCAAGAATAAATTAGAAACTATTGCTCTAACCTATAACAAAATTAGTATAAGTACTATCTAATCACTCTTTAGCAAAATAAATCAATGCTACAAAGGAAGTTGTCAACAGTTGCATTTCTTTACAATTACGAAATTGGTCAGCACAGAACAACTGTATTACATACTAGATTACAGGAATCTGATGCTTAGTAATTGGATCTGATTTTTAAGTATGAAAAGCATGATTAAATGAGTGACCTCAATTCCATAAGACACTTTATGGGGTAGAAAAACCCACATTACATCAATAATAAATTCCTAATAATGCTCTACCCCGACTACAGACATTCTTGGGAAGCTGCAAAGACTGAGTTTTTCTTTGTAAAACAATTTAGGGATTAAGGGGTACATTGCTGGATTTTTTCTGTGATAATATGTTAAATCCTATTTCAAGACAGCACAAAGTTTAGCAGACACCAGATATATAATCTTATCCCCCAATAATTTCAAATATAGGGTCATTGACAGTACAAAAATACTGCAGCAACAACAGTAAAATGCTCCATTTCCCTTCTCCAATAAAGAAAGCACAAAATAGGATTGCATAACTGATGTGGGAAGTGCAAAGAAAAAAAAAATTAACTTATTTTTGTTTAATTTTAGAAGTCAATTGTATTTTTTTTTTTTTTTTTAATAAGTAATAAAAATATATTAAAAAGAAGAGGGGTGTCACCTGAGTATACAGGAAGTATACATCAAGGACAAAAACAAATCAAGTGCATAAAGTACAAAAGTCCATGAAAACATGGACTGAAGAAAAAGAACGAAAGCCTAACACTTTAACCCAATCCAGAAGGGTCTTAAGGAAGAAGAGTTTAAGATCTGAAACTAATCTCTCTAAATCCTCAAAATGCCGATTATTCCTCTCCCTCCAAATGCACCACATCAAACAATGGGGCACAACCATCCAAATAGCAGAATTCCGATGCCTTCCAAACTTTCTTTGCCAACAAGCCAACAGCTCCACCACTGTTTTCGGCATAACCCAATGAATGCCAAACAGAGTAAACACCATAGACCATAAATCAAAAGCAATAGAGCAATGGATGAGGAGGTGGTCAACTGATTCCCCATTTCTTTTACACATACAACACCAATCCAAAATCAAAATATGCCGTTTCCTAAGATTATCAATAGTCAAAATATTCCCTAAAGCTACAGTCCATACAAAAAAAGCAACTCTAGAGGGAACCTTAGACTTCCAAACAGTCTTCCAAGGGAAAGACTGATCGAAACTTTTTGTCAGCACCTGGTAATAAGAACGAACAGCAAAACCTCTTCCCATAGCAGGTTTCCAACACATCTTATCGTCCCCAACTCCTTTCAAATAAGCTCCATAAATTCTAGACATTAAACTATAGAATGATTCCAATTCCCAATCTTCGCTATATCTTCTAAAAGTTGGATCCCAAAAAAGAACACCATTTGGGAACTTCATCAAATCAGCCACATAGGCCTCCTTATTTCGACTTAAAGAAAAAATTCTTGGATAGAGCGCACACAAAGAAGTGTCCCCACACCAAATATCTTGCCAAAATCTAACAGTAAACCCAGCCCCAACCTCAAATTGGATGTGACGAACAAAAGATGGCCAACCACGACTAATAGACTTCCACAAACTCACTCCATGAGGGCCAATAACGGGAAGAGAGCACCAACCTCCCCCTTCACAACCATATTTTGCCCCTATCACTCTCCTCCACAAGGCCTGTTGGTCATTCCCAAATCTCCATAACCATTTTCCAAACAAGGCTTTATTAAAATTTCTCAAACTTCTAATAGCTAAACCTCCAGAATGAAGAGGAGTGCAAACCATGGCCCATTTCACTAGGTGAGTTTTTTTAACATCCCCCATACCACTCCAAAGAAAATTTCGTTGAAGTTGCTCAATACGGTTTGCAACCTCCACCAAGATAGGAAAAAGAGAGAGAAAATAAGTTGGAAGATTGGACAAAGTACTCTTAATAAGAGTAATTTTACCTCCTTTTGAGAGATATAGTCGTTTCCAACCTGCTAACCTCCTCTCCACCTTCTCAATAATTGGATTCCAAATAGATCTATCTCTAACATTAGCACCCAATGGAAGACCTAAATATTTCATTGGAAAAGAGCCTTGCTTGCACCCTAGCACATTAGCATCTAATTGTATTATTTTTATTTGTCCATTAGATGTTAATTTAGCGAAATGAAGTTCTCGCGGGTGGCATGGCCTACTATTAATTAAAAGGAAGCAGCCTCTGTTTTGGTTGGCCTTATTAGTTAATTAGGCTATTAGTATTTTATTTAATTTCCTAGAGTCAAGGCTATTTTTGTATTTCAAAAATTGGGTTTTCCATTTCCTAAGTCAATTGGTATTAGGGTTATATCCTGGTTGTCTATATAACCACACTATTGTACCCAAATGGGACAAGTTTACAGTTTTGCTTCATTAATAAGATTTCTGTTTAATTTTCTGAATAGTCTGGTGTTGATTCTAGCCAACCTATGTGCTTGAGACTGGAATAAGTTTCACTTTCATTAGGTATAAAATAAAAAGCATTCATGAATTGCCCTCCCATTCCAATCATTATAGGACTGTAAGACCATAATTTTAATCCTACACCCAAAACCACAGTGGAGGGAAATACCTAACTTAGACACTATCCACAATTCATCAGTATATAGAACCCAGCTAAGCTGAACCAGGTAGCATTTTGAGGTCAGAATGGCAGGTGAAATTTGCAGCATTCATGCTGAACAAAAATTAGTTCAACAAGCCATTAACCATCGCAGGAGTTTCAAGCAGATATGGCCGCTAATTTCTATCATGTATCTTTTTCTATAAGTAATCTTTTTAATTGAAAAAGGGGGAAACTCATGTACATAAAGTTGAATTATGGCTGTTTATTTCTTCCAATATATCTTGTAGAACTTCCCTTGTTGAGGAAAAAAAATGCAAAACAAATTCAACACTATGCAGAGCTCCTCCATGTATGAAAACTCACTAACCCCCAACCCCCAAACAAAACTATAAAAAGAAACATACAAAAAAAGTGAGGCATGCAAATTAGTTGTAGTAAAAAATACTATCAACCAGATAGGCCTCAGTATTGATGGGGTATATGGAGGGAGAGGAACAATCAGTGTTTCAAGGACACAAAAAGAAGTATGCCTGATCTCAAATTAATTTTCTTTAGAACTTTGTTGGATTGGATGTCAAATTTGCATAGTCTGTCTTTAGGTTCTGTTATTGATGTGATAGATTCATGTAATTTGTGTGATTGATTGTATGGTCCCCTCCCTATGTACTTGGGTGACTCTTTTTTTATATTAATAAGAATTGCATTACTTATTATAAAAGCCAACACATAAGTTTAACCTATAAAAGAAGACATGCAGACATTAATAAATAGCAATATAATCACAACAGTGAACTTAGAAATTAAATTTAAAAAAATAATAATAATAAATCTCACTGGAATTCTATCTGGGTATTTCTCCCTAATTCTAGCAGCCTCTGCACGCCTCTTCTCTGCAGAGACAGACATCATAAATTAATGAAATTGAGCTCACCAGTATAACAAAGAACTGTAATTGATTAACTTGGTTTAATAAATAACATAAGATAGACCAAGGCATTTGAACACAAACACAAAAGCTTTTATCCATACCAAAGTCATGCTCTTGCTTGAACATGCTTCTAGTCATTCTTCTTGAATGTACTGGAAAAACAAGAAACAAAAAAACCATTTATTGAATAACAAATATGATAATTAAATCGAATCCAGAAGAACCCCAGAAAATCTTATGTGAAAATCAAGAAAGCAACAAAATTTTCAACCAATATCAAAAACCCATGTTTGATTACTGAGAAAAGATAGGTTGGTGCAAGAGAAAACCCAAAAAATCTAAGCCTAATACAACTTTTGACCCTTTGATGGTATTCTCTTCAATTTCTATTTCCAGGTATTGAAGAAAACAAAAATATATATATTACCAAAAAAATAAATAAATAAATAATGATTGAGATATATCGATGAGAAGAGCTTACACAAAGATTGAATTAAGAGAGGAAAAATCGAAAAACCCAACAAACAGTTTTCCAGTGCTCTTTGTCTTTGGGTTGTAGATAAGAGCCGATGATGATGAGTTGACGACTATGATTAAAGATGACTCTTGAGTTTTTTTAGAATGCATGTATATGTCACTATTTAATATTTATTAATCGGTTTGGGTTGGCCTTGGACTTCCTCTCCGGTAAGGATAGTCAAGTATGTTCGTATAACCAATTAAATCTTGCCGTGTACATGTCAATCAATTGCAAGCAATTGACAACTTTGACTTTTCATTTTTCTTTTTTCCTTTATTTTAGCATTCTCATCCGGTGCTCAAAGTTGTGTTTGGCATTGGCCCAAAAATGTTGATTTTTTTACTATTTAGTTTATTTTTTTACTATTTAACTTATTTTTGTTACTATTCATAGGTCTCATGCACTTTTTGGTACTATTCATGGATTTCACTATACTATTTCACCCAGTTTTTACCTTTATCTATAGTACTTTCAACAAAAAGTTTTCAGTTTCAGCAAAATAAGCAAATCCCAAGCAGACCCTTAGGGATTCACTTATTTTACTGAAACTGAAAACCTTTTGCTGAAAGTAAAAGCTGGTTAAAATAGTATAGTGGAACCCATGAATAGTACCAAAAAATGCATGGGACTTATGAATAGTAGCAAAAATAAATAAATAGTAAAATAAGGTAGCAAAATTAATCCTACCAAACGGACAATAAATGTTGCTTTTAGCCATTTTCCATTTTACTGTGACAACAATTGCTTAAAAAAAAAAAATCTACATCTGATGCTCTAATACTTTTGATATTTTTGCATGTTACTAGGATAAGAGTATTCTCATTCGGAAATTCCAAAAATAAAAAAAATAAAAAAAATATTTGCATAACCAAAAAGTCATTTTATCTATTTTACATTATCACTTGAGCAAATTACAATAAACTCATCTATAGTTAGGCCCGTTTTAAACTTATCTACCCATAGTTCAAAACTCGACATTTTGCCCTTTCGAGATTAACTCTGTTTTTCTCTCGTAACCCACTTCCATTAAAAACAATAGTAAATATGTCTTTGCTTTATGTCTCTCTCCTCCCAAAACCAGAAAAAAAAAAAAAAAAAAAAAAAAAAAACACATAATAACACAAAGAAACAAGATCAAAATGTGGTATTATTAAAAAAAATTGAAGAGGAAAGGAGATAACATGATTCATCAAAAATACAAGCAATTTCTCTCAACACATTCAACCGCACCACAAATCTTGAACATAAACCCAAAACAAAATCATCCACACCACAAATCTCAACATAGTTCAAAATTCGACATAGTTCAAAACTCGACATAGGCTCATTTTAAACTTATCTACCCATAGTTCAAAACTCGACACTTTGCCCATTTGAGATTAACTCTGTTTTTCTCTTGTAACCCACTTCCGTCAAAAACAATAGTAAATATGTCTTTGCTTTATGTCTCTCTCCTCCCAAAATAAGAAAAAAAAAACACATAATAACACAAAGAAACAAGATCAAAATGTGGTATTAGTTTTTTAAAAAAAAAATATTTGAAGAGGAATGGAGATGAGATGATTCATCCAAAATACAAGCAATTTCTCACAACACATTCAACCGCACCACAAATCTTGAACATAAACCCAAAAAAAAATCAAAACAAAATCATCCACACCACAAATCTCTCTCTCTCTCTCTCTCTCTCTCTCTCTCTCCTCCACCCACAACCACCACAACCACCATTAGAAACCACCACCACCACAAGCACGCCTACAATCCACAACCATCACAAGCCACAATACCACCAAAATCAGATCAACCACCACTAGCAAGCCATAATCAAATCAAACCCACAACCCAAAAGCTAATCATAATAATAATAATAAAACAAAATCAACAAAGGCGTCATAGTCCAATCTAGACCTTCGGCATGGATTCCTTGCAAAAACAATGGTGGTCGATCTAGGTATTGTTGGGTTTTCACTTTGGTGGCCGATTAGCCTCCTCAACACCACCATCGGGGAGAGAGAGAGAGAGAGACGATGTAGCATATCAAACATGGTCAATCAACACAATCATTGGCAACATCCTATATCTAGCTCAATCCTTCACCAACTGCTCTTTTAACGTTAGCTTTAATTTGTAATGTTTCCTTCAATTTTGGCTTTAATGATCTACCACCCCCTTTAATGTTTCCTTTAGTTTGTATTTTCCTTTCCATAAAATATATATATATATATTTTTTTTTTTTTTTTTATTGAAGCTTATAAAAAAATTTGAGATCTACCTATCCATTTAGTTTTGACACATACCTTATTTTTTTACAAAATCCCCTATTTGATCTTTTTTTTTTTCTTTATTTGGAAGGAGAGACATAAAAGAGGAGTGAAGATATATATTTATCTCTATTTTTAATAGATTTGGGTTACAGGAGATAAACGAAGCTAATCTCAATTGGACAAAGTGCCAAGTTTTGAACAACGAGTAGACAAGTGAAAACGGGCCTAACCACAAGTGGGTTTATTGTAATTTGCCCTTATCACTTTGACAACATGCTCTACAATCTATTCTTTATTTTACAATTCATCACAATAAAATAATCTATATTTTATACACACATTAATAATAATAATAAATACAGTACCTTAACAACACCCATCTCATCATAGAGAAAGATGTATTATTACTTAATTGTGGGTAGAAAACATTTAAGTTTATAGATGTTGCTATAGGGATTTGCAAATTTATGCTCAAGTGTCAACATGCAATTTTTTTAATAGAGATGGATAATGAGATGGCATCATCTATATCTTAACAATATCATTTTATTCCAACCTCAATTACTTTAATCTCACAAAAAGAATAAAGTATGGAATGTAGGATGTATTGTTCAAGTGGTAGTGTAAAATAGAATAAATAAATAAATTTAAATAGAGTAGTAAGAAAATAGAGAGTGAGATGTATGATATATTGTTAAAGTGATGATGTAAAATATATAAAGTAGCATTTTGGTGATGCAAAATGACGTGAGGAAAATGTTAGGCATCCTATGATGCCTATCCCAAAGGATAATACATTGTTTTGAAATTAACCCTAAATTTTACCATTTAAATAATAAAGAATTTGACATTTGGGTTTTGAAAAAGAGTTATTGTATATGTTGGCATGTATAAATTGAACAAGTGCAAATGCATAAGCATGTAAATGCATGACATACAAATCTACCCTAAAGTGATATGTGGATGCACGTGCATGTGAATCTATCATAGGATGACATGTGAATGTATGACATAAATGAGTCTATTTTAGGATGACATTTGAATACATATCATATGAAAATCTATCTTATAGAAATTTACCCTAAGATGACTTGTGAATGACATAGGCAATTATCTCAAGAAATAAAAAGGCATGAATATTGAAAGAGTGTAAGTCTAAGCAATATACGTCACACTCTTCAATAAGCTAAGCAATTTTATATGGACAAAGTTTAACTACAAAATTAGTTGCAGTCTAAGACTATAACCTTATTCAATAACTTTTTATTGGAAATGAATTTTTACAAATTCACCATTAGATTACATTTTCTTCTTATACTCTCCTTTATTGCTTACCTACAAATATTATGGAAAAATAAAAGGGCTAAAAGCTGCCTATCATCCCATCTCAAACGCATAAAAAAAAAAATTAACTCCTTTTAAAAAAAATAGTTGTGTTAAAACAAAGTTTTCAAAAAGGAAAAAGTAAAAAATTAAAACTATTTACAAAACAGATACCAAGGTGCCAATGGCTTTGGGCCAACGCCAAACACCACTTTCTCTCCATAAATATGGGGTGGTTGATGAAGGTGGGGGCTGAAATTCCGACTCCTCAAACTGCATGGGTCATTAGACTCGTTACCTAACAAAGAGCATGATTGATTCTCCACAAAAAAAAAAAAAGCATGATTAGTTCAAGGAGTTCATTTTGTTATCACCTCCTTGATATGCATCATTGGCTGCTCTAGAGTACTGGGATGCTATCCTTATAATAAAATAAAAAAATTATACATTGGATCAATTGCAATTTCCCCCTAAATTATGGTGTAACAATATTTTCTGAATGTTAAACTTTACATCTAATAATGCTAAAGATATATGAATAATGAGCACTTTGCCCCTATCATCAGGATTTCTTAAAAATTTAATAGAAGAGTCAATTTTTTTTTAGAAATGTGTCTAACAAAAACTTGAATTTGGGAAAAGTACACAAATCCTCATATTTTTGCATAAAACATTAAATAAAATACTAAGTATAGACATTTAGCAAAAAAAAAAAAACACTAAAGCCAAGTATAGGTATTTTGGCCAATGTATAACATGTTGGCTAAGTATGTTTTTTTTAGTGATATTGCCACATATTGGAATATTGAAAGTAATAACAAGATGCAAAATAAAACACTAACCCAAGTATAGGCATTTAGTAAAAAAAATTAAGGAAAAAAAAAAAAAACTCAAGTATAGGCATAGGAGGTGTTTAGTATGTGAGTGTATATATGTGTGGAATCTTTGAGTCGATGAGGTCTATAGACTTGGCCCAATGTATGGATCTATACCAAAAAAATATTGCAAAATTTAAATAAAAGTAAACAAATAAGAAATTAGACAATGTAAATCAAAATCCACAAGCATAAATCACCAACCTATCATCAACCATGCACATATAAAGGCTCAATACAAAGCAAATAACAAATGACAATTGGTAGGCTCATGAAAAAGTCCACAACATTTTCATAACACTTTCACAACAGATTCTAAGTGGTAGGTTGTTACGGGTTATTATAAGTGGGTAAAAAAGTAATTTTAGTAATAAATTCAAATTAGAACTAATAACAACTTACCACTTATGATTTACTATGAAAGTGTTGTGAAAATGTTGTGAACATAGCACTTATCATAACTAAATAAAAGTTTTTACTCGATTCTAATCAATGTAACTCTACCAAAGGCACACAAGCAAAAAGTATATTTATCTATCAATACTAAAAAAAAATCCAATTACTAATATAGCTAAAAAAAACCAAGACTTCATATACTAAATAGTATTAATGTATTATACAGAATTGAAAGAAGAAAAATGAAACAATGCTATTAACAATTTCTACATATGCACTGTTAATTGAAAGAAGAAAAACGACTTCATCTCATCTACTACAGTTTTTGCGTGTCTAGTAAACAAACTTTCTCTCTGAAATCTGCAATTGTTTGTGGAGTACCTTTTATCTCAAGGTCAGTCTCTTTTAGAGTCAAGAGGTATATGGCCACATACCTATACTCCATGTCCTTAAACATCTTTTAACTAAAGGTGATTTGTTGTTAGAATAGACACAGAATCTTGCAATTCGATCAAAAGGAACAACTGCATGCTTAATCAAAGTAGTAGGAAAATCATAGTTAGACACCCTCCACACATTTAGCTCTACACCCCCTTCTAGGAAAGCCAAGCTTCCCCTGAATTCTGCCGAAGACTCATAAAACCAAAATTGGGTGTCACCATAGGAAATTTTCAATAAACTAAGCTTCCTATCATTCACATCATACTTCAAAAGTAAATGGACATTTTTTTCCCCTTCAGCAGCATGTATAGTCCAGTGAGCCCTATTCACAAATGGAGCGGGCAACGTGGTAATTATTGATACAAATCAACATATTTTGTCCAATATTTCTCATTCTCTCTATACGTTTTTAGACCCCTTAAAACACAACCAGATTAACCTAGTTAATTAGCCAAGTGATTACTTAGTCAAATTATCAAATCTAGGTTAACACACATATATCATATTATTGTAAAGTGCGGAAAATAACGAACACAACGATATGATAATCTAGGAAAACCAAACCGGTAAAAAACTTGGGGAGGATTTAACTTAGATATCCTCAAGGTAAAACAAATTCACTATGAAAGAATTGAAGTTTACACAATAGCGACTTAGACCACTAACATCCTATTGCTACCTTGAGTAGGAAACTTACTACCACGACCCTATGATAGCTCCGAGTCCACGGACTACTTCTTTCTTGAATTCCCAGCAAGTACAAGCACTCTCGCTTGTGTATCTTTAAGCTCTTAATGCAGCAACTGAATCGATCACCAAGTTCTTGACATAATCTTGAATCTTGGAAACCCTAAGTATGTGTGAAGTTAAACACCTCTAGATCTCACAGAAGATTCACACACACACAGCATAAGGAGCAACTCTAAAACATGGCTAGGGTTTTCCCTTTTATACTTAAGGCAAAACATAAAACCCTACACGTCAAACGGGCTTGGGCTGAGTTGGAAAATTCTGCAGAAAAACAATCTGCACAAGCTTCGATCGATCGAGTCTAATTCTCGATCGATCGAGCCAGGCAGATTTACACAGTAAATCCTGCAGCAACTCGATTCCAACTTTACATAAAAAAACTAATACTTTGAGCAAGTCTAAACAAGACTAAAACGTTTTAATTATGGTTTGCCAACATTACAAATTGAAGTTCTAATACATTAGTTCCTAATTCCTTAGAACCTAACAAACTCTCCATTTGGCAATCCGTGACAAAACACAAACCTAAACAAAATGCTCAAAGTTACATAAAAACAGCTCATTATAATAATATTGCCCAACATAACAAATTCAACCTAACTACCATCTATCAATTGCAAGTGTAGACAGCAGCACAACTGAATCAACTTGTATATTCCTGAAACACTCAACAAACACATAAACGCATGTGTGGAAAATACAAGTAAAACAAAGTAACTTCCTGATTTCACATAACACAAAATAGAGACATATATCATGAATAACTCATAAATATAAATCAATAAGCAATGTGAAACAAGAAACATATATCAACAAAATATCTCCCCCTATCATGGATAACCCAAACAAAATACATCATGAGCCAAAAAGGATAAATACAAAATGAAGCACTTAGATACAATCTAATAACTCCACAAATACAAAAATCTCCCCATAATAACAAAAACTCCCCTACATATGTACTCCCCCTTTTTGTGACGGAATGCCAAAGAGCAATTAAAATCCATCATCAAAAGGAGGTGGCGGAGGCAATCGTCACAAATGCTCCAAATCTGCTCGTAAAGCATGAAGCTCATCAAGCATGTCCACCAAAAGTTGACCATGAGCCGCCTGAACAGTCATGACAGTCTCCAACGTACGACGAATGTCTGAATCATCCGAGGTAGAAGGTGGAGGAACAACAGCAACAGCAGCAGGATCAACAGACTCTTTAGCCATAGTATCACCTGTAGAAGAGGGAGGAGGAGGTGCAACACCAGAAGTCTCAACCCTAGGGCGTTTAGAGCTTGCTCTCATCTGAGCAGCCCTCTGCCTAAAAAAGGTGGCACCTATGTAAGCGATAATGTGAACAGGCTCAGACGCCGAAAACTCATCTAATCCTAGATGTAACAAAATCCGGTGAATAAAAACGGGGAAGAAAAGAGCATAAGCAATAGAACTACTCTGATGAACCTCAATTAAAGAACGAATGAAAAGATGAGAAAAACTCATAGGAGCATCAGAAACAAAGGCAAACAAAAATGCACAACGCTTGATAGGAATGGTGTGCAAGTGAGAGATAGGCCACAAGGAATGACAAGCAATCCTAAAGAAAAGATAGTGAATCTCAATGAGCTCAGCAGAAGTGATCCGAGGATCAGAACCCCACTGGATAGTAGACCCAGTGATGTAAGACATGATGGTGTCTAGGGGAGGAGACTCATCATAAGGATAGACAGGATGCTAGACCAATGGCACCCCAAGAGCAGCAGCTACTATTGAAGGAGTAATGGTGTACTCATCACCCCGTATACAACTTCTCACAAAAGTGTTGGAATCATAGGAGTGGACAGAGAGGTTCGAATAGAACTCTCTGATCAAGGTAGCCGAAGGAGGATGATCAACATCCAACAGAGGTAACCAGCCCCGACGGTCAAAGTTTCTCCTAATCTCACCATCTAGCTCATCTAAAATAACCTTTCTCTCAGCCCAAATGTTCCTCTTAAGGTTAAGCTTCTCATACGCTTCCTAGTTTTTCTCACTCAGGAACCTCTCACTATCAAAAGTGGGGAAAGAAGTAAAGGTGGATTTCCTATTAGTTTTAGTCTTCCTAGACATGATGCTAAGTAAAGGACAAGACAAACAGAAAAGAACCAAAAAGGAAACAAGAAAAACCAAGGGCAAACTGCAAGTTAGCACAAAACAATATAGAAAATAAAAATCTATATGATGCATGAACAATATATGCAAGTGATGCATGCTCTAATGCAGTGAGAATAAGTTCAATTTAACTTTAAATTCACAAAATTGGCTTAAGCATAGAGTTTATATCAAAAATCTCAAAATTTTGAAAAACCACTTGTACAACTTTCAAGAAATTTACCAATTGATCATTACACAAGATAGATAACACAATATAATGATCAAATAAATCAATCTAACAAGCCAATTTCATCAAATTAAGCACAATTGAACAAAATCCCCAATTTGGGTAGTTGCAAGCCCTAGAAATTCCAAAATTTCCCAATTCAACAAATTGATCAAATTAATTCACATATAACAGTTGTATATCATCCCACAACAAAAACCCATTAATCAATTGTGAAAGAAAAAGCTTAAATCAACAAAAATCCCAATTTTCCTTAGGTTCAAAAATAACTCCAAATGTATGACAAAAATGCATGAAAACAGAAAATAAAAGAAAAAAGAGGGGTATAAAGGTCTTACCGGCCTTAGATGACAAAAATCCCTGAAGAAATTTGGTCGAAAACAACAAAAATCTTGCTTTGACCCTTAGACCGATCGAATAGAGAGAGAAAGTGTTTTTGAAAAAGTTTGAATAGTGAAGAACACATGAGAAACAAAGGTTTTAAAAAACGCTCTATACGATTTTCGATTGATCGAAAATGCCTTCGATTGATCCAAAGGCAATCGAGCACCGATCGAAACACACAGAGCCAAACCAAAACTTTAATCGCAATTTCAATTGGTCGAGAAACAGGTTCGATCGATCGAAATTCTGGAAAAACAATTTTTTTGAAAAACAAAGCAATTTTATGCAAAAACTCCTCAAAGCATTGAATGTTAGGAATAAAATCCATGAGTATGAGATGAAATGCTTTTTAAAAACACTTGTTTTGAACCCAGTTTTCCCAAAATTAAGATTTTTAATCAATTTACCTTATATTCTTAAACATTAAACATGTTTTGCATAAAACTCAAGGAATTTTCAAACTTGGTTGGCCAAACCAAAAACACACACAATAACATGTACAAAGTTTAGCAAAAAGTAACTTGTATAGTATGTGCAACTAGCAAAAGCTTGAGATACATGTGAGGTGATATGTAAATAGAAATCAAACACAATTTCTACAAAATTCATCACATAAATTTGAAAGAGACTATCACCTAAAGAGTTACATTATATCACTCCCACATCTCCTAGAAAACAAGCTTGCAATCATGTAAGTTTCTTGATTTGCCTAATATTGTACACATAAATTTTATTTAATCAGAAACTTATTAATAATAGCCGAGATAATGTACACACCAATTTTATTTGATTGTGAAGTTATTAAAGCCCAATAATGTACACACCAATTTTAACATTTAAACCGATGCTACACCTTAAGTTCTTTTTGTGCATGTGCTACACTTTCTCGAGCACAAAATCATATGATATGCACTAAGGTGTTCATGATTGACTAGTAAACAGTGGTGAGATGGTTATTTATACCTTTCTCAATAAGTTCAAGTCCAACAATCAAAGACATGTGATTTCAAGATCAAGATCATGTGATCAAAAGCTATAAACATCTTCCCACACAATATGCACTACAAAGCTCAGACTAGTAAAGTGCAATAAATAAGCTCATTAAAGCTAAACAAAGTACATAAACATGTTATGTAAAGATAAATTGATCAACCTTGATTTCAAATCCAAGACAAATAATGCAAAACACATTTTGCTTCCTTTTCCCTTCTTTTTTTTATGTTTGAAAAGAAATAACAAAAACAACCCTAGAATGAAATGCATGAGTGTTATGCAATGCAAATCCTAGAAACAAAGAAAACAAAAACCAACAAAGAACAATGGTCACAAAGAGTACAGCAATGAAGCACAAGGACCATGTCAGAAAGACTCAATTAGACTGAGCCTTTTGCATCCAAAACCTTTTAGATGCACCTCGAGCATTGGAGTTCTTATTCACACTAGAATGATTACCAACTTCAGAATTGGAATAAAGGTTTAAAACATTTACCAATTCACCAATAAGTACCATAGGATCTTGTGCTTGAGGCACAGGTACTTTTGGCTTATTTACTCGCTTAGCAGCTTGCAACTTGAAATAATTTGGACGAATGTGCCTAGACTTTCCACAAAAATGACAAACTCATGCAGGCTTATCATGCAACTTGCCCTTAGGAGGGTTAGGAGCCTTACATTTAGACTTTTGAAGATCAACCCTAATCTTCCTAGGAGGTGTAACTTCTACAGATTTAGCAACCTCACTCACAGAGGGTTCGGAAGAAGAAAAAGGAACAAAATTTGTGGAATGGGGTGTAGACACAAAGATGCTTTCTACAAAACCTAACCCAGTTTTGTCAAAGGGAGACTTTTGAACACACAGCATGTGATCAAGTTTGGAGCTTGCAGACCTATTAGTTTGTTCTCTAGCAACAGATAATTCAAGTTCAAAATTCTTAACTTTACCAAGCAAAAGCATGTTCTCAGTCTTCACATTATTCAACAATTCATTAGCATCAAACAGTTTCACAAGCAAATTTTTCTTTTCAAGTTCAAAAGATGCAATTTTCTTTAAGCCTAAATCAACACCCATAGCATCCTTTGCAGCAACTTTGCAAAGTTTATTATAGGCTTCTTGTAAATCTGCATCCTCAAAGAGTTCCCCATCAGAAGGGTTCTCCTCAACAGCAACACTTTCAACAACTACAGCAGTAGCAGTGAAAGTAATGAAATTTCCATCCTCATCACTGCCAGACTCATTGTCAGAAGTTTCATCATCACTAAGGGTTACAGTCATAGCCTTACCCTTAGATCTCAAGAATGTAGGACATTCTGATTTCATATGACCATACCCTTGACATCCAAAACATTGTTGACCCATAGAATTATTAGGGGTTTGACCTACTTTCTCTCTAGGTTTTTCAGTATTATTCACTTTAGTGGGATTATTCCTCCTAAAATTTCTAGGTTCAACAGTGTTTCTACCTCTTGCCCTTCTGTTATTGTTCCTATGAAAGTTCTAAAATTCTTGACAAGGTAAGCAATCTCTGTAGCAGAGAGCTCATCATCAAATCCATTCACATCAACATCATCAACAGACTTAAGAGCCATTGATTTGGATTTGCTAGTCTTAGGTAGGTCCAACTCATAGGACTGAAGAGATCCTACAAGTTCATCAACAGGGATAGAGTCCACATCCTTGCTTTTAGTGATGGTAGTCACTTTGGGTCTAAAATCTTCAGTCAAAGATCTAAGAATCTTCCTAACAATTTTAGGTTGATCTTAGATTTCACCCAGATTATAAGCAGAATTAACAATATCATTAAGCTTAGCATAGAATTCATCAAAAGATTCATCATCAGACATTCTAATGCTTTCAAATCTAGTTGTTAATTGCTGTAACTTATTGATTTTAACTACCTTTGTGCCTTCATGCATAGTTTGGAGGATATTCCAAGCAGTATGAGCAATCTCAACATTAGAAATTCTCTTAAATTCCTCTATAGAAACAGCATTGAAAATAGCATTCATGGCCTTGTTATTAAAAGCGGTTGCTTCTTTCTGAGAAGTTTGCCACTCACTCACAGGAGTAGTGGGCTTCTCCCATCCGTACTCAACTGAGTTCCAGACTCTCTCATCAATGGATTTCAGGAATGCTTTCATCCTTACTTTCCAATAAGCATAGTTATTCCCATCAAAGTGAGGTGGAATAACAAGAGAGTGTCCATGTTCCATGATAACAGGGGTCAAGGATTAGCTCAGAGATCAAAAGATCTAAAACAAAATAGCTAACCTGCTCTGATACCACTTGTACATTTTTAGACCCCTTAAAACACAACCAGATTAACCTATTTAATTAGCCAAGTGATTACTTAGTCAAATTATCAAATCTAGGTTAACACACATATATCATATCATTGTAAAGTGCGGAAAATAAAGAACTCAACGATATGATAACCCAGGAAAACCAAACCGATAAAAAACCTGGAGAGGTTTTAACCTAGCTATCCTCAAGGTAAAACAAATTCATTATGAAATAATTGAAGTTTACACAATAGCGACTTAAACCACTAACATCCTATTGCTACCTCGAGTAGGAAACTTACTACCACGACCCCATGATAGCTCCGAGTCCACGGACTACTTCTTTCTTGAATTCCCAGCAAGTACAAGCACTCCCGCTTGTGTATCTTTAAGCTCTTAATACAGCAACTGAATCGATCACCAAGTTCTTGACATAATCTTGAATCTTGGAAACCCTAAGTATGTGTGAAGGCAAACACCTCTAGATCTCACAGAAGATTCACACACATAGCATAAGGAGCAACTCTAAAACGTGGCTAGGGTTTTCCCTTTTATACTTAAGGCAAAACATAAAACCCTATACGTCAAACGGACTTGGGCTGAGTTGGAAAATTCTACAAAAAAACAATCTGCACGAGCTTCGATCGGTCAAGTCTAATTCTCGATCAATCGAGCCAGGCAGATTTACACAGTAAATCCTGCAGCAACTCGATTCCAACTTTACATAAAAAAAACATATACTTTGAGCAAGTCTAAATAAGACTAAAACGTTTTGATCATGATTTGCCAACATTACAAATTGAAGTTCTAATACATTAGTTCCTAATTCCTTAAAACCTAACACTCTCTCCTCCTAATCCTTGTAGTAACCACTTCAGCAAACATCTCTAAATGCAAATCCCTTATTTTATTTTTCAAAGTACTGTTTTCCACTCTATTATGTTAGATAACTGTTTTTAAAACCAAACTTGATTACACTACTTTTATTGAAATAATTATGTGAACAACATAATGACTAGAATAATCACATAATGACCAAATGAAAGTAAGGCATGCAAAGTAGTTGTAGTCAACAATAGCATCAACCAAATAGTATTAATGTATTATGCAAAATTGAAAGAAGAAGAAAGAAATAGTGCTATTAACAATTTCTGCACCTACACTATTAATTGAAAGAAGAAAAATTATTTCATCTCATTTACTATAGTTTCTTCGTCTGCAATGTCTAATAAACAAACTATCTCTTTGAAAACATACAATTCCATGACTAGAACCAACCAATTGTAATTGGGAATATTTCTTGGAATCCTATGAGTACTTTGAGATATTACACCACATATTTGTCCATAACTTGTATATGTTGTGTATAACAGAAAGGGAAAACTATCCTATATATGGAATTTAAGTTGGGTGAAAACAAAATTGGGGGTGGTGATGGAATGGTTCCAAGATTTGGATACAGACCTGAATCTTACAAGTGATTTCACCTGCCTTGTCAAGATATTCAATACAACATCTTCAAGGACATAGTTCTTCCTCTGTCTGAATTTCATTGGTGGTTGGTCCATTGCAAGAGCCCTGCTTGAGATTGCAGTGAGAGAGCGCCAAGAGAGCCCTTCTTGAGATTGCAATGCAAGTCTCAAGCTCTTGGTTGAGAGAGAGCCCAAAGAGAGACGAATGTTTTAAAATTAGAGCAAGAAAAAAAGTCATTAGAAATCGTATTTAAATACTAACTTGCATTTTTTAAAATTAATAGAAATAATCGTGTGCTATTACACCTGCAAATTTTTTTAGGAACTAGTTAAAAAATTATATTTTTTCATTATACAATATGTTGAGGACCAAAATTTGACAAGAAAGCCCATTCCATGAAAAGCAAAGAAAGTCCATGGGCCTTGACAAAAGAAGGCCCAACTCGTGAAGTTAAGAATAACCATAAAGGCCCAAAGGCCCAAAAAGAAGAAAAAAAGAAAGAAAAAGTAAAAAAGAAGTGGACCCAAATTTGGGCCACGAGCGGGATCCCCATCCTTCAGGAAGCAAATCCTTTGAGGGAAAGCCTAGGAGATCCTAAGAAGGATGTGGACGACTTAAAAGATCCTGAGAAGGATGTGGGCAACCCAGAAGATAGAACAAGCTACTCACAGGTATCCTTGAAAGAAGGAAAGATTCGTTAGATGTCTTGTAAAAATCAAGAGGTAGAGAAAAGTGAAAGGGACGACTGGTATCCTTGGGTTTGGTACCTGACGTAGGAACCGAGGGATCTCAGTCAACACAGAGGACATGCAGCAAAGGGGAGGATGGTCAGAGGCTTTCCTAGCTCACTAATTGCAAAGAAAAATCTATGCCATTTCTGGGAAAATGCCAAACCAAGAAGAGTCAACATCAAGGCCCAAGGACCTTGATGTGTCCTTTTAAAGCCTTGGGAAGAAGACCTTGGCTGACACATGGGAAAGCCAAGGTGTATGTTCAGATTCCTAGCAAAAAACATTAAATATCCAATAAACAAAGTATCATCTTTGTAACCCATGGTCCAAGCCCATGGGATCCCGAGTTAGTAGTAAGGGAGAAGTGGTTTGGTCAGTAAGGAAGTGATTTCTTGTGAAAGGAGGATCCTGAAGTTTTCCCTTGGTTAATGTATTTGCTTGGAATGTTTGAACCAATGGAAAACTCAGTTCCTCCATGTGTATGACATCTCCCCACAATTTCCTCTCAATTGTCATTTTCAATCAAAGTTGTCACCCATTTCCAAGAAGGCATCTTCCATTTGTAGCTAAAGCTAAATACTCCTTTTAAGTTATAATTTCCAAATTAAGCTAAACCTCTGCTCAATGCACTCTTTCAGATTCTTGCTAGAAGACATGGTTTTACCCAACAGACCAAGGACGACCTCGTCTGGGGTACCAGACCATGTCCACTATAAAAGGAACACCAAAGCATAACAGAGGGGTCAGTTTTAGAGGTTTGGGGAAAAAGGGGAGAGTTCCAGAGATTCAAACTACTAATTCTGAGAAATCTAAGAATTCAGCAAGGGAGAGAGGAGAAAGAAAGAATAAAATAAGAGAGCCAAGGAAGAAGATTTCGTCCCATATCCTTGAAACCCTTCAAAATATCACTTAGACTCCAAAGAAACATACAAAAACATGCACACATCAGATATCACTCTCTCCCACAAAATCCTCCTCACCTGACTATCTTGGAAGGAAATGTCCAAGCAAAGCTACTTGGACTTGAGTTCCAAATCCCACAAGTCTTGTACCAAAATACTAAGTCTATGAGAATTGGGGCCAAGATCCTCGTGGCTGACTCATTTTCATGAAGTTCATTCATATATATATATATAGATATATATGTGTGTTTTAGAATGTCTATGCTAACCTGAGGAATTAACAATTACTTGAGAATATTTGTATTGTATAGTTCTTATGCAGGACTTACAAAGATAAAGGGAAATGACAAAATCCAGCAAACATGGAAGAAGATCCTGTGGCCAGGGAACCAGCATTTCGGGTTCCCAAATTAAAAGGCCTCATGATTCAAGGAACCAATGTTTTGGGTTCCATGAATTAAAGACCTAGTACCCCTAGGAACCATGACATTACGCTCGGGGAACCACGAACCCATATCCTGGGAACTGCTGGTGGAAGAACCACTGCAACATCTTTCTCATATCCTAGGAATCACTGGTAGAGGAACCACTACAACATCTTTCCCAAGGAATTATCATGGAGGAACCAAGTGAAGGAACTCTTTTTAAATGTTCACACAATAAAAAATAAGCCCTAAATATTATATTTTAACCTCCTCCTCATTATGAACATTTTGAATAATTATTTTGCTCATTTTGTAAGAGTAAAAGGTTATTTTACGACATTAAAACACTTACAATGATATTTTATTGCTTAGGAGGAAACCGCATTTTTGCCTTGAGGAGCTTTATATGACTTGTGCACAAACCAATTCATATAATGACCCCAATAGGCCACGGAGAAGCGGACCCAGTCCAACCAACAATCAATCAATCATCTATCCTTAGAGGCCTAGAATCCCTTGTCATCAATGGACCCGGGTACCATCCAAAAAAAAAAAGGAACCCATACAATACAAAACCAAAAACTTTTGCACTAAAAAGGGTAATGCTAATTTTTTTATTTATAACAAATTTTCCTACTTGCTTAGAATAATCATGTAATTAAAAGTTAGCTTTTGATTACTTTACAACATAAACATAAAGTATTGTCAAATCCACTTTCTAAAAACTACAACATAAAGTATAGTCTAATTTAATAAATGTACTTTTGTAATTAGGAAAACATAATGTATTGCACCCAAGTAAATGTACTTTTACTGTTGTTTGAAAATATGTAAAATATAGGAGGTTCTATAAAAGCTTATAACTTAATTGGTACCTCTTAGAGCATCCACATTAGTTGCTAGATACTCTTCTATAATACAAAAACTCCTTCATTTTACACATTTTGGCCAAAAAAACATCCACATCAGTGGGTGTAAAGTTGTGTAAAGTTGTGCATAATTATACAAATGCTACAATGACCGTGCATATATGCACGGTCACTGTAGCTTGTGTATTTACTATTTTAATAATTTCTTCTCTCTCCTACATATGACTCTCATCTCAACTCTCTCTTTCTCATTTCATCACAGATCTCTCTTTCTCTCATCTCAACTCTACAAAGCCGATCAACTTCTCCTTCTTCTTCAAAATCTCAGGCTTCAAAGACGAAGACAAGGATAGCACAGCAAAGATCTCACGCACCACGAACTGAGTCCGATTGGTGAGTTTGGGCGACAAGTGAGTTGGGAACGCCGATCAGCCTCTCCGATCCAACAATCCGTTTGGAAACGGAGACGGTGACAGAGAATTGATCGGACATGGAGGGCAAAGCTCGTTACTACCTGGACAGCTCCAGCGCCTCCTCTGGTGCCATGGGGTTTTTGTGTGGGGCCGAGGTCTCGAACTCCAGTGCCGCTGAGGATCGAGACGATGAGAGTCGTTGATGATGGGGTTTAGGGGTCTCGATTATCTGTGGGGTTTGGATTTACTGTTTGGATTTTCTGTGGGGTTTGGAATTTCTATTTGGATTTTCTGTAGGGTGATGGTGGTTGATGATTGTGGGTTGATGGGTGGGTTTGATAGTGGTGGCTAGGTGGCTGGTGGCTGGGTGTGGGTGATTTTGGGTTTGTGTTGGGTCTGTGAGAGGGTTCCAGAGAGGCGGAGAGGGAAGGAAATAATAAAAAATGTAAAAAGAATGAATATTTTATTGAATAAATGTGTAGAATAGATAAACTGATGTGGGTGTTTTGTAAAAGTGGATGTGTAAAATAGAAAAAATAGGTTTTTTCTTGCAAAATAGACAGAAAATTTGCACGAACTGTTGTGGTTGCTCTTAATGTTCAAAATGGAGACAATCTAAGGTTCAAATCCCCTCTCCATCACTATTGTAAATATCTAAATTAGAATATAGTTTGCTCATTATTTCACATTACAACTTACTCTCAAACATTAAAAAAACATTCGAGGTATTTACCCTCCAAGAGAAATATTAAGAGAGAGAAATGAACAAATGCAACAACTTCATTATTATTTAAGATGATACAAAAGGAATTCCATGGATCCAGTTATAGATGACTACCTTCATCCAATTGCCCCACATGGCTCAAGACTTGGTTTGTTAATCTTCCCTGAGCTCTTACTAATATCACATGTGCTTATAAGAAATACTCATGATAAATACGATTGATGTGCTAGACTATACTAACCAATTCTCTTGTTTATCCAATTGTAACTAGTTATTAACTAACTTTCCTAATTTAATTCCACCCTTGAGATCTTATCCATCAAAGCTATCTAGGGTTCCTAACAATTCAAGGGAGAAAATTTTAATAAAGAGCTACACCAACCTTTCTTGTGTAAGCACAAACAAACCTTGTATATGCAGCCATGAGGCTGCATACTTAGGAATTAATCCATGCATACGCATGAGTAGGGTTTTTGGAAAATATTTTTAATGACTTTGAGTTTTTGTGTCTTGTCTGGTTAGGGCCTCTTTGTAACTGGTCTCACGTGTGTTGTCATTGGAGAATGAGGGCATAAATCGTATTTGGTACAAAATAAGGTATCTTACAACATCAAATTTCTAAAATGATAATATTTTTCCTAATTCCTCTAAAATGATTATATGATCCAACATGATGCGCACATTATAAACGACATAATGCTTGGGTCATTGTGGTACCCAAAAAAAAAAAATCTACTTTAATTTATTACTATGTACCGTTCATTATCCTTAAGATTCAGATTCTTTTGATAAGCCTAGAGCCTTATCTACCCTTTTATTTTGATTAAAGTCATACTCAATCTCTTGGAAGAATTCACCTTCTAATTTTTAATAAATTTGTGAGAACTACAATTCGTATGAGCATTTTTTTTTTTTTTTTTTTTTGTGACAAATAAGGATATCCAGACCTCTTCGAGTATTTACCTTTTCTTTGAGTGTATGCAGTCCCCCTCGATCCCCACACATCAAGTTATTATAAGAAAGAATCTCTTGGAAATGACTCCAAGATCCTAATAAGAAATTTCGAATGTAAGATCTCATGAATATCATGAGGTCTTAAGAACCACTTAACCAACTCTTTGAGATTCGTATGAGCATTCTATAGGTTCTTAACAACTTTTTTTTTCAATAAAAAAAAATAGTCCTTAACAAGGATTGGATTAACTCTTTGTTGAGTGGCTCAGCAAGGTTGGTGCATTTCTCGAGGAATACAAGATCATTAGTATTTGTAATTTCCACTTGTTAGATAGAAAGTATCAATTCTTGTGTACTTGTTTTCAAGTCAAGAAATTTGTTAATGTAACACTTAAATTCAAGTTATTCAACTATTTATTGATATTGAGAGTAATTACACAAATCTAAATTTTTAGAGAGAAGATGAACATTCTTATTTCAGTCAAAATATGCTTATCGATTATCAATGGCATTTTTACCATTATAGTTTATATTTTTAAATATAACGTTACTAAATATAGAATATAAATATGCTGCATGCAATTCAAGAATATTCACAACAATTATATCAACTTTTAAAATTTTGTTTATAAAATAATAATAATAATAAATTAAAAAAACCTTTTAATTTCTTTTATTCTTATAAGGGTTTTTTTTTAATTCTTTTTAATTAAAGTATAGAAAATTATATGAAGCCTTGAGGTTGGTTAGAATTGTGTGGAGCACCTTCTCCCAAAAAATAAAACAAAAAAGAGGGTGGTGTGGAGAAAATCTTATTCTTTCATCCACTACATGCCCATCAAGCCTATGAGCTGTAAAATGGGTCATTTAGGGGCTGTTTGGTAGTGTATTTTGAACAACAGTTTTCAGTATTTAAACAACATTATACGTATTTTCACACACTTTTTCACCTACACGTATTTCCAAAAAATACAAACAACGTTACTAGAACAACATTACCAAATGGACTCTTATCTTCTCTTATACCTCTTTTATTTGTTGATAATTTGATTTTTTTTTTTTTTTTTTTTTTTTTTGAAAGAGGTTTTTTTTTTTTTTTTTTTTTTTTTTGAGAAACTTTTTTGAAAGAGGTTGACAATTCAAATTTCGATTTCACTTACTCAACAATAAAATAATTTAACCAATTAAATTAATTGAATCCATTCAATTCAACAATAAAAGAATTTAACCAATTAAATTAATTGCATCCATTCAATTGTAAAGCGAAATATTAGTGAAAAGAGAGATTCATAAATAATAATAATAGCCAACCTAGTGAGAATAAACTTTGAAAAAGAGAAGTAACAACATTTTCATAACAAATTTTAAGTGGTAGGTTGTTATTGATTCTAATTTAAACTTACCATTGAAATTATTTTTTACCCATCAGTAACAGTCAATAATAATCTATTACATAAAATTTGTTATAAAAGTGTTATAAAAATATTGTGGAAATTGTATTTCTATAAAGAATGAGGACATTGTTATGGCCCTATGAAGAATCGGGTAATTTGTATGTCCTGGGAAAATTGGTTTTGCCGTCTTGGATGGAGACCCAGCCCAACATTGAACTTATAAACTTTAGCTCAGGCCCAATTTTATTAACACGTGTGGGTTAAGTTGATATATGGACTGGATTGGGTTAGGCTAACTTCATCTAACTGGACCCAATCCAATCCAAAAAATCAATAACTTGTTAATATTGTAACTCAAAATGGTGACCCTTCTGCATTATCAATGACTAATGCTATAGACACAAAGAGTTTTTGAAATAAATTTCACAATCATTGAGTTAGCAGATTATTATTATTAATTATTATATGGGTTTACCACTTATACTACTTTATTATCACTCATTAACATCCTCAAATGATTGTGAAATTTGTTGTGAATTATGTTGTGTCTTTATACTTATTGTATATTAATAACGTAATAGCATCATTCAAAAAAACAAAAATATTAAGATCATCTGCATTGGCATGGACAATTTTTTAACCAAATCCAAACTTAGGAAGTTACTCCCCCCCCCCCCCCCCTCCCATAACTCTTTATTTCTTTCTCTAGTTTATTGAAATATTATTTTGGGGGGAAAAACTCTCTCTCTCTCTCTCTCTCCATTGAGCCACCTCCCAAATATTTTTTTTTTTTGGTTTCCCACAGTATTTTTTCAAAACTTTCAACTAGAGATTAATCACTGTTCGCGACGGGTGGGCCCATAGCGGGTAAATCGCTGGCTCAGAGAGTTTTTTCAAAGTACTGGTGCCTGGACTTGAACTAGGGAGCTCTTAGTCAAACCCAAGACAGCCACTTTGAGACCGAGTGTCCAACCACTCGGCCAACCCCACTGGGTTAGCCACCTCCCAATTTTTTTGTTGTGTTTGATTGGGATGAAAAAAAAAATGAAAAAAAGGGAAGAGGAAGGGAGATGAAAGTGAAATCTTTCATTATTTGGTTGGGGTGAAAGGGCGGAAAAAAGAAAATGGGAGTGGTTGGGGATTTTCACCTAAGCCTACCTTTTTTTTTCTTCCAAAAATAGAAAGAAAATGGGTAGGGAAGTGACATTGAAAAGAAAATTATAAAATTACCTATTAACTTTTCCATCATTCAATTATTATATAAGGACATAATAATAGTAACATATTCTTCCTCCATCCTCTTTTCCATCCTTTATATCATCTAAAAAATACAAATATGTTCTATCCTCCTAAAATTTTCTATCATCTCAACCAAATAAGGTTTAGTTTTCCTTTGCCTAGCCACCTCTCACACAAGAACACAAAGAAGGCGAAAATGTACTTTTGGTCCCTACATTTTGGATCTATTCACAATTTGGTCCCTAAATTGATTTAGGTCCTAGGTCAGTCCTTGATTTTCAAAAATCGTTTTTAAAATAGTCCCTACTGTCAACCCAGTGACAGAAAATGCTGAGGTGGCAAACGGAATACACTGTTTGCTGACGTGGCTAATAAAATAATAAAAAATATATATATTTAAATGCCATGTCAGCATTTTCTGAATTAAAAAAGCCATGTCAATTTAATTAAAAAAATAAAAATAATTTCTATTTTTCAATTTCTATTTAATTCAAACTAAATTAAAAAAAAAACTTTTAAATCTAATTTTATTATTATTATTATTATTATTATTATTGCTTTCATTATTTTTTAGGTTAGGAGGTAAGATCACAAGAACTTGTTCTTTGTGTTATTCCCAAATTCAAGAACAATCAAACCCAGAACAATGCAAAATTTCATACAAAATCCCTATCCTCCACCGAAACCTCATTCTTCATGTTTTTCTCCAAATCAAGACAAACCCAATTGACTAACCCACTCAAAATCAATCTCAGCACAAAAAATCCATACCCACAAACTGAAACCACCACCAACAACCAAAACAACCACCACAATCACCCACACCACCAACCACAACAACCACAAATCACCACCAAAAACCCACCGCCGATCAACCTAGCACCACCCACCGCCGAGAGTCAAACCCAAACTCAAACAAAACCCAAGACCCATACTAAAACTCAAAACACCCAAACAAAATCCAAATTCCAAATCCAAAACCCAAACCATCCGCCGCCACTGCCACTGCCACTGGAAATATTTAATTTTTTGGAACAATTGGAAATTTAACAAAAACCGTAAATCACTTTGAATAAGAAGCACCAAAACTGCACATTTCCCAATTTTGTAAGCTGTTTGTTCATGCGTATCCCTATAATACAAGTACTTTAGGAGAAGCAAGAAAGAGAGATTCAAATGAATTGAAAAAGTTAATACCTTTCCTTAATATAGTTGGAGTTTGAAAAGTATATAGCAGAATCTACTCTAACAATCAGAATGCCTGGAACCTTTTTTGCTTCTGGATATTGCAGGATGTTTCTGTAAACAGCAGTCCCTGGAAGGTTACCAAGTAATGCAGTTCTTGGCCTTGTCACTTGCAAGAGTATTTTGGCAAATGATATTGAGACCTATTGCAAAAGTAATTTAGTAGTGATAGATTGGAAAGCCAAAAAAAAAAAAAAAAAAAACAAGAATGCTAGATTTCTCACCGCAATTAAAAGGCCAATCTCAACAGAAACAAAAATCACACCGAAAAAGGCTCCCATGCAAGCAACAAAATCAAATTTATCAATCTTCCACAATAGACTCACTGCTTCAACATCAATTAGGCCTACCACAGCAGATATAATGATAGAAGCAAGTATGGCATTTGGGGTGTACTTAAATAGTGATGTCATGAATTCCAAAGTCAAAAATACAACACAAGACATCACAATGTTGGACATGGCTGTGTTGCAGCCAGCCATGAAATTTACGGCTGAGCGAGAGAAGGATCCTGCATTAAAATCATAGACACAAACAAACAACGTTAATTCAATAACAATACATCCTTAGATAAGTACAAAAACCCAAGAAAAATTCTTATTTTGATTTTTTGCAGAAAGCAGGCTAAATGTAAAGTTTTAAAAAATTGTACATAAACAAAATAAGCAAAAAGTTAAATGAAAAAGCTGGTGGCAAATGAACACACACCTGTAGCAACATAACACGATGTCATGGAACCAACAACATTCATTGTCCCCAGTGCCACCATTTCTTTGTTTCCATCAAGATGATAGTCCTTTACTGCCGCAAATGTTCTTCCAATTGCTATAGCTTCCTAGAAACCAAAAAAATAATGGCTTTCACAACATTGATTGGTAAAATCTGCTGAAAAATTATATTACTAACTCAAGTAAGATGGTCAGTCTCATATATTCTTACCGTTAGTCCTATCATACCCGATAAAACACCAATCCGAAATCCTTTTCCAAAATATTTTCCAGTAAAATAAATTTCCTTAAAGGATGGTGGATTTATGCCCTTTTTTATATGCCGAACCTGAAATAATATAATTATTACTAAGAATTTGGCGTTATTTCCTTACTCATAAAGCTAGAATGAAAAAATAATCCTGAAAATAATAAGAGCACTTACAATTTGAACACCATGCTTATCAGCATGGGTTATATACACAAGAAAGGTGGACAGGATGACACAAACCATAGGAGCAATTGCAGGAACCCAGAAAAGTTTTTTGTTCTTTTTTCCCTGCTCAAATATATATTATAGAGGAATCAACTGGAAGACCTTCAAGATATAGTAAGAAAAGGAAGGAAAGATTTCTTACAATGTGCTTGGCAAGTAGAAGGAAAGCCAAGAACGAGATGCCTATTGCCATTGTTTGCCAGTTCCACTGTAAAGCAACGTAGGAGAGTATATAGTATAAGATAGTAAATTGTTCTACAATATATATAGCAACTTAGCTTGATGTCAATAATGTAATGGAGAATCAGAATAAAAATGTGAAATTAATTACCCCATGATGTATTGTACCCCATACTGAGCGCATAACAGAGACAATATCAGTCTTCCTTGTGAAGTTAGATATACCAAGCAAACCTTTGAGCTGTTGAAGGGCAATGGTAATAGCAGCTCCACCCATGAACCCAACGATTGCAGCGTGAGAAAGAAAGTCAATCAAGAAACCTAATCTGAAAGCAGAGTTGATATATATTATCCTTCTAAACATTAACAATTAATATGCAAGAAGAACAGGGACAAACTCAGGATTTCAAGCTAGAGGGGGCCGGAGTAGGAAAAAAAATCCAAATAGGCATTCATATAGGATTAACAAATTATAAATACACAAAATCGTTATTTCTTAATACATTAAGATGCAATTATCAACCAACAAAGACGAAAAAAAAAAAACAATTTTTTTTTTTTTAAATATTAGGCTGGCTAAGATTTTTTTTTTTTTTTTTCTTTTTAAGTTTGAGCATTCATAGTAGTAATGCTAAAAAATTTGGCTTTTAGCACAAAACCGATTTGGAGGTAAATCATGTACGTTTATACAAACAATAAACAAAGCTAAAGGCAGATTTCTAGTTAAAGGTAGGGCCAAAACTAAGCCTATGATTCTACAGCCCATTATAAGTTACTCTTTTTTCTTTTTCTTTTTTGATAGGCACAAGTTACCTTTTAAGACCCAAAAAAAAAAAAAAAAGTTTTATCTTAGAGGTCTTCTTGTTTCCTTGTTTTTATAATAATCTCTTTTTACCTTTAATCAAACATTTAATAATTGGCCATGCAAAGGAAGATATAATACCCTTTAAATTAAAGAAAAAACATTTAAGATTACCAATATTCGGGTGGCCTAGTTGGTAAGATACCGAGCCAAAAAGTCTCAAGACTTGGGTTCGAAACTCAAATAACTAGCTGTATGTTAGTGCTCCCATCTTCATCACAAACGATCGACCTAAAAAATAAGTGAGTTCCTCACACAGATCGGAAGTATGGGATTAGCTCCTGGGTGCTACTATAGTCACGCCTAGGAAAGGAAGCCACACCGGTCGCCATGTTCTACCTATTTTTTTCTTACAAAAAAAAAACATTTAAGATTTATATTTCTTTCAGACAATTATTTTGAGTTTTTTGGCTCCAAGATAAAAGTCTACTACCTACCTAACTAATGTCCTTAATGAACAAAGGAACCCATCTTTTAAGTTCTAACACAAGGTAGTACTCCTGTGTGGTCAACTCTTTTTATTGATATGTTTATTGTCCATGCAAGTAATTCCCTACTTGTAAAATAAGTCTTGGCTTTCCGTAGTACGCCAAACTCGTTGAAACACCAACAAACACCTCCACAGATTTATTAAATAACACGCAAAGTGAAGACCAATTATTAATAAATTAACATTATTGAATGATCTTTTCTCCAGTCAAATATATGTTTGGGATTCATTTGTCGTGGACAATTGATTTTTTTTTTAATAAATATGTTTTTTTTTTTCTGTTCAATATGATCTAAGATCTAACCATATCTCAATTCTGATTCTATTCATTACCACATGAATCAAAGTCCAAGAGTTGTCATCTAAGTTATTTACTATAGCTTTGATTTTCGTTTTCAATTATAGACTTATGATATATCCATTGGAGGCAATCTGGCAATGTGTGCAAGCTCTCATGCTAGAGACAGAGAAGGTATTTATTAGTATGTATTGGTCTGAATTATACATTTTAGCTATCATTCTTTTTTGGTCAAATTCTTTGTTTTTGTTTTTTGTTTCTTTGTTTTTATTTTGCTGTATACTGAGTATCAAAATATTAGTTATTGACTAGATAAAATCAAATTGGGGCTGCTGCTTTTACCGGACAGTGATCTGGTCAGGGCCCAACTCACCTATGAATGGATTTAGAACCTAACCTAGGCCCAAGTTCACACACTGGAATGAAGGACTGGAAACCCAACTCTGATCTTGTTATATAAACCTGAAGGAGGCTTGTGTGACTAAGGACCCGTTTGGTATATATGTTTAAAAACTGAAAATTGTTGTTTGAAAATATGTGTGGAAATACGTATGAGTGAAAAAGTGTGTAGAAATACGTGTAATGTTATTTAAAAATTAAAAATTGTTGTTTGAAAACACAAACCAAACACCCCCTTAGGCTCTTAGCATTTGAATGAGAAAATTTTGTTGTAAATTTTATGTATTATTTGTAGTAGCAGTACTGGTGGTGGTTTGTACATTGGAAGTTCTTTGACTACACCAATATATTCTTTTAATATATATATATATATATATGATATTAATTATAGCGTCCATTTCATAATGATTGAAATTCTTACAATTCTTAATTATTCTATCATTAATGAAGATTAATTTGAATGTACACGCTTCTGTAAATATTTCAGAGCCCAAAATCATATGTATTAAACACTTCATTTGATAAATATTTTTATTGTTGTACACACTTCTGTAAATATTTCAAAACCCAAAATCATATGTATTAAACACTTCATATGATAAATATTTTTATTGTTGTACAAGAAACTCAATATCAATTTATTAAAATTATTGTCAGACTGCATGTGACTAAAATTAGGTAAGGAGTGAGACTTAGAGGGAAAGTTACTTATTAGTCAATACAGCCACTTTTTACCCTCATGTGTTATCAAAAAAAGAAAAAGAAAAGTAACTAAAAAAATAATACAAACACAGAAACAGGAACTAAATTTAGGTTGATTGTAGATTAGTAGGTATAAATTATTTGAGTACATTCAGAAGGTTTAAATTGACATCTGAAATAATTCTATTGCTGGATAGTGGATATATACCTAAGAATTGAAGGTCTTTTGCGAGTCCCATCACAAATTTATAGAGCTCCATAATAATTAGAAGATCTATATGATAACATCAGAAAATCAGTCCCACCAAATTGCTACTAAAAAATCATTCAGTCAATTTCAAAACAAATCCCACCTATTAAATCTACTCTCTGCATAGATAATACTAGTAACTATGATCATTTCATATATACGACAACTTAATTATACATCTTTCAAATCAATGATGACGATGGAGGACCTCTCTAGTTTGAAATATGCTATCTTGGCCTACTTATTTTGTATCACTATCATTGTTCCTTCCACGCAGTACTCACTATTTTTATTGTGCATGCGTTTCTTTGTCTATGTTCACATAAATCATAAAATTTGTCTATATCATAAACAATCAAGGCCACAACTAGCCCCCCAAATACTTGTTAGAAGTTATATTTGTTTATGCTTTAAAATCTTTCAAATTATGCTTAGACAATGACAACTGACGAGAAAAACCAATTAAGAATTTGCAATCATAATCTTCCTTCAAAAACAAATAATAACTTAAAAAAACAACTTTGGCTATAAAAGTCAAGGACAAAGCAAATGAAATGTATTTGAGAATGCATGCATGGATGGATTTTATATTGATTGCTTAATATAGCTACCCAATTTTTTAAAACTAATGAGTAGTTTCAACTTTCAACCAAAATGATTTCGTGATCTTCAAGTTGCGGCCACCATGTCACTGAGCCGCGCCGACTCGTCTTATCTATTATATCCATGAAAACCATTTCTCACTTCCATGTCCCATGTGCTATGGAAAAATAAATTAGTTTTCTTAGTAAGAACTAAGAACTAAGAAGCTAATCAAAATTATGTCTTGGGAAAGTTAATTATTGTTATTTGAATAAAGAACATCTGAGCCTTTTATGGGGTGGGTGGTTACTGGTTAGTGGGGGATTAGATTTGTTATATCATGACTCCCATGCGTCTCTCTAATCATGGGGTAGTAATCATCAATAAAACAAAGGAGAAGTTAAACGATGTCGGATGTCCAAAGAGCATTAGTTTAAGAAATATTTTAAAAATATTTTTATGAAAAATGAAAAAAATAATTAATTTCTTTAATAACTTTTTATATTTCTCATATAAATCATATTAAAAAAATTTCTAAAATAATTTATTAACAAATGCCTTAATAATACTCGTTAATTAGATTCATAAAATAATATACACATGATTTTTATTTAGAATGATGTCTATTTCACACATACTATCACACACATCTAAATCATGACTTCAAGTTAGTTTTTCTTATCTTTTGAGTGTATATATCATATGTTTGATAGTGTGTGCGAGATAGTATTTTCCCTTTTATATTTTGTGAATAGGGATTTTGGCTGGGAAAATGCTTTATTTTTTTAGCATTGTTATTATAGGGTGGTCCAGCTTCCAGCACAGGCAAGTTTCGTGCTTGTAACTTTGTATTGCTTGATATGTGGGGTGTCTTGAGAAGAGAGAAAAGAACATGTCACCACTCCTTTTAGCCAACTGAGAAAGAAAGAAAGGAAAAAAGAAAAACATGAGAGAGAGAAATTAAAAATGGGTACTTTGAATAGAAAACTCAAGGAGAGAGAGTGACACAAAAATGGTTTAAGTTGGGTCACTTTACACTTCATATGAGGGAGAGAGAGAGAGTTGTTAGCTTTCACATGGGGTAAGAAGATAAACTAAGCCTTGTTTCTGACATGTCCAAATCAAGGTTTTCCTAAAAAATTCATTGCAGACCTAAGCATGTCCCCCCTTTTTTCTTAATTTAATACATAAAATTTGAATTTTTTAAAACTATACAACCAAAACCAACAACTTCTTTAAATTCTTATTATTGTTAGCTTTTAAGGCCTGTTTGGTACACATGTTCAAACAAATATTTTTAGTTTTTAAACAAATATTATACATATTTTTACACACTTTTTCATCCACACATATTTTCAACAAAACTGAAAACTGTTGTTTATTGTCTCTATTATTGTTTCACATTTAACATGTTCATTTTCTTGTCAATTTGTTCTTAGGTAAGTGTAGGTTGGAAAAGGGAGTTTTAACACTATTGGCCATGCCTAAGAAGATTGGCCTATTAAAGGCTACAAAGAGTGAAAGAGAAACATAGGAAATTGAAAGCAACTTGGAATGAAAACATATTAATGAAGATTGTAATGTCTGGATGCAAGGTATTCAAAAACCTATACAAACAATAGAACAGTAATAAATTACCTATCCACTTTGATGTCCCACCCTTCTAAGTCTATGTTTCCTATTGATATGAATATGATTTGACAAATAGTAAACGATAGCCTTTTTCTTCTTAGTCAAACTCAGGCACTTTTTTGGAATATTTGTTCCTAAGGTTTTTTTGTTTCTGTCTTTTAAATACACAAACGATGACATGAACTAATTAGATGAAATTTAAGAGGAAGAGTGAGAAAGAGGGATTTTTTTGTGGGTTCTAGTTAACTCAACTAATAAAGTCTTTTATAATTGAATAAGAGATTTATAGTTCAATTTTCGCCTACACTAAAAACTAATTAGTGTCTTAGTTTTATGATAAAGAACTATCATCAGAAATGGACGCTTTAGGTTGAAATTTTCTAAAAATAATAATAATAATAATAATAATAAAACAATTTAAATAAATTCCTACCGGTGAAGCTATAATTGTTCATTTCTTACATTCAATGAAGAATAACTCATTATTGCCAAAAGGTTTCAAGAATTTCCATGCAATTTGATCACATAGAAATAAAAGAGAAAAAGGAAAAAGAATGTTTCATGAGCTTAGCTAATTGTTAGACACTAGAAGAAATCCTACCCTTGTATTCGTGAAACCTATCATTCTCTCACGACAAGCACCGAAGGCTGATAATGGATTGTTTTGGGAAGAAACAAATGTGTGATATATTGATATCACCTTGAAACTTTCAGCTCAAAATACAATTCATTAGCAAAATTTAAACCCAAAAATAAAAGATATGGTATCAACTTGGAACTTTCAGCCCAAAATACAATTCACTATCAAAATTTAAATAACAAAAAAAAAAAAAGTAGTATGTAGTTTAGTAATCTTAGAAAGGACCCACACCGCATCATCAAAATTGTTCTGAAAACATAACGGAATAAATAAATGTAGTTTAGTAATATTTTTGCATTAAATTATAAGAATGTTAGTTCATTTACATTGTCTTCTTTTATTTAGAGATTTTCAGTTTATGACGTCCGCTAGTAATGACAGTTCTTTATCATCAAATACTTAGTATTCTAAAAAAAAAAAAAAAAAAAAAAAAAGATTAGCCTATCTATGAGACTCTAAAAAAAACTAATTAATGTTGTGATAATTAGATAACAAGATAGTATCATACCATAAGAAACCTGAAATTAAAGAAGTGCACAGTATTAATGAGAGTATTGAAAATTCTTATTAATGATCTAGTTTAATTCTGATTCTACTAATAATAATAATAATAATAATAATTTTTCATGTAGCGACTCGTAGCAGCACGCTCACTTTGATGTCTTGATTTTCATTTTTTTTTTTTTTTTTTTTTATAGAAAACTTGATTTTCAATTTTTAATTCAACAACTATGACATGAATTTGTTATTTTTAAAACCAACTTTTTTTTTTTGGATGAAATTTTTAAAACCAACTTGGTACGAAATAGATTATTTATCGCAATTAATCCAGTTTTGTTTTCTATTGTATACTTCATTAGGATTTTGCTGGGATCATGTCCTTTTTTAGGGATGGGCACTACTTATATTGTTATCAATCCTAATTAACTAAGTTGAATGTAGTGAACGTGTATCAAAATAATGTATTGATGATGATGGGCTTACATTACCCGAGGGATAGCTCTAAAATTAGCAATTTCATATTCATGCAACTCCTAATTATTATAGTATATTTTAAAAAGAATATCCAAAGATATATTTGATAAATATTGGTTCATAATTTTAGGATGAAAAATGACTATTACAATAACATAAGCAAGTTTACTAGTTAGCTCATAAAGAATTTCAAAGTCGTCCAAAAACATATAGGTAATCCTAGGCATAGATCATTGAGGAGGGGACAACTTCATCCAAAACTGTACATGATTCTCTATCACATAGAGATGAGAATAGATGAAAATTAGGGTTTTTTCTCCCTATATTCTTTGAAGTAGTATACCATCTTTTAAGTAGCCAACGCGTCTAGAGAACCTTGCATTTCAAGATTGGTTTCATTTTGAGTCTTGAGGTCTGTAGCAACATACTTATAATCTATGACATTAAAAAGCTTTTGAACTAGGAGTGAACCTTTGGGAGACAGCCGCAAGTTTGACTCAACCAGTAGGTCAATGACCTAAGCCCCCTAAAATATGATATATATATATATATATATTGATAAATATGATATATTATATCGATTTGTCATGTTGAAAAAAATAATAATAATAAAAGTAAGGCCTCTCACCTACAAAAATAGAAAAGAAAAAGTGTATCTCTTCTATTGGCCAATAGCATATCTTTTTTTGCGATCTTACAATGTAAAATTTTAATTAAGGCCTAAGAATTAATGAATAAAAAGTATTTTTCTATATTATACAATTTTTTAATGTTGTGCATTCGGTAATACGTTTAACTATATTTGTGGTAGTTTGAGAGTGTGTAAATTTTCAATTTTTCAAAAAATTTACCCTTCATTTTTCTATCTATCAAAATTAAAATTAAAATTAATAATCCAATCAAAAATTAAAATTAATAATTTTCCATACAAATTCATTACTTAAATCCATTGTTCAATACCTGAAGTCCAACATTACCAAGAGAGACAGTTACAATCTTTTAGAATTAAAAGTTTTTTAAATATATCCTATAAATAGGTGAAAATAGTCCAATAAATGTATTATTAAAACATATAAAAAGGTTAGATTCTTTTTCTAATGCATATATCACTTAAAAAAATATTAACTAACAATAAATTTGACATTTGCATCTACAAGAAGAAGTTATCCAAAATTAAAATTAATAAAATCCTATTTAAGACTGACTGTGTCATAATAAGAAAGATTAAATGGATTAACAATATTATTAATTGAATAGGAAATCTTAGTGGAACTTGAACACAAAAACATAATTAGTAGTAATCTTGAATCTCAAAAAGCAAGAAAAATATATTTTTAAATTAAAAAAATATCAAAACATAAATATTACTCAATTAATATTTAAAAATAAAATAAGGCCTCACTATAAATTGTTGTCTTAAATCCCAAAATGTGTTAAGCTAACTTTATACTAGACCCTACTATTGCAGATTGCAAATTTGAGTGGAGTTTGAAATGAATCCGTTTTAAACTAGATTAAGTCATTCAATATAAATGAAACCATTTAAAATTTACAAGTTTTTTAAACTTTTTATTTTATATTTAAAATGCTCTATGCTTATGAAAAATTTGCTTGTGGCCATATTTGCATGGAAGGCATTTAACGTGCCAATAACATGATTAATATTTCATGATTTTGGCATGATTATCATGGTATTAGTACAAAGAAACCAATGCAATTGAAGATAAAGTTGTTAAAAGCACACAAATATCAAACAAATAGTTTTGCAAAGAAGTGTTTAGCAAGAATTACCATTGAGATATTGGAAGAAACTAATAATTCTTCATATAAGAAATGACCAAACTTTACATTTTAGCCCTAGTATTAGGCACAAAAATTCACACATCACCCATACAGTTAGCATTAAATTCCCTTCCAATAAAGCCAACTTTCTATTGAAAATACTCATAAGAGTTATATAAGTGACATGTATACAAAATCTAAAAAACCTCATAATAATTTGTTTTAGAATTAAGTGAACTATGAAGTACGGTGATTAAGGAAGCTGAACTATGAGTATCTTAAGCCTTAATTGCTGTGGACTTGGGGACAAAAGTGCTGTTGGAGAGCTTTCTAAGCTCATTAAAGTTTAACGTCCCCGAATAGGAATGGCAATGGGTCGGGTTCGGGCCGAGTTTTTCCATACCCGGACCTGACCCGCGGGCCAAGACCCGCGGTTCGGACCCGACCCGTTTACCAAACAGATTTTTTTTTTAGGCCCGGACCCACCCCCGCCGGGCCTCGTGGGCTCCACGGGCCCTATTGGGCCATGGTACTTCAGGGCCCATTTTGTGGCCCAATTAAAAAAAAAAAAAAGATGTTTGCCTGATATTGATTTTCTCAGCAACCAAACATGAGGGGAAAAAGAACACTCAAGAAAACCCATTATTTTCTCAGCAACTAACAGATCTAAACAATCGAAAACCAACAAAACCCATTATTTTCTCAGCAACCAACAGATCGAAAACCCTTTTTTTTCATTACAATATTTTCCCACATCAAAAGTAAAAACAAGAATTAACATACAAACCCTAGGTCTAAACAATAAGACCCTACAAAATCAAATCAAACAAGCCGATCCTATTCAACCAAAATAGCACTAAAACTAGAAATTACAAATTTGATTCTTTGAACAAAAAGAATGATTTTCATTGCAAAAGCTTGAGTTCATATCGAGGTGAGGGAGATGAGATAATTGCGGCCTTGTGAGGTGGAGGAGGGCCTGGCGAGGTGAGGGAGGAGCAGTGGCGTCTGCAGGTTGCGGCAAGGTGAAGAAGGCAGGGAGGAAAGACCAGCGAGGTGGAGAATGGAGCGGCGCCAGCAAGGTGAGGTATGCAAGGAGCAGCGGCGCTGGCGAAGTGAGCAGCAGCGGTCTTTCTCAAGTGAGAGTGAGAGTGAGGGTGAGGGAGAGAATGGGAGGTGGCTTGGGAGAGAATGAGAGGGTGAGAGAATGGGTCTGAGGGATTTAGGGTTGGAAAAGTGAGTATTTATACTTAGCATTTTTTTTTTTTAATATTATATAACGGGTCAGGTTCGGGCTAGGTATGCCTAATACCCGGACCCGACCAGAACCCGCTTCGGGTTTTTTAATGAAAACCCAGACTCGACCCTAATGTTAAACGGGTCGGTTTTTAGGGTCGGGCCGGGCCGGGTACCTGCAGGTCGGGTTCATTTTGCCATCCCTATCCCAGAATTGTATTTTTGATGGAGACTAAACTTAAAAAGAAAGGCATAGAAGGAGTGAGAGATGAATTAAAATTAGATAATGTAGTGTGTGTAGATATAACTGGAATGGGTGGAGGCTTGGCTCTGTTATGGGATTCAAAATGGGATGTGAAATTGAAAACCTTGTCAAAAAGCCATATAGATGTTATTGTGACAGAGAAGGATGGGGTTACATAGAGATTGACAGGTATCCATAGGCACCCTGAAAAATTGAAGCATATTGTGACATGGAATTTGATGCGCCTATTTCATCAGCAAGTCACATTGCCATGGATATTCATAGGAGACTTCAACGAGATACTTTCAGCGAATGGAAAACAAGGAGGAGAACCAAGAAGTAAGTGGCAAATGGCAAATTTTCGAGAAGTGCTGGACGATTGCAGATTAAGGGACATGGGTTTTAAAGGTGCTCATTTCACATGGTGCAATCGGAGAGATGAACAGGATTGGGTATATGTTAGACTCGACTGTGGGGTAGCTAATCAAGAATGGTATGATCCTTTTCCTCACTTTGAAGTTCATCATTTAAGCTTTTCAAATTCCGATCACATGGCCATTGGGGTGCAATTAAGAAGGCAATCGCAATTTTAAATTGGGATGTACGATTTCGGTTTGAGGAAGCATGGGTGAAAGATGAAGGCTGCAAGGACACAATTGCAAATGCTTGGTCTGTTTCCTTCAATGGAAGTCCTATGTTCTAGGTGTGTAACAAAATAAAAGAATGTAGGAAGCAGTTGTTAGCTTGGAGTAAAAATTCATTGTGTTCCTTAGGCAAAAAGATTGAGGAAAAGCGAAATAGGCTGCAAGTGCTAAAGCAAAACAATAGGGATTCATCGTGGGCTGAATGTGAAGCTCTTAGGCATGAAATTAATATTTTAATTGAGAAAGAAGAAATTTATTGGAAACAAAGATCCCGTATCAGCTAGTTGCGTGAAGGTGATCGTAATACAATATTTTTTCATGCGAAGACGTTTACAAGGAGGAAAAAAAAACTTAATTGTCTCGCTAAAGGAGATGGATGGTATGGTGATAGAGCAACAAAGCGATATAGAAAGGGTGATAATTCAACATTTCTCAACTCTCTTCCAATCTTCAAATCTGAATGCCATTGAAGAAGTGGTGGCTCATATTCCTAGAATAGTCACAGAAGAGATGAATGATTGGCTTGTGAGATATTTTCATCCAGAATAGGTTCAATTTGCCTTATTTCAGATGCATCCTTCAAAAGCTCCAAGCTCTAATGGTATGATTGCTTTCTTTTTTCAAAAGTTTTGGCATATAGTGGGTGCTGATGTAACTAATGCTGTGCTATCATGTTTAAATTCTGGAATTATACTTCGAAATATAAATAATACCCACATAGCACTAATACCCAAAACTAAAGACCCTGAATTAATCACACAATATTGCCGTATTAGCCTATGTAATGTGCTATACAAAATCATATCTAAAATGTTGGTCAACCGACTGAAGCTCATCCTCCCAAATTTAATTTCTGATACTCAGAGCGCTTTTGTCCCGGGAAGGTTAATTACAGACAACATTTTAGTTGCATATGAAACTTTGCATAGCATGAAAAAGAAGAGGTGGGGCAAGATAGGTCAGGTAGTTATTAAATTGGACATGAGCAAAGCTTATGACCGAGTTGAAAGGGGTTATTTACAAAGGGTGATGGAGAAAATGGGGTTTCATGCAAAATGGGTGCAATTGATAATGGCATGCATAACAACTGCTCATTTTTCTGTTTTAGTTAATGGCAATCCTACAGGTTATATCTTGCCTTTTAGATGACTGAGACAAGGTGACCTTTTGTCACTTTATCTCTTTTTGTTTTGTGCTGAGGGGCTTACCGCTTTGCTCAGAAAGGCAGAAACAGATGGAATTATAAGAGGAGTGGCAGCTAGCAGAGGTGGTCCTTGTATTTCTCATCTCCTATTTGCCGATGACAGTTTATTATTTTGTCATGCCTCAGTAGAGGAGTGCCAACAGGTCAATTCTTTGCTTAATTTATATGAGGCTGCTTCAGGACAAAAGATTAATACTAATAAAACTTCTCTTTTCTTTAGCAGCAACACTGGATTAGAGACTCAAGAATTAATTAAACAGGCGTTGGGTGCAGAGACAGTCCCAGAATATAAGAAGTATTTAGGGCTGCCTAGTATAGTGGGGCGTAACAAAAAAGTAGCTTTTGCTCCAATCATTGAAAAAGTTCGGAGTAAACTAAAGGGATGGAAGGAAAAGATGATGTATCAAACTGGAAGTCGTGGCACAAGCTATCCCCACATATGCCATGGGATGCTTTTTGCTACCGAAAGGTTTGCTTAAAGATCTTGAAGGGATGATGAGTAGATTTTGGTGGGGTCAAAAGATACAAGAAAGGAAAGTACACTGGTTGAGTTGGTCTAAACTCTGTATGCCCAAGTCGATGGGAGGAATTGGGTTTCGGGATCTCCATTCTTTCAACTTAGCCATGTTAGCCAAACAAAGATGGAGGCTTCTGAAAAACACACACTCCTTGTTCTATCGAGTCTACAAATCAAAGTACTTTCCCAATACATCTTTCTTAGATGCTCCATCACCAAATTCAGGGAATTTTTCATGGAAAAGTATAGTGGCAGCCAAATTTGTCTTGGACAGTGGATTAAGATGGTGGGTAGGAACCGGAAATAAAATTCAAATTTGGCAAGACTGATGGCTTCCAACCCCACCATCATTGAAGGTGGTAACCCCATGCTCCACAATGTCAATAATGGCCACAGTGGATAACCTCATTGATCCAACTACAAGATCATGGCGAGTATCGATGATTGATCATGTATTCCTCCCACATGAAGCTAAGGTTATTAAATCCATCCCATTGAGCAATAGAGCGGTGCAAGACATCCAAATTTGGACATACACAAACACGGGTGAATATTCGGTAAAAAGTGCATATAAGATGATCTAAACTCAACAACTGAGATCTTCTCATGGCCAATCATCCAATCACTCACAGAGCAATAAAATTTGGAAAGCGATTTGGGCGGTTAAGGTATGTAATAAAATCAAAACTTTCATTTGGAGAGCTTGATAGGCCAAAAACATATTGACCCCTTGTGATGAATTAATTAATTTATTAGCCAAGTTTATTAATTAATCAAATTAACATGCAATTGTACGTGGCAGCACAAACAAATCACCAATTAACTAAAGTATGCAGCGGAAAATAAATTGACACGGTGATTTGTTTACAAATGGGGAAAACCTACACGACAAAACCCCACCGGGTGAATTTAAGGTCACCATTCCCGAGAATCCATTATTATCAAAACAAGCGGTTACAAGTAAAAGAATCCCAATACCTTATACCAACCTACAGTTGAACCCTTACCCCAATATCCAATTGGACTTGTTCTATAGTAACAATCTCTCCTTGTAATGCACGGCTCCCAGTACATGACTAACCAATCTGATGCGCGAATCCCAGTACGCGGCTTACTCCTTTATATGAATCCAAGTACGTGACTAACTCCACAGCAACCCTTTGATTGTTGTAGTTGATTTGCAGCATCTTCACATAGAAACACCAATAAGATCTTCAATGTTGGTGCAAGAGACTTGGCTTGGTTATAGAACCCAAAGGCGTACAAGAAACGCAACAAGAACTCTTTCTTCTGTAGGAGGAGGCTAGGGTTTCAAAAAGAAAACCTTATGAAGCTCTCTAAGGTTAGGTTTTTCTTTTTCCACCTCCTTTAAATAGGAGCTTAATGGGCTCTCCTATTCCAAATAGGTTTACACAAACCTTTAGATTTCCTAGTCCAATAAGGATTATACAAACCCACAAACCTTGGGTTTTCCTAGTCCTATAAGGATTATACAAACCCATAAACAAATAGCCTTTTAGAATAAAAACGTTGTTAGCTATAGTCTGAATCCCGTAAGCTTGATAGATTGAGACATCTGTCGAGCTTTAATGAATCTCGACAAATTGAGCTTCTGTCGAGGAGGTATCGAGACCTGCAGGTTGCACTTTTCTTGAGAAGTTCTTGAGTAATCTTCATGTCTTCAATTTAACGACTTGTAATGATCATCTTAAACTTACTTAGATTTACCCAAATACAAGTAAAGTGCGTTTTATCAAAGGATATGTCAATTACATAAAAATATGTCCCTAACAAAGCTTGTAGAGATATACTGCCTACTAAAGAAAATCTAACTAGAAGAAAAATTTTGTTTGATGCTAGATGTGAATGTTGTGAGGATGGGGTGGAGTCAACAGACCATATCCTGCTAAGCTGTACATATGCTAACAAGGTTTGGAAGTCCACATGCTTGAGGGAGATCATGTCTCATTGCACAAATCTTTCATTTGTGGATGTGGCTGATCAAATAATGCAAAGGAAAAATGACCCAGAGATAGCAATATTTTTCACAACTAGCTGGATGATTTGGAATAAGCGGAATAGGCTTGCTACGGTACTCCACGTCCTGATCCCCCTTTTCGAGCCAAGTCTGCTGCAGCCCATGCTTTAGAATATTTGGAAGCTAATTATGGAAGCTTGTCTTGAGTAATTGTAAGATAGCCTTGTTTTTCTTTGGCATTCCTTGATGTAACTTTGCATATAGTTGCTGGTTTTTGATAGGTGAAGAGATAGCTCTGTAGGTTATACAGTTTTAGCATGGTTGATCTTTGATGCTGCCTTGCTTTTGTATAATCTTATTACTTCTTTGAATAAAATTCTGCCGTTTATTCTCAAAAAAAAAAAAAAAAAAAATTAAAACCAAAACAAATTGCAAAAGATGATATGGTGGTTGGGGTTGAGACATTGTGAACTCTCTTACATCTTATAATGAAGGATTCTACGGCTATAAAACGTTGAGGGCATGGATATGACTATCAAACAAACCAACTGCATTACTAGAATCAATCAATTGGGAAAAAAAAAAAATCTAGAATTGGGAAATTAGTTAATCCTATCAAAAGTTCATTGAGAAATCATACTACATACTTGTCAGGAACTAAAAAATTATATATTTAGTAATGAGATTCAATTGTAAAGTAATTTTATTTATGATGAGTTCGATCACATCTCTTATGTTTAGCATTCAAATTAATAATTAAATTCGATTAAATTTCCTTTTTTTAGATGGGTATATAAATTTTTTGGTTAGAGAATAGTTCCATCTCTAATTGCAACTTTATATAGTTTTATATAAACCAATTCTTTTTAATTATGTCTATTAGTAATAGAAAAATATAATTTTAATCATCCTATTAAACCCAAAAATTAACATCTACTTAAAATTAATGACTTTGCATTCTAATAACAATTTTTTTTTTATTATAGAAATTTTTTTTTGGCCTATTGAGAAGACAAATTTGGGGGGTTTTAAAAAAAATTTCCCTATCATTTAACCTAGAAAAATGGTCATTGTATAATGTCATAATACGTCGGTCTCACATATCATAAGAGACATATCTCATGAAATTGTCTCGTAAGATAAATTCTCTCATATGAAATAGTACTAATTGAATATGCATGACAAAATACAGATGTTCAAATGGTCACCATATATAATTTTTTTCCTCAACAAATAAAATTCTCCTAAATTAAACATGAGAAAATATGCATGTTCGATTGTTCAAATCCTTGTAGTATAATTCTTTCTTTTCTCAACAAAAAAAGGGTCATAGTATAATGTCAAAAACCTCCATATGAAATAGTACTAATCAAACGTGAAAAAATTCACATGTTCTTCTGAGTACTTTATTTTTGGTTTTAAAAAATGTAGTTCTTAGAAAAAGCTAGAACAAATAATCCCTAAAAGCTCCTCTACCCCCGTTTGGTTCACAAAAGTTGAAACACAGTCTAAGGGTCCGTTTGGATATAGTTGAAAACTGAAAACTGAAAACACTGTAGCAAAATAATTTTTAAATGTGTAAATAGTACCGTAGGACCCATTTTTAATGAAAAAATTGCTGAAAAGTGAAATTTGTGGGTCCATAAACAGTGCACGGATGCACTGTTCACACGCTGAAAGTCAACAAAATCGAATTTAAAGAAATAATAATAATAAAAAAAGGGCTGAAACGCAGACGCATTGCGTTTCAGCCCAATCCAAAAACGTGGTTTTAAAACTGGCTTTAGAGAATTATTTAAATAAAATAAATCTATTTTCCTTGATACATTACTTGTTTTCAAAGACGAAAGAACATCAAAATGATGTTTATGTTTAAGAAAAACAAAACTATTTAAAACAAAAAAAATATGGTAAGTTCTCTCTTTAAAACAAAAAAAAAAAACAAAAAAGATGCATTCATAATAAATTTTTTTTTTAAAAATAAAAGAAAGGGTTCATAAGCATGGTCACTACCCCAACTCACTTAGGGTCTGTTTGGATATCACTTATTACTGAAAACTGAAAACTGAAAACACTGTAGCATAATAATTTTTAAATGTGTGAATAGTACCGTGAGACCTAGTTTTAAAGTTGTTTTTGCTGAAAAAAGTACTTGCGGGTCCCGTCCGTGAACAGTGCATAGGACCCACACAAAACACACGGAGTGCACAAACACAAACGCAAACTCTGTATCCAAACGTGCACTTAAACTCGAATTTGCCATTACATGAGACTATCAGGGTAATAGTAGGCTTGTTAATATTGAGACCTATAACTAATAATCTCAAACACGTAACATAATTGGATACAAGGGCTTCTTATTACTAAGGGGCTGTTTGGTTTTTTTTTTTTTTTTTTTCCATCACTCATCACTTAAAATATCCCAATTTCCTATACCCACCCATTTGGCACACTTCACTCAGCTTCTCATCACTCAATTTTAACTTTTTTGTGGGACCCATTCCTATAAATTGGTCAGACCCTTCTGTTAAGCCTACCCGCGGAACCCATTCCCCACCATTTTCTCTTTTCTCATTTCCCCTTCACCCTTGTTACTCTCCCAAAACACAAACCTAAATTCAACTAATCAAACCTTTCCTAGGCCTCCTTAAACACCCAAACCTTAATCCCACCTCATCTTCCTCAACCAGCAACAGCAACAACAACAACAATAACAGCAGCAGCAACAACAACAACAACAACAACCCGGACTTCCAGCGCAAGAACTCGCACTCTCTCATCAGAAAAATCGAGGTGTTTCTCGTCCTCTTAGATTTTCTCAAGGACTTGATCTCGACGATAAAAGCAACCTCAGCTTCGGCTTCAACTTCATCGACTGATTCAAATTTACCTTCTTAACCTAGCGGCGTTGATCTCCCTCCTTCTGAACCCAGCGGCGCCGATCCGTCGTTTTCCCTGCCGTGCCGAGCTGGACATGGCTGATGACAATATTCCTCATTCCACTGCCGTGCTGTGCAGAGATCCCTTTTGCTATTTTTTTTTTTTTTTGGGGTTTTTGGTTTGGTTTGATCTGAGATCGGAGTCAGTGACTTCGATGTTTGAATCTTCATTCTTCTGCTTCTTATATCTGAGAAGGCTCCAATATGGATTTCATTTTTTTTCTTTCCAACAATTTCGTTTTTGTTTTTGTTTTTTTTTTTTGGGAGATTGTTTGAATTGTATTGTTTGTGGGTATTGTTTGAATTGAAAAAAAAAAGAAAAAGAAAAGAAGAAGAAGATGAAGAAGACTAGACCAGACCCAGCGTGAAAGGGAAAAGAAAAAGAAGAAGAAGAAGAAGACCAGTGTGAAAGGAAAAAGAAAGAAGAAGAAGACCTAAACTCACCGAACCCAGTGAGAAAAAAAAAAAAAAAAAAGGTCAAAAGTTGCGGTTGACCTCTGACTAGTGGGTCCTTTAGTGTGTGTTTAATTACCAAAATGCCATTAGAAACTGAGTTTTGGAAACTGAAAATACCTAAAATGTGTTTTCAGTTTCCATAACTCATCACTAAAAAATCAGAGAATTAAGTGATGGAAACAAAAACTGGAAACAAATCCAAACAAAGTTTTTTTTCGTGGGACCCACATATTTTGAGTTATGAGTGATGAAAACAGAGTTATGAGTTATGGAAACAATAAATCCAAACAACCCCTAAGTTACCTCATTGAATAGTGTAAATAGAAAAGGTATTCAGGATATAATTGTCTTAGTTTCCTTCCGTTTGAGATTCACTTATTTTGTTGAAATTGAAAACTTTTTGTTGAAAGTACTGTAGATAAAAGTAAAAGTTAACTGAAATAGTACAATGAGATCCATGAATAGTACCAAAAATGCAGTAGGACCCATGAATAGTAGCAAAAATAAGCTAAATAGTAAAATAAGTTGGCAATAATAATTTTTGCCAAACGGACACTTAGTGTATGTTTGGCCAAGTTCGAAGGTTCTGAGATTAGAAGAAAGAAGCATTGGACATGAAGCTTAGGCGAAGTTGAAAACAAAGAGCAGGAACTCAAGTTTGAAAGAGTCGAGTTGCTACAGTGAAATCGAGTATCAGGCACTCAAGATATTAGTTTTTTAAATAGTTAGGAAACGTTGCTAACTAATAAAATTGTTTGCAACTTGGTGTTTTTTTCCAATTTTTTCCAGTGGCGTTCTCCATAACTATCCAACCCGGTGCATAACACTTGATTGTAACCCTTTACAAGGATGTAAGATGTCATCTATTTATGGAATACACCCTTTATATTATTTTATAAATACGGTAGAATTTCAACTTATAATATTCACTCCATGATTGTTACCATTTATTATCAAGTCAAGGCACTAATTTATTTTTAAATTAATATCTTAATTTTTTATCATTTATTTATTTATTTATAGATATGATAGAGAGAGAAAAATGTGAAAGTAATAGCCTTATGTTATGGCCACACCCCCGACTTTCAGCCTTTATGCTACTACTATAGTGATGTGAGAACTTAAACTTATAATATTTGCTTCATAATAATTGTTCTTTACCATGATGTCAAACCACCAATTAATTTTTGTTGTATGTGGGATTATCTTCTCAAATTTCTTATTTTATACTATAAGAAACTTAACTAATTGAGTTAACTAAAACCTACTATTTTTTTATAAGTTAAACTAAACAAAATCAAACCCAAAATTAATACTCCCATTAATTAGGAATAATAAAAAAAACCAAAAATACCCACCATTCTTTTAAAATGACCAAAAATCTATTGGTCCACAAATTCGAACTCTCTTAATTGTTAGAGTATTAGACTTTAAAATCAGAGAAGTTAATTTCATATTGGAAGTCGTTTCAGTTTAGTCAATGAAACGATATATTTCAGTACCGGTCAATATCAGTGTACTATTTCGAAATTATCATTATATATATATATACATATATACATATATGAATTTTATTAACGTATACTCTTAAGACAACATTTATTAATAAACCATTTTAAAAAAAAATTTATACAAAAATAAAAAAATAAATAACTTTTTTAACAATTTTTTTAATTTTTAATAAATAATTAATGTATGTTATACATATAAATCCACAGGCTTGACTAATTTGTAATCCTAAACCTATATATTCTAAACCAAGCCCAACCCTAACCCCATACATCTATATCTATGATAAAAAATTAAAAATTAAAAATCAATTTAAATTTAAAATACAAGATTACCTTTCACGTGAACTAATCAACTTACTGACATTTGAGAGGACTTTTGACAAAGTTTGTAGGGAAGGGCTAGAAAAATATAAAAAATTCATATGAGTAAAAAAGCTGACACATGAAAGCTTTTTTTTGACTTTAAGCATGGCTTTGCAAGCAGTAAAATTTCTTGGGCCGGCTGTCTAAATTTTATTGGGCGTTAAAAAGAAGCTGAAGTGAGCTAGAGAAACACGCTGCTTCTGCTCTGCACATTGTGCTAGCTCTCGGCTTCTGCAACTTAAAGATACAAGAAGATCACCCTTTTTGAGGGAGGAGCGAGCATAATGTTTGAGGCCCAGAAACTGAGAGTGACGCCAGTGATCAGTGGAGAGACCCAGAGAGTGAGCACAATGTTTTTTTTTTTCTGTCCGGCATGAATTTTCCGGCCGAAATTCGGTCTCCGGTATGCAATTGTCGGAACAGTAATTCAGTAAATACTGGCTGTACCAACCTACGAAAATGACATTTTTCTCCCAAAAAAAAAAATAAAACCTACGAAAATGACTTCAAAAAATACGGAGAACTGTTGACACATTACATTTTCACCCCCACTTTTCCCGCATTCAAGACAAATCATATATACTACAGCTCACATGATGGTCCAGGCCGTGATTTAATGGAGTTTCACGCCCATGCACATTTAGACTGGTTCGAGTTTTTTATGCAGGAATTTGAGTTCAACCCTCGTTTATATCAATTGATATTTTGATTTTATGATAAAGAATTATTATTAGAATTGAACGTTATATATTAAAATTAAAAAAGAAAAAAAAATAGATTAAAATAGAAATTTTATTTTATATAGAATCAAAAATAAAAATAAAACAAATCAAAATCGTAAGTTGATGCTGGTTTTAATATAAACTTATCACCAAAATTGTTTTTTTATCTACTAGTAATAATAAATAACAAATTGCAACATTTTTATATATAATTTTTTTTATCTATTTTAACATAATTTTTTTCTTGTTTTATGTATTTACTTTTCAAAATACTCAAGTTATTTTTTTTAAATTACATTTTATTAAAATATTAAATTTTATAATTTTTTAAATGATTTTTTTTCTTTATACACAAAATATACCATCATTTCTTTTCTTTTGTTGAAGATACTTAAAAAAAAACCTAAATAAAAAATAAATAATATCTAATCTAAATTCACATAATTTCCATATCAATTATATATTTTTACACAATTTTATGATACATTCACAGTAACAACAATATATTTTTACACAACCCTAGGTAATGAATTTTATACATTCATTTTATTATAAAAACATTGATATGATAAAAATGTGGAGGACATTAAAAAAAAAAAAAAAAAAGTAATTTTTAAATTTTGCATAAAACATTAAAAACTATGAATCACAGCCACACGATTTTATCTGAAACAAAATATCTCATCCGTCAAAATCTGTCTCGATGTTTTCAAAACCCCAAAAAGCCTTTCATTATTTCGTGTCGTCAGATTCAGTTTCGAAAACCATGCCAGCAGAGGTTGTTCTCGTTAAATTACTGTCATGCCCCTGAGTTACACTCTGGAAAGATCGGAAAATATCAAGGGTATTATTGGAATATTAGTAAATTATGAAAAACCCACTGACCCATTTTACCTTTTCTCTGTCTCGTTGGTCCTTGTGAAAGAAAATAAGAAAAAGAAATACTAACACTTATAAGCACTGAGCCACGCGCTTATGAGAACGCGTGCATTTATTTTTTCAGTCAAAAAGTTTTTGGGTAAAAATCAAAAAAATATTTTCGCTCTTCCTCAGTAAGATCACTTGCATAAGTCACACATAATGTTGCTAAAATGTAAAATTTTGGCTAATTTACCTTAATAATTTTGTGTAAAGTTATATATTTTTCAATTTTAACTATAGTAATTGTATAAATTTATATGGCTACTCTAATTGTGTATATTCAATTATTTATTTATTTTTTGTGTTTCCTGACAATGAAAGGTGTGTATATGCATTTTTTATTATTAATTTTTTGTGTTTCTCGAGAATAAAATATGAGAATGGATGTTATTTTGTGATGTATGAAGAGAGAGAAATAATTAAAAACATTTAAAAAATTGACATTTTAATAAAATAGACAATAAAATAGATAATATGATGTAAATAATTTTTAAAAATAATTATGTAAAATAGAAAAATATGGTTATTATGTTAAAATAGACATTAATTTTTGTACGAGCTGATGCAAATACTTTAAGTGTTAGTTTAAAACGTGCTAACCATAACTCAAACAAGTATTCACGTGTATTTTTAATGATATAATTTTTTTAATTATTTATATATATATAAAATGAAGTAGTGTTTCAGTCTTTAAGAATACTATTTCACTCTTTATTCACAAGACATCTTAAACACTATACTATGATAGTGTAGTAAATTGAACTTGGGATCTCTGTGCTTACGTCACACCTCAAACCAATGAATTGTCTACTTTAAACACAAATAGTTTTATGAACCATCAACTAATGAGTTGGAAGTAAAAGTTGTTAGTGATAATTGAAAGTCTGAAATGAGTATTCACATGTACTTTCAATCATATGATCAATATAATAATTATATAATTTGATGAGTTGTCTACTTTAATAAACAGTAAGTAGTTTCATAAATAAACACCTAATAATTGGAAGAATTTAATATAACTTATTTTCATTTTTTGTTGAGAATCTTATTTTCATACATTAATTTAACATTAGAAAGCAAAAGGAAAATTTTGGCATGTCTCACACTAAAGTATTCAAAAATTTTCATCTTTTTCTACTATACTATTAGCAAATAAACAATAGGCTGAACGTATTCAAATGCACTACAAGCTAATTTTGAAAATAAATCTATTTTAGCATCTTGCAAAATGATTTAAAAATATAAAAGTTTTTTTTTCCTTTTTATAAAAAAAAGACTATGACTATGACTACCACAAAAATAGTTTATTTTCGATGAATATATTAGAGTTTGAATTTGATCTCTTTACTTTTTCTTTTTCTTTTTTACTTGTACTTTCATATTATAACACCATTTTTGTTGATTTATTTGTAGAAACGGTTGAGGTTCAAAATTTTCATAAATGATCCATGAAAGACATCGAAATTTGCATGTTATAGCCTTTTAGGTCATGGCGAAGGTTATTTGTACGCGTTATAAATGAGAGTGGGGCTTAAAGTGTGAGTGATAGAGACCCAACCAGGAGATAACTACGTCTACAGACAAAAACCACATAAAAATTTTATATAAAATGAGAAAACAAAGAAAATAGAGAGAGAGAGAGAGAGCACTTTACCACTTTCATCTTTTATATGTTGCACGCATCCATAGCAACCAGAAAACACAAGAAAGACAGAGTACTCCAAAGAGAAGAGAGAAAGAATACCCCACCAAAGCTTGTTTTTTTAAGTAAACAACACCACAAAGAAGAGAAAAAGATGGTGCCAAAAAATGGGTTTCTGCTGTATTACAAAATTTTAGAGTCCTAAATACATACAGAAAGTAGGAAGAAGAAGAAGAAGCATCAGCAGGAGTTTTGAGGCATTGAGGTGTTTGGTGAAATGGGTTTGTTCATATTGAGCTGTGTATGCATATAACAAGTGTCTGTCTGTCTTTTGTGTCAGAAAAAATGAAAGCTCAAAAATTTGATTTTGTTTCTTACCTTTACTCACTGTCTGCCTCTCTCTCCATGTATAAGGTCTAGTTGATAAAATTCACACCAAACCCATTTCTGTTTTGTGCTTTTTGAAAGTCTTTGGTGGTGGGGTTCTTGTCTTTCAAAAACTGGAGGGTTTTTGGGTATTGAGTTCTTGTGTGTTGTTGTTGTTTTGGTTCACTTTCTTAGATGAAGGCCATGCCCCTACCCTTTGAGGAGTTTCAAGGGAAGGGGGTGTTAGATTTCTCTACTGTTTCTTCAGATTCATTACCCCATCTTCACCAACATCACCACCACCACCACCACCACCACCAACAACAACTACGAAAGTGGCACAACACCAACAAAGAAAGTTGCTATGTGGGCACTGAGCCCACCTCAGTTCTTGACACAAGAAGAAGCCCCAGCCCTCCAACTTCAACCTCAACTCTGTCTTCCTCTCTTGGCAACGGTGTGGCTTCAACAACAACAACAACAACAACAACAACAACAACAACAGCAGCAGCGGCCCCAGAGAATCATCACCAACCTTCCCAAACTAGCTTAGACATAGGTGAAAAATGTGGGCTTGGAATGGAAGATTGGGAAGGTGTGTTGTCTGATTCCTCATCAGGTCAAGAACAGTCTATTCTGAGATTGATTATGGGGGACGTTGAAGACCCATCTCTGGGTCTCAACAAGCTCTTGCATCAAGACCTTGAATTCAACTCAGGTTTTGGTATGATAGATCAAGCTGATGCTTTTGGCTGCCTTGAAATGCCCAACAATTTGTTGCCTAGCATTGACCCATCTGCTGATTTTCCATTCAATGGTGGTGGCACCAATGCAACTAGGCTTGGCTCAGTTTCGACCCTAAATCACAACCCCATGTTCTCTGTTGCAACAAGTAATAATCTTTTGCCAGGCTCTCTATCTCATTCACCAGCCATGTTTCACCATCAACAACAACAACAACAGGTGCAAACAATTGAAGCTGTAGATGAGAAGCCACAGATTTTCAATCCCCAGATGATAAACCCAGCTCGGTTTGCTCAAAACCCGGCTTTGTTTATGCCTACATATGCCCAATTGCAAGAGCATCACCTTGTTTCACCACCACTGGCAAAAAGGCATAATCTTTGTGGTGCTGGGCCTAATTATCAGGGCCCCAAGTTACCGTTTTCAGAATCGGGGCAAGAGCTTCTTCGAAGACAACAACAGCAACAGCAAAATCAGCTTCAGATGCAGAAAGTGGCGAACAATGAATTGGCAAGCCAACAGCAACAGCAATTGTTATTTGATCAGTTATACCAGTTAGCAGAGCTGATAGAAACTGGAAATAATCCGGTACGTGCGCAAGGGATATTGGCGCGGCTCAATCACCAGCTCTCTCCAATTGGTAAGCCTTTTCAAAGGGCTGCTTTCTATTTCAAGGAGGCCTTGCAATTGCTTCTTCATAATGCTAATAATACTAATTGTAATGCTTCTTTGAGTTTGTCATCACCACCACCACCCATTAGTCTTATTTTCAAGATTGGTGCATACAAATCATTCTCAGAAGTCTCTCCTGTACTTCAGTTTGCCAATTTTACTTGTAACCAAGCTCTTCTTGAAGCGTTGGATGGCTTTGATACCATTCACATTATTGATTTTGATATTGGGTTTGGTGGACAATGGTCTTCTCTTATGCAAGAGCTCGCCTTGAGGCAAGGTGGTGGTCCAGCTCTTAAAATCACTGCATTTGCATCCCCATCCACACACGATGAACTCGAGCTTGGTTTCACTCAAGAAAGCTTGAAACATTTTGCTACTGAGATTAACCTTGCATTTGAGTTTGAATTTTTAAGCCTTGAATCCTTGAACTCTGGTTCTTGCCCCCTGCCCCTTCGTGTATCGGAGAGTGAGGCAATAGCAGTGAATCTGCCAATTGGTTCCTTTTCCAACTACCCTTTATCCCTTCCTTTGGTTCTCGGCTTTGTAAAGCAGCTCTCACCGAAAATTGTGGTCTCTTTGGATAGAGGTTGTGATCAAACCGATGTCCCTTTCCCCCTCCACATAATTCATGCCATTCAATCTTATTCGGGTCTGTTTGAATCGTTGGATGCTGTTAATGTCAACCAAGATGCCTTGCAAAGGATTGAGAGGTATTTGTTGCAACCAGGAATTGAGAAAATTGTGTTGGGTCGCTGCCGTTCACCTGATAGAACGCCTCCATGGAGGAGTCTTTTTTTTTCATCCGGATTTTCCCCATTAACATTCAGCAACTTCACCGAGTCCCAAGCAGAGTGTCTGGTGCAGAGGACTCCAGATCGGGGATTCCATGTCGAAAAGAATCAAACTTCACTTGTTCTCTGCTGGCAGCGAAAGGAGCTTATCTCAGCTTCAGTTTGGAGGTGCTGAGAAGAGTAGCATTTTGGAATTGGTTTTATAATTACCAATTAATTTTTATTGTTAGGGTGCTTCATAACTTACTGTTTTGGTTGATTTTTTTTTATTTATTAAAAAACTCTCTCGCGTGTTGTTCTCCTATGCTAATTGTCTATGCACATTAGGACTATTGTTCCCATTCAAGAAACCAAATATTTTAGTAACTGGATGTGGCTCTGTACAAGTGTCTTATGTTTAGTAACCAAATATTACTGTTATGATGTTTTTTTTGCTTCTAAGGCGGTGGTGATTGTTTGCTGTATACTTTTAACAACAATGCAACACAAGTTATCAAGAAAAGAAAATTTTTAACCCTGCTGATATGAGTCCTTTTTGGTGCATACATCTTTTGAATGCTTAGCATCATGGGGCAGTTTAATTTGATATTCCCTTCTCTTTTACTATATACTCAAATTGATTTGTGAGCTGCACTCCTCTAGCTTGAAGAACTGCATATTATTCAACTTTCAGAATTTTTTTTTGCCTAATTCTACAAAGACTTGTGAGTGAATTCAGCATGGTTTTTTTGAATGATTGAGGAACGATATGCATGTGTAGCCTTGTACTCTCAAATTTTGTTTTTACAGTTCTTATATGCTAAATAATGAGGAGAGAAAATTAGTTTTCTTGATATTGAATATGTAATTCTGTAGGGTGGGGAAAGGGATCCAACAAAAGCATTTCTTGTTTGCATGCTTCACTCTTTCTAGGATTGCTTGTAATTGTTATATTTCTTCCATGCCTAAGTGGTGAATGACACAACTTGCTTTATAGGATTGGTTGCAACATGGTTAGAGCATTCTGTTTTATAAAAAATGTCATTTTGACACATCAAAAGCTTACTTTACTATTTTACCACATCATTTTACAATCTCATTTATCAGATGTTTTATTCTTCAATCTCATACATTAAAATAATATATACATCACATTAAAATATCATTAAAAAAAAAACTTCAAACGGTAATATATATTGCACAGCCCCCCCCCACCACCACTGCCCATAGCACACCACCACCACTGCCCATAGTAGCCCACCGCCGATAACCATAACCAAAACCCAAAATCAACAAACCAACCCACTACCACCGACCACCATAGCTAAAATCCAATATCAACCAAAATCCAAAATCAACCCACACTCATCGCCATAACCGACCAACATCAGCAATTACAACCCATGAAAATCAGCCCACCCATCGCCATAACCCACCAACATCAACCCATTAAAACCCATGAAACTCAACCCATATCCACCAAAAAAAAAAAAAAAAAAAAAAAAAAAAACCAAGGCGATCTGATCTGAGTGTGAGATGGACGGTGCTGCGTGGTGGACGCCGATCTGCCCATCCGAACCCATCCACCACCGATCTGTCCATCCAAAGCCACCCATTGCCCAACTCACCCATCAAACCACAGCCCAAAAAAAAAAAAAAAAAAAAAAACTACAGTTAGAGAGAGATCGGCGTGGAAGTGATGCGTTGGCGCTGGCGTCGGCGTGGAATTGATGTGTCGGCGTGGAATTGATGCGTCGGCATTGGTGTCGGCATCGGCGTGGGCGTGGGCGTGGGCGTGGGCGTTGGCATGGAAGGGAACTGATGGTGAGGAAGAAAATATGAGGGGATGAGAGATAGTACCGGTGTTTGAGAAAAAAAGGAGGAAGAGACTGACAGAGGGATGAGAGAGAAAAGAATAAAAAAATCATTAAAATTATAGCACATCTTTCCGTACGCTTTTATATTTGAGAGCGTACTGTTCATGTGTGTCAAATTTTTTGAGATTTAGAACATCTGATGTTTTTTAGTGTTTGGTGTGTCAAATGTCAAATATTTGGTATTTGACACACTTGATGAGAATGCTCTTATATATGTGTAGTTCTCTATGTGAGCTAGCCAATACCCTTGCATATGGTTTAGTTCTAGCCACCAAAAATTGCAAGTGTGGAGAAATTCTAAACTTTATTTTGATAGAAAATTTGTTTCAATCCCCGTCTGCTTCACCATTCTCATGATGAGAGTGATTTGAGTCCATATTATCTTCTTTTTCATTGTCTGTTTTGTCACAACATAATTTACAGCCGAGTTTAAAATATTATCAAGGTTCTTGGAAATTGGAATTTCCCTAGATTTACTATTATTTTTTCCTCGTTACTTTTGACATCATCTCAATGTAGGCCATACAAGATCAATCCCAATCAAATATAGTTAATTGATTAATGATAATCTAATGCTATTGTTCTCGCTAACTCTGATTGAGAAATATCTACTATTTATCATTTTAAATTCTTAATTATGTCACATCATATATGTCAAGTTTTACTTGATTTTCAAATTCAATAATAAAGATATGGAAATATGTGATAATAAGTCTATAACGCTGTATATTGTGCCCACCTACATGCTCCAAAATTTCCAATTCTCTCCCTTTGCAAGTTGACTACAACGATGCATGAAACTTGATTAAAACGAGTATTTTGGCTTTGTTTTGTTTGATTTCATTTTTGTTTTTTTTCATTTTTTTTATTTTGTTTTTGGTTTTTTCACTATCACTACAATTTTTTTTTGGGAGCAAAACGGAGATATGAGTGGATATTATATTATTATAAGGGATATTATATTAGTTTTTTTTTTTTTTTTGAGAAGGAGGATATTATATTAGTTAGTTTAGCAAACAAGTCTCTTATCAGTTCCTCAAAAAAAGAAAATGGAAAAAGAAAAGTCTCGTATCAGTTTGCTAGCGATTTGGGATTAAATCTAATCTATATTAAAAAGAGTATAAGGCAATTAGGCAACTACTTGTGTATCCCATACATTTTTTTTTTGAGAAACTTTTGTATCCCATACATAGACTCAATACAAAGCCAATATATGTAATGTTGTTATTTACTTAAGTAGATGCTATTTATGTACATATAGATTTAATGAGTTTAGTCTTCCTATCAAAACCACTAGGCATTTTATTTATTTACTGAATAAATTTGCAATTTTTTTCTTCTTTACTAAATTAAAACAAATTTATTCTTGAGTCAAATACATGACTTGTAGCAACAGCAAAAGGCCTACTTATAACCCAATTTTCCTATTTATTTTTAGGCAAATTTAACAACATAATATCTCCAAAACTAGCATAATTGCAAAAGGCCTACTTATAAGAGCATCAATATCCAGCGTGCTAAAACTCCAAATATGCTAAAATTTAGCATAAAATCTCATAAATCTTGCATTACCGGCACTTTCAATTACATTATGATGGTAATGTAGCAAGATGATATTTTTTAAAAATAATATTTTATTGGGTTTTGGGCTTTTATTTGGGTATTGGGCTATATTATTTTATAGTGTAAATATATTATTTTAATGTGTTGTATGGTAAAATAAAAGTTGGAATGTTGAGTGTCTTGTAAAATTATATGGTATAATAGATAAAGTAGCTTTAGAGATGGTAAAATTAGATATTTTTTAGAAACCGAATGCTAAAACGCTCTAACCCAAATTTCCAATTTATTTTCAAGAAAAGTTAACAACATAATAATTCCAAAGGTAGCATAATTGGGTATGGAGTATGGACCCATCTCATCAAAATTGTTAAAATCTGAATCAAAATTGTTGGAAGGGACGTATCGAGGATCGAAAGATTTTACAAACTATGAAAGTAGTTAACAATAGGGTAAATTGCAAATTACACTCCTAAAGTTTGGGAGTATTTAGATTTTACACCCTGATATTTCAAAATTTGAATTTTACTCTCTAAAGTTTAAGGGTGTTTGGATTTTACACCCTGAAGTTTCAGAATTTGGATTTTACCCCTAAAATTTTAGGGGTGTTTGGATTTTACTCCCTAAGGTTTGTGGGTGTTTGAATTTTACACCATGAAGTTTTAGAATTTGGGAGTGTAAAATCCAAACACCCCAAATATAAGGGAGTAAAATCCAAATTCTGAAACGTTAGAGGTGTAAAATTCAAATATTCCCGAACTTCATGATGTAAAATCCAAATTCTGAAACTTTAGAGTGTAAAATCCAAACACTCATAAACTTTTAGGGATATAATTTGCAATATTATAGCAATATGATATTGGGTTATTAAATTTTCTAAATTTAAGGCAAAAATTGTAAAATTATTTAAAACTAATAAGTTTAATGTGGGTGCGTAAAAATCAAATAATTTGTTTTGAAAGAAATAATAAACACAAGCTATTTTGGCTACGAGGATGGAATTATAAAGTTTTTTCAACAAAGATTGAACCTTTACTAAAACCCCTTTTAACTGGTAATTATAGTAAAATTAAATACCATATTACGAAAATTGTTCTAAAACCGTAACAGAATAAGTAATGTTTTTGCATTAAATTATAAGAATGTTAGTCCATTTACGTTTGTTTGTTTTTTTTTTTTTTTTTTTTTTTTTTTTTTTTTTTGAGAGAGTTTTATCTTATGGCGTTTGCTCCTGATGATAGCTCTTTATCATCAGACCAAAACACTAATCGGTTTATGGTATAGGCGAGGATTGAACTTCAGATTTCTTATTCAACCATTAAAAACTTTACCTTTTGAGCTAACTAAAACCCACTCCATTTACATTATTGGTTTAATGTAAATAGCATTTTAAATTCTTTAATTTTTAAATAAATAAAAGAAGTGAAACAACCGGTGGCATTGTTTACATTTGCCTATGAGAATTTAAAAAAAAAAAAAAAAAATTTAATAATCCTATTTAATGTTGTGACATATAAGGGAAGCTCAAGTCTTCTTATCCTACACTTCCATTTATATATAAACTAGTTGTAATTTGTGCAATGCAAGTGAAAATTTAACAATATATATATATATATATAAATTTTTTTTGGTCATAGATATAAAATTGATAATTATGGTAGTTATTAATATATGTAGGGATGAGGGCCTAAACTATATATTGGGCCTTGGGCCTTGTCCGAGAGCGTGGGGTGATTCGAGGACAAATGAATAGTAGTGGATGACTTAAGTTTAGAGTCCCATGAGTAGGTTGCAAAGGGGAAGGTAGGCCGAGGAGGAATATCTCCTCGGATAAGCCAAGCACAGGTCAAATGTATATCATAATGTTCAAGGTGAACTTCCAGGAAGTTTCAGTGATAGGGACGTTCATCACAAATGTACAAGAGGGATAGGAACTTAGAAATATCTAAGGGAAAGCTACTACCACCACATTGAATGCACTGCAGCTAACTTTCTGGCTGCATTAATGTGGAGAAGACTCCTGAACAATGCTGACTTGGCTACCTCAACTCACAGAAGGCCTAAGGGGGTGTCCGATGGGACAAACACTCAAGTAGTGGCTTAAATGATCAACAAGTGTAGGGTCAAGATCATCCAAAGGGAACTATATAATGTAAGAGACCCTCCATAGAGAAGGGATGGGAAGATAGAGAAAGAAAAGACTGTAGCAATCAAAATTGTATTAGTAATCTGTTCAATTGATCTATATTAGAACTTGCCTCCTCGAACCGTGTCGAGGGTGAATTTATTTGGATCAATCTTTCTTATTTTTGTTCAATTATCTTTCAAACCCATTCTAGCCGTTGTCCATCTACAATGGTTGAACGGACCCTGTAGAGCATGTGAGCCACTTCAATCAGAGAATGACTGTCCATTCCAAAGACTAAGCCTTGATGTGCAAGGTGTTCCCATCCAGTCTGGGACCCGTGGCGATGAGATGGTTCGACGGCCTAAGGGCAAATTCCAAGATTCCTTCAAAGAGCTCACTCAGGCATTTGGCTCTCGTTTTATTACGTGTAGCAGAGTTCCTCGGCCCTTGGATTCCCTACTGTCCTTATCCATGCGAGAAGGGGAGACTTTGAAGACCTACTCGGACAGATACTGGGAGATGTTCAATGAAATACACGGTGACTTTGATGACATGGCCATCAGTACTTTCAAGGTCGGCCTCCCAGTCGAGCACGGTTTAAGGAAATCTCTGACTGGCAAACCTGTCACCAATGTGCGCCAACTCATGGACCGGATTGATAAGAATAAGAGGGTTGAGGAAGACCAACAGTAGGGGAAAGGAAAGACTAAGGTTATCTCTCAGGAGAGGAGGGATTTCAGGTCGGACCGATACAACAACAACCGACCTCGGAAGGACTTTGCGGGGCAGTCAGGGTCTGCCAATACCTAAGCGATTAACGCGGTGTTCCGAGAACCGGTGCATCAAGTTATGGAGAAGATTAAGAATGAGCCATTCTTCAAATGGCCAAATAAGATGGCAGGAAACCCAATGAGGTGCAATTAGAATCTTTATTGCCAATATCACCAAGACTAAAGACATATTACAAAAGACTGTAGAAATTTGTGGGACCATTTGGACTAGCTGGTCCGAGAGGGAAAGTTGAAGCAGCTTTTGCATCATTCCAGTGGTCAGGGGAGCTAGACAGGTTTGGAATCTCAGAGAGATGGTTCTTCAAGACTTCCTTTAGGCATAATAAATGTCATCTTCGCTGCTCTAGGGAGGATCGGGTCCTGCCCCTCCAGAATAATGTCTGTCGCTCAGCTGTCAGCCGAGGACTTAAATACTGAGCCAAAGAGGGTTAAAGTGAGTATCCAACCGGCGTTAAGCTTTTCGGATGAAGATAAGGTTGGAATCATACAGCCCCATAATGATGCTTTGGTGATCATGCTGAAGATTGGGGGGTACAACGTAAAGAGGGTGATGGTGGACCAAGGCAGTGGCACTGAGATTATGTACCCCGACTTGTACAAGGGGCTGAACTTGAGACCCGAAGACTTAACAGCCAACGATTCTCCTTTGGTGAGTTTTGATGGGAAGGTTGTCATTCCGAGGGGTCAGATTAGACTACCTATGTAGACTGGTTCAGAAGTGGTAGAGGTGGACTTCATCGTGGTGGACGCTTATTCCCCCTACACGGCCATTATGGCCAAGCCCTGGCTTTATGCCTTAGGAGTCGTCTCTTCTACTCTGCACCAAAGGGTGAAATATCCGGCGAGGGGCCAAATTGAAGAAATTGTTGGGAGTCAATCCACAGCTAGGCAATGCCTAGTGGCTGCCATCCTACATCAGCCCGAAGCTGAGTCCTCGGCTTTTGCTGGAAGGGGCATATAGCAATTAAAGGCTCCGGAGTTGCCTATCAATGGATCAGCCGAAGAGGCGAAATGTGAAGATTTAGAAACAGTTGTTGTTGGTGATGACCTTGAGAAGTTCTTTCAAATCGGGGCTCAGCTACCTGTTTCAGAGAAAGAAGAACTGGTAGAGTTTCTTAGGGGAAATGTTGATGTGTTTGCATGAAACGCTTACGAAGCCCCAGGGGTGGATTCAAGCTTCATCTGCCATCATTTAAACGTTAATTCATCTGTCACCCCTAAAAAGCAATCACCTCAGCGCTCATCCAAGGATCATTCTGATACTGTCAGAGATGAGGTGATGAAGCTTAAATAGGCAGGGGCTATCAAGGAGGTTTTCTACCCTGAATGGCTGGCCAATACTGTGGTTGTAAAGAAGAAGAATGGGAAGTGGCGAGTGTGTGTGGACTTCACAGATCTAAATAAGGCCTGCCCAAAGGATCGCTTCCCTATGCCTAGGATAGATCAACTGGTGGATGCAACTGTAGGCCATCCTCGGATGAGTTTCTTAAATGCCTTTCAAGGATACCATTAGATATCACTAGCCCTGGGTGATTAGGACAAAACAGTTTTTGTCACTCCAACTATAAACTACCACTACAAAGTGATGCCTTTTGGTTTGAAAAACGCAGGGTCTACCTATCAAAGGATGATGACTAGGATGTTTGAACCACAGTTGGGCAAGAGTATTGAGGTCTATATAGATGATATGGTGGTGAAGAGTAAGGTGGTGTTCGAGCATGTGGGAGACCTCGGGAACATTTTTGAAATTTTGAGGAAACACAAGTTGCACCTTAATGCTTCCAAATGCACTTTTGGTGTGGGATCAGGCAAGTTTCTGGGCTACATGGTGACTCACCGGGGAATTGAGGTTAACCCCAATCAAATCAAGGCAATTAACAGCTGACAACAACCTCGGAATCCCAAGGAAGTCCAGAAGCTAACCGGAATGACTGCTGCCTTAAATCAGTTTATCTCTCGGTCAGCAGATAGATGCAAGCCCTTCTTCCTGTTGATGAATAAGTGGAAGAGATTTGAGTGGACCGAGAATTGTGCTTTTGCCTTCCAAAGGCTTAAGGAATATCTCTCACGGCCACCTATCATGTCCAGTCCTCAGATGGATGAAATCCTGTTTGCTTATATTGCCATGACCCCTCATGCTGTAAGCTTGGTGTTGGTATGAGTTGATAGCGGCATACAAATGCTAGTTTATTATGTGAGCAAGTCACTACATAAGGCCGAGGTCCGTTATCTACGACTGGAGAAGGCCATTTTGGCGGTGGTACATGCTACACGCAAACTCCCCCATTACTTCCAGGCACACACGGTTGTAGTCCTAACTCAGCTTCTGCTTAAAGCTCTGCTCCGGAGTGTTGATTACACACGGAGAATTGCCAAGTGGGGTACGATCCTAGGGGCTTTTGACATCAAATACATGCCTCGTACCTCTGTTAAGGGCCAGGTCCTCACAGATTTGGTGGCCGAGTTCGCTGAATCCCCGTTTGAGAAAGAAGTAGAAACATAACACATGGATGGAAAATCAGTTGGCACAATTGCCCTGCAAGAACCTTTATTCTGGAAGGTATATGTTGATGGCGCAGCGAATCAAAGGGGATCCGGAGTGGGGCTAGTTCTGGTCTCACCTAAAAAGATCACCATTAAGAAATCATTAAGATTGGGTTTTTCGGCCACAAACAACGAGGCTGAGTATGAAGCTCTACTGATGGAAATGGCCATGGTTCAAAGAATGGGCGGAAAGGCAGTGGAGATGTTCTCGGACTCAAGATTGGTCGTAGGCTAAGTGAAGGGAGATTTAGAAGCAAGAGATGAGAGAATGCAAGCATACTTAAGTCAAGTCAGGCATTTGCAATCAGGGTTCGAATCTTTCAACCTATTACACATCCCTAGAAGTGGAAACACACATGCTGATTCCCTAGCCACGCTTGCAACTTCCTCGGCGCGGAGCTTACCTCGGGTCATCCTTGTAGAGGACTTGTGCAGACCCACAGAGGTAAGAAGAGAGGTGGTCCATGTTTACCAAGTTAGAGTAGGGCCTCGCTGGATGGACCCTGTGGTACTATTCTTGAAGGAGGATATCCTGCCCGAGAAGAAATCAGAGGCTGACAAGATACGGAGAAAGGCTCCTCAGTTCTGGCTATCCGAGGACCAGAAAGTGTACAAGCGCTTCTTTTCTAGGCCATATCTACTCTACATACACCTTGAGACATCAGAATTGCTTCTGGAGGAGTTACATGAAGGGATTTGTGAAAGCCATATAGGAGGCAGATCTTTGTCTCACAGAGCCATCACACAGGGCTATTGGTGGCCAAACATGCGAAAGGAAGCACAAGAATATGTGAAGAAGTGTGATCAATGCCAAAGATTTTCACCAAATGTGCACTAACCAAGAGGAGTCCTTAATCCCCTGTCCAGCCTTTGGCCATTTGCTTAATGGGGTTTAGACATTGTTGGCCCTTTCCCCAAGGCAGTAGGGAACAAGAGGTATTTGCTGGTCGGCATGGACTACTTTACTAAGTGGGTTGAAGCTGAGCCCTTGGCAAATATCAAGGATGTGGATACCAAGAAATTTGTTTGCAAAAATATTGTCACACGGTTTGGGGTCCTTCGTACCCTCATCTTGGACAATGGCCTTCAATTTGATAGCAAATCTTTCAGGAGATACTGTTGTGACCTGGGAATTACAAACATATATTCTACCCCAGCTTATCCCCAAGGGAATGGACAAGCCGAGACTGTTAACAAGGTCATAGTAAATGGATTCAGGAAGAGGTTGGATGATGCGAAGGGAAAATAGGTGGAAGAGCTGTCGCATGTCCTCTGGACATACCAAACCACACCTCGTAGATCAATAGGGGAGACCCCCTTTTCAATGACTTATGGAGCCGAAGTAGTTATTCCTTTAGAGATTGGTTTCCCAACGCCGAGGACAAGTTCTTTCAATCCAAGCAATAACAATGGATTGCTAGAAAAGAGCTTAGATTTTATTGAAGAAATGAGAGAAAATGCAATGATCCAATTGGCATATTTCCAACACAAGCTCAAGCAAGGTTATGATGCCAATGTGAAGTTGAGACCGTTAGCGCCTGGTGATTTAGTGTTGAGAAAAGTTCTAGGTACTGCAAAGAACCCAACATGGGGAAAGCTGGGGCCCAACTGTGAGGAGCTATATCGCATCACCTCGGTAGTTGGGATAGGAGCATATTTCTTCGAAAACCTAGATAAACATGTAATACCATGCCCTTGGAATGTAAACAACCTGAAAATGTATTATTATTAATGAAAGTTTCCTTTGTCATATGCTCATTTATTGTGTAAATACCTCGTACTTCTCGTTATTATCTTTATAAGTGTTAAACAGAATTTTAGTCATGCCTGATTCCTCAGACCACATACTTTGGAAAAATTAACACTCAATGACATCTTTATAAGTGTTAAACAGAACCTTAGTCATGCCTGGTTCTTCGAACCACATAATTTGGTAAAATTAACACTCAATGACATCTTTATAAGTGTTAAACAGAACCTTAGTCATGCCTGGTTCCTCGGACCACATACTTTGGGAAAATTAACACTCAATGACATCTTTATAAGTGTTAAACAGAATTTTAGTCATGCCTGGTTCCTCGGACCACATAATTTGGGAAAATTAACACTCAATGACATCTTTATAAGTATTAAATAGAACCTTAGTCATGTCTGGTTCCTTGGACCACATATTTTGGTAAAATTAACACTCAATGACATATTTATAAGTGTTAAACAAAACCTTAGTCATGCCTGGCTCCTCGGACCACATACTTTGGGAAAATTAACACTCAATGACATCTTTATAAGTGTTAAACAGAACCCTAGTCATTTCTGGTCCCTCGGATCGCACACTTGGGTAAAATTAACACTGTGATATCTATTGGTCTTTTACTAAATGTCAAAACAGATCCAGGATTACACCCAACTCCTTGGATTAATGGCTTTGAGTAAGTTGAAGTCCTTATTTATTTATCTAAGTGATAAGCAGGATGAAGGTTGTCTGCCCCTTTTATTTTTTACAAAGTATATATTTATCTCCATTAGATTCAGCCTTTATTGTAGAAGGTTCAATTCTCAATACAAGTATGTGGTAAACCTCTTTAATGCTGGTACTTGATCAAATTACTTAAATTGTCAACAATGTATTATTGTTAGTTTTTATTAAAGACAGAGTAGCAACAATTCAATGCTATTTGTAATAGTAATAAGCTTCAAAGCACATAAAGTAAAGGTACAAGAGATAAAAAGAAAAATATTTTCATTAAACAGAAGAGGGAGTACATTATATACATTGACAGAAACAACAAAACAACAAAAGAAACTACAAGATAAGTCCTAAGTGCTACTTCTTGGCCTTGGGGGGGGTCTTCTTTTTGGCTCGGTTGGGAGGAAGGAACATCCTTGGCCTGAGGATCAATCTCTTTGGTCTTGGCCTCTGTCTCATTTGCCTTGGCCTTAGCAGCATCCTTGGCCTCTGAGGAGGACTTAGTCTCCTTGCCCTTACTTTTGTCTTTGGCCCCATTAGCCCCCTGGCCTTGATCACCAGCTTGGCTGGGTCATTTCGAAGCCTCAGGGAGGGGGAAAGCAGCCTAGGCAGTCAGGGGCTACTTTGAAGACTCAAGAGCAATGGCAGAGGGAGATGGGAGGGCCACCGGGATTTCACGGATCTCGGGGTGGTAGTATACATTCCCCGGTTGCCTCTATTCCGAGTCTGCAGGGACTCCTGCAAGGTTGAAGGCTTCTGCCCATGTTACCATGTAGTAATCCCTGCATACCTCGGCTAGCTCCTCGGTGAGCCTGGCCTGTGTTTCTTCCACACCGAGGGCGTAAGATGCTTGCTTTTCAGCCTCTGTTGCCTCCTTGGCCAACTGAGTTACCTCCTTAGCCTTTTGCAGATTTGCCCTTAGCTCCAGGACAAGTTGCCTTGAAGTGGCCAGTTCTATCTCAGTCTGATAAAGCAACTTGCGCTAGTCCTCAGCTTGAGTTTGGACATTCTCTAATCCTGCCTCATCACTTTTTCTTTCCCTCGTCTCGGCAGTCAGCTTAGAGAGCAGCTCCTTGTTTTCCTCCTTTGCGGCCCCCAAGGCCTTTTTAGTCTCGAGGCGAAGGTGGACCTCGTTCTTAACATCGTTTCAGGCCTCCTTGACCCATTCCTCGGCCACAAAGACCTCTTGGGTGATCTGCACAAAAACAATATAGCAACCACATGTGAACAAAAGAAAGAGAAAAAACGTATTAATATTTAAATAAATAAAAAAGTGTGTTGCTATGGACTTACTAGGGCAAGGTCCCTTTTTAGGGACATAAAGAGGTCTGGCTGCCTCATCTTCCTCATTGTGTCCATGTCTTTGGGTAGAAGAAGTGGCTGCTCCAAGGCTTCAGCTATATGGGCAGAATGACCTCTTTGGAACTCCCTGACAGAGGCGTTCTAGGGGGATGGCAGCCCCATCCACCTCCAGCCGAGGAGACCAGGTGCAGTGCTGAAGGCGCACCTTAGCCCTAATTTGCTCCTCCCGACTGTCCACAGAAGTGGCCCTCTTGTCCCTAGGGTATTTGGCCGTTTTCTGTTGTTTAGTACCCTTCTGAGGGACCATCTCCCCTTCTTCAAGGTCCTGCACTGGTCTCTTCTTCTTTAGATTTGGAATAGCATGCAGTCCGAGGTCAGTAAGGGGAGGAGGGGGAAGAGTGAGAGGAACTTGGGACTTGGGAACTTCCTTTGAAGTTGACCCTTTATTCCTTGCGGCCATGAGCTTTTTTAGGCCCTTGTTCCCCCGATTCAATGTCATCTTGTCTTCCTCTTCTTCGGAGGTGATGTCTGGACGGGCAATCACCAGAATCGGGGCATGAACACCTGAGTGCCTATCCGGCTCATCCTCGGCGTCCGAGATGTGAACTACTTGAGCCCCTTGAGTCTCCTCTTCTTCAAAGTGAAATTTGTCTATCTCCTCCTCAAGTGATAAGCGTGAAGAGGCAATCTGCTCCCTTGGTGCTGCTGATGCCTCAGGCAGAAGCCGTTGAAGTGGAAGCACGATCGGGGGAAGGTCTTTTTGGGCTAGGAAATTTGGTTTTGACACGTCAATCCGAGCCAGCTGCGGGTCACCTGCTCTTATGGCGTGGCCTATTTATTGATATATCTCCGAGATGGGCTCGAAGTCCAAGATCAAGTGGACGGCTTGCAACTGCCTATCCTTACTTACAAAAATCTCAGACCTCAGCAAATAGTTAAGAGCTACAACGTTGGTCAAACTGAGCCTTGGCGCTACTTGCCTCCTGTCTGCAAAAATAGCCGAGGAGCAAAACATGGTTAGAAAGTTAAAATCCATCATCAAAGAGAGCAAAGCGAAAGAGAAATAACAACATAGTTAGGGTCAAAAGATCTAAATCTCTTGCTAAGGAACCTAACTTTAAGGTATCCTACTTGGCTCTCCCTTTCGGATGGGGCAGTGACGGCTATCATGCCACGCTCTCGAAGCTATCAGGTAGTCGTCTTTCATACCCTTATTAGATTTGGGGAGGCATGAGATGAGCCTAACGATAGGTGATCTGGACTTAAGGTAAAACCCCGCGTCAGCGAGTGAGTGGCACTCGTACATATGGACCACATCATGCCAGGTGAGCCCTAAACCCAGATGCTCATTTAGAGCATCGACGCTGCCTAAGACCCTAAAAAGGTTGGGTGCGCACTAATGAGGACACAACCTATGGTTAATAAGGTAGTCTCGGGTTATTCTACCCATAGGGAGCGTCATTCTCCTTCTATAAAAGCTATCATAAGAATGATGACTTCCTCCTCTTTTCTATGTGTTAATAGTTGGTCTGGAGCATAGTACCGCAGAGCAACTTCCTGTGGTATGTGATATCTGGCCTTAAAGGCCTCTATTTTTGTAGGGGAGTCTACAAGGTGCTTAAACCTACCCATTTGGACAAACTACAAGGAAACGAATGAAGTTTCAAGGGAAAGAATATGAATTGGAAGGCCAAGGAGACCGGCCAAGAAGAATTGAACCTAAGAAAAGAAGAAACTTACGGAAATTAACACTTGTGGTGCCTCTAGTGCTTCTCAAAGGTTTAAATTTTAAAAGGAAAGGGGTGGGAAGATTCAGGAACCTAGAGAGCTTTAAAGGTCTGAGTGTTTGGGATCTCTAGAAAGCTTGAAGACTTGTGAAATGAGGAAAAATGATTTCCCCGAGTACCTTATATAGGAAGCAAAATTGAGTGGGAGTTATCCAGCTCAAAATTCAAGAAAAAATATCCACCGTAGGATTTGCGCCTCACCATTGGATGCGGGGAACAAAGCGCCGCCTGGAGCAATTAATGATGCATCGCGGGTTCTGAAGCGTCAGTAACAGTTATGGGGAGCGAAAATCGGTGCTCCCACGTGTGTAAATCAGAGGAATAAGTAGTTTTAACTCTTAAAAAATTAAAACCCAACTTTTTCTCCTCGGATGAGAGGGAAAAAACCGGAGTTTTGAGGGGCTATTGTAGGGATGAGGGCCTAAACTATATATTGGGCATTGGGCCTTGTCCGAGAGCATGGGGTGATCCGAGGATGAATGAATAGTAGTGGATGACTTAAGTTCAGAGTCCTATGAGTAGGTTGCAAAGGGGAAGGTAGGCTGAGGAGGAATATCTCCTCGGATAAGCCAAGCATAGGTCAAATGTATATCATAATGTTCAAGGTGAACTTCCAGGAAGTTTCAGTGATAGGGACGTTCATCACGAACGTACAAGAGGGATAGGAACTTAGAAATATCTAAGGAAAAACTGCTACCACCGCATTGAATGCACTGCAGTTAACTTTCTGGCTGCATTAATGTGGAAAAGACCCCTGAACAGTGCTGCCTTGGCTACCTCAACTCACAGAAGGCCTGAGGGGGTGTCCGATGGGACAAACACTCAAAGTAGTGGCTTAAATGATCAACAAGTATAGGGTCAAGATCATCCAAAGGGAACTATATAATGTAAGAGACCCTCCATAGAGAAGGGATGGGAAGATAGAGAAAGAAAAGACTGTAGCAATCAAAATTGTATTAGTAATTTGTTCAATTGATCTATATTAGAACTTACCTCCTCGGACTGCGTTGAGGGTGAATTTATTTGGATCAATCCTTCTTATTTTTGTTCAATTATCTTTCAAACCCATTCTAGTTGTTGTCCAACTCATTAGGGCCTAGTTCTCTAACCTACTTTCTACAAATTTATTGTACTGGGCTCATTGGGCCAATATCCCTTTACATTTTGAGTTTGGGCTCCAAAACGTGTCCCTACAATATACATTTATTATAATTTTATTTATAGTGGGTTCCAATTAGTTTAACTAGTAAAGTCCTTGATGGTTGAATAAGAGATCTAGGGTTTAATTCTCACTTACACCAAAAACCGATTGTTGTCTTGGTGTGATGATAAGAAACTATCATCAGTAGCGGATGTTATAATTGAAACTCTCTCTAAAAAAAAAATTATAATTCTATTTATATGAAATTTTCTATTTTATAGAAAATATGATGTGGCAATATTCTTTTTTTTTTTTAGAATCAGGTAAGAACTTTTTATTTAAGGCAAATCAAACTGAAAAATATCTTCCAAGTCACGTGGTAGATCTTTTAACCACACATCCAAATCTGCAGATAGAACTGCTCTACGGGCAAGGGCATGAGCAAGCTTATTGCCCTCCTTCTTAACATGAAAAAAACTACAATTAAAACTAGCTACTAAACAATGAATATCAGCAATGACATTTCCAAACAAAGTCCTTGAAGGCTTGGCAACAACAAGGGCTTGGATAACTTTCAAAGAATCACCCTCCACCTCCAAGGCTTAAAGACACTGCTCCTGGGCAAATACAACAGCTCTTCGGGCAGCCAAAGCTTCCACCATGTCTACAGATCCCGGATATCTAATTTTCTGGCTCAACGCACCAATAACTAACCCAGCTGAATCCTTGATGACCACCCCAAGACCTGCACATGCCTGCTCCTCAAAGAATGCACCATCAAAATTGACTTTGAACAAACCAGAAGCAGGTGGTTTCCACCGAATGTCCCCACTACGAACAACCAACCTAGGAATATGATGTGGCAATATTCTAATGAATGGTTTAAATATAGCAAATAATTTAAATTCAATTAAAAAGTTTATATTAGAATAATGAAATGTAAAATTGTGAGCCTCAAAATTTAGATGGAAACATATTATAAAGTCAACCAAAAGTCAAACATCTTCGGTTTTTAATATATACTATTAGCAAAATATATGTTTAATCGTTACATGTAAAAAATTATATAAAAGTGTTTATCCATTATCCATTACAACTTAAGCATAAATAAATAAATAAACATTTACTATTTGAATTAGAAGGAAAAAATAAAAGACATATATTAACCAAATATTTATAACTAAGCTAACACATATCCAGTTGTACACTTGTGCTAAAAGAAATAGATTATTGACAATAATTATATCACAAACCAAATTTATTATAGAAGCAACAAATAACTGCAATTTGAATATTGGAACGCCCGGCCCCCCTACCCCAGATTGAAATACTATTGTACCTAAAAAAAATTCAGAAAATCACATGGATATGAAAATAGTGGTAGCTTGTTTGATATTCGGTACTTTATGTTTGAAGCATTCTTCAACGCCATTGCTCTTACATCTCCTCCAAAAACTCAATGCCTACAAAATATTCGAAATATCAAACTTGGAAAATTTTTATTATATTTAAAATTTTCAAAACCGCAAATACAAAAGTAAAAAAAATCACAAAAATTGACCAAGAATTTTCAAATCCAGATTAGGAAGAGATAGAGGCTAAACTAGCAACCGATTCAAAGGGAAAGGTTTCAAAACCATAATATATAGAATAGGCATAGAGAGTGAGAGGAGCTTAAATTAAAAAAAAAAAAAAAATCTAGAAAAAATAAACATAACTAGAACATTAAAATAACACTTTTCTTAAACTATAATAGCAAATATAATATATACTAATATTATTATTCCATTCCACCAATCTTATCCGAGCAAATAGATTTACTATTTAGAGGAGAGAGAGAGATTACCCCACCAACTCCTTGAATTGTAGAATTCTCTAAAAAAATTGAGAGAAATGGAAATGTGTGGGACATGGCTCAAATGCATGATAACATTTAAGTGAAAAGACTATACATAAGCATTAGATTTGCCAACTCGAGCTTGAAAGCTTAAAACAAAATAATCATGAAAATAGGTTCTTGGGTTATTATTTATATTCATGATCTTTGTGCCCCAGTGCATATATAGAACCATATTAGTTATCACACCTTACAACTTGACAATGGAAAGCTACTTGCATTTGTTATTGACAATGGAAAGCTACTTTATAAACTCCTTTTCATTTTTATTATTTCTGCCCATCTTGTGTCTTTTATGTTTCCTTTCCTACGTTAAATGTTAGTTGTAAACAATCTTAAATTTGTAACTAAAAAAGAATGAGTAATGGAATCATTGGAGTAATTTAAAGATTGGGTAGTGCACATTTAATATGGAAAGTTTTCTCTTTTTAAGGAAAATTTAATATAGGAAGGTGGTGCACACTTTTTTTAATTTAATTTAATTTAATTTTTATTTTATATAAGATAGAAATTATACTCTAGTCTAATATAAGTATATATGAGTGGGAAACCCCTTCTTGGAGACTTGAACTCTAGCATTTGCTCCGCCATCCTGCAAGAACTTAGTACTTGTTGAATGATCATCACACCAGGGGTGCACGATGGTGTGGTGCACACTTAAAGTAGACGAATTTTAGAAGATCATTTTGCATTTAATTAATTGTAACGGTTTATATAAAAAGAACCCATTATATAATCTTGTCATATATTACTTTGTAGGGAGTAATTCTTAGGTATTTCTAGAGCACGAAAAATGGTACTCCCTCCTCTCACATTAATGGTAGGGTCCACTCATATAAATTCATGGAGAGAGCACTATTTCTTCGTACTTTGGGAATGTCTAAGAATTTTTCTTTTGTAGAGCTATTATTTTTTAGAGCTACTTTGTAGAGATTTTTTTTTTTTTTTTTGGTAAAAGACAATTCATTAAATAAACTAACAAAAGGTTCAGGACAAAACCTATTAGACTACATGCCATTTAGGTCATTCTCAAAAGCATTAGCAACGTCCACATGAGGACTTTCAAAAGAAGTAAATTCTAAAATCTTGTTGGAGCTCATCCTTGCAAGGCTATCAGTAGACCAATTTGCTTGCCTGTAGTAGTGATTAAACTGAATTCGGTGAAAGCGAGAAGCCAGCGGCCTGCAATCATCCAAAATAGGGGAAATGACATTATTCACATAATCAGATTTGCCTAAAACTTCCACAATAGCTTTGGCATCTAGCTCGACAAAAAAGTCGATGCAAGCCGTTGTAATAAAGTCCGAGGCAATAGGTTTATGCAATACTAGATTTCATTGCAATAAATTCCACATATTGCAACAGGTTGATATTTTATATAAAAAAAAGTAATAATAATTTTTTTTTAAATAAATCATTTTTTTAAATAATAATTTTTCCATTAACCTATTTTGTAATTCAAAAACCATATCTAGGAACTACACTAACAAATCAAAGATACACATAAAAGATGAAAAATTAGAAATACTTCGGGTGTGTTTGGATATTGCTTATTTTGCTGAAACTGAAAAATTATTGCTGAAAGTACTGTAAATAAAGGTAAAAGTTAGTTGAAATAGTATAGTGGGGCCTATGAATAGTGACAAAAAGTGCAGTCGAGCCCATGAATAATAGCAAAAATAAGCTAAATAGTGAAATAATTTTAATTTTTAATCTTAATCTAAATGCACACTTCATTTCAATACATATGTCAAAAAACACAAATATATACAAAACTTGTTGAGTTTACATTCAAACACACAGTTTCGAAAAGTATGCAAAAATCAATACAACATGAAAGAAAAGTTTCTTCCCGAAAGTGTTATCCAAGCATGCTTCACGACCATTTCGTTGACTTACCACCTATTTTGGAAAAAAGAATAAGAAAATAAGTATAAATTTGAAAAATATCATATATACAACACAATGACACCAATATACACCATCACTGATTCTAAAAACACACACACACCATTACTACTTGAAGACTGTACAAACAAAGAAAAATCAAATTAAAATTTAAAGAGAACTAAAAGATTACCTGAAAGTTAGAGAGAAAATCCTTAAACTAAGAAAGAGTCTCTCCAAGGAGACTATGAATTAAGAGAGACTGCAATTTGAGAGAGAGATGGAAATTTGAGAGATAAATTTTGTAGTTAGTATATAAATTTGAATTTTGAGATAGGCGTAAGAGAAAGAGGGAAAGTGAGATGAGAAAAAAAAAAAGAAAAAAGAAAAAAAAGAGAGGCGTGGGGAGAGAGAAAGAGAGAGAAATTGAAATGAGAAAAAATAGGGAGATAAATATGGGTGAGAGAAAGCAGGAAACTAAGATGAAAAAAGAAAAAAAAAAAGAGGTAGGAGAGAGAGAGAGAGAGAGAGAGAGAGAGAGAATTCAAAAAAAACTAAAAAAAAAGGAGATAGAGTCGGGTGAGATAAAGAGGGAAACTAAGATGAAAAAAAAAAGGAGATAGGTGTGGGTGTGAGGGAAATTTGAGATGAGAAAAAATAGGGAGATAGATGTGGGTGAGAGAAAGAGGGAAACTGAGTTGAGAAAAAAAAAAGGGGAAACATGCGTGGGTGAGAGAGAAAATTGAGATAAGAAAAAAAAAAGGGACATGGGTGAGAGAGAGGAAACTAATGAAAAAAAAATAGCGCCAATTTCTCAAATTTTCCTGTTACTCAATTATTCACCTCTATTACATCAACAAAATTTGATGTGAAATAAAGATTTAACCTATTACAACAATATAGTTCGATGTGGAATAAAAGATTACCTATTGCAATAACGTATCTCAATGTAAAATAGCATTACCTATTACAACAACACATTTCAATGTAACATAATAATTATTGCTACAATCTTATATTGATGTAATAAATTTAAGTTACTATTACAACAAAAAACAACCTAGAGATGCAATAGTATATATTACCTCTATTATTTTTTTTTTGTTACAATAATACTTGTTGTATTATGTCATTTTTCTTGTAGAGAGAGATGAAATATTTAAATTGCAGCACATCATTAACCCGTCCCTAAGTCCCCACAGCTCCGCCACAAAACAACTTGTTAGCCTAATACGCTTGTTAAATCCTGCCACCCATCTGTCATAATCATCTCTTACTACACCCCCACATCCATCTACACCCGAATTGCCAACAGACAACCCATCCGTGTTAAGTTTCATCCAACCCTTAGGAGGATGCTCCCAGCGGATTCTGTTAACTCTCTTGTAGATTGGCATTCTTGGAGAAGATATACAGTGTATATGTTCCATTGCTTGATTCACTATCTCAGCAGCCAACTTTAGGTTTTGGTTTTTCCTTCTAAACACTGTTTGGTTTCTGATTCAACGTTTTCATCCCTAGTTGGGTCCACATAGGTTTGATTCCAGGGCAATCCCGAAGAGCATGGAGAATGGACTCCGACTCCCCTTGGCAGATGGGATAACTCTCCTCCTCCACAACTCCTCTCCTCACAAGACAAGTCTTTACCCTGATACTATTGTGTGCACACATCCACAAAAATGTTTTAATTCGAGGAAGGGTGCCAGCTTTCCAAATCCAGCTCACAGTGAAAGGAAGATTTGAATCAGGATCTGAAGCAATCCTATATGCACTTTTTAAATCGAAGCTCCCTTGAGGAGAACTGGCCCAAGCTAACTTGTCACTCCCTCTGCTTGTAATTGTGATAGGGGTGGCCTGAATCATCATTTTAATTTCCAAGGGAAGCTTAAAGGAAATCCTAACCCAATCCCAACCACTTTGTAAAGATATTCAATTTAGGAAACAATTTCGTTTTGAATCTTTTTATTATTATTATTTTTTGGACTATAAACACAACAATCAATTAATAATGCATCTCCTATAATATTTTTAAACAAAAGCCGAAAAAGGAGTGTTCAAAATTGATTCACAAATCAAGTAAAAATAAATATTTCATTAGTTAATAATTAAATAGATCTCAATTATGAATTGAAAAATAATAATTGACATCTAATTAATTATAAGGGAAATATGAACTAAAATGACTTTGTGTAAAATAATTTATTTTAAGTAAGTGACTTTTTTCTAAAATTAGTTTTTTTATTTTTATTTTTTTTTTTTTGAGCAACTTATAATTAGTTTTTATTTTTTTTGAAAACGAAATCTTCATTCATTCATAAAAGACAAACATCTTGATGCAAGTGTTCCACAACTGGTGGAGGAGAATCATCTATCCAATACAAATCATCAACAATATTTCTAGCATATTGCGCTAACACATGAACCACCTTATTTCCACTTCGCCTCGTGTGACTGATACTCACCCACTGTAAGCCCCTAATTAAATGTTGGATATCATCCACCACATTCCCTAGCAAAGACAGGTTGGCTATTGGCGATGAAATGGCTTTTATAACATTAACATTGTCTCCTTCAATAACAAGCTTGGAAAAACCTGCATGAATACCAAACTCAATGGCTTTTCTACATGCTAACAACTTGCCTTCCTCGCTACTGTACATTGCTGGCCCTCTTGCAGACATGGCAGCCATGACCTCACCTTTATAATTGCGGACTATGGCACCAACACCGGATCTGTTTACCTCAGAAAATACTGCTGCATCAAAGTTCAATTAAACGCCGATTCTAGAGGTGGTTTCCAAGCTTCCCTGCTGATCTGCATAACTGGTTCTGCAGCTAGCTGCTCTTGAGCATGCCTGTATTCTTCTAAATATTCTGCTGCCCGCTGATTCAAAGTATCTGGATCAATAAATCTGCCACCATGTATCACACCATTACGCCTATTCCAAATGAACCAAGCTTGAGTCAAGAAAAGCTCCATCTCCTCCAATGACATTCGGTCTATTAAATACTCCAACAAGTGCAGCATATCATCCTGAACAGTGCTGCCCTTCTGCAGAATTTTAACACTTCCAGCCCATACAACTTGAGTAGGGGCACACTCCCAAAGTGCATGAATGGTTGGTTCTGAGCTTCTGCAGCAGATCGGGCTAGCATTTTCCAATATAATTAGTTAATTATATTGTTCATTATCAAATTGTCAAATGTGAATAGTACATAGCGGAAAAAGAGAGTAAAAAATACTATATAGATGCATCAATAATTTTAAGAATATTTTTTTTGATGAATCATTAATTTTAAGAATATTAAATACAAAATATTTGTAACCAACATTAATTTAGAATTAAATGTATCAACACATTCATGTAAGATGTATTATGTTATGGACAGGTTGCTATTTGTCGTATGACACTATTTGTCCACATCATTCTAAATAAATAAAAAATTGTGCCACTTGTCATCATTTTGTGCATTTACTAGATGAGGGGTCTAAATTTTATAATATTATTATTATAATTATAATAGATATTATAGATAGATATAAATATAGATTATATGTAGATGATATATGGAGAAAAAAAAGATCCTTTTATTTGATTTTACAACACTTAAGCTTAAGTCTTCTTAAACTTTAGGCTTCCATTTATATATGTAAAGGGATGAGTGATGATTTATAAGTTGATATTGGCCTAGAAAATTTATCCGAGGAGATGACGACCATTTATGCTGCCTCTCAAGAAGAAGCAAGGTTAATGCGCTAAATTAAAAGTTTCCTTGATAATCACAAAAAAAAGAGGAAGAAAAGAAGCATCCATCAAACCATAGAAACAAATCAATGTTTACAAGTACAAATTTCATCATTATAACATTTAAACTGTTGCTAGGATCTGCTGCAAAAATGTTTAGCATTGCTTTAACAGATTTATTAGTGGATGATATGACAAAACTTCTATTTAAAATAAAAGGAGATGTTTGATTAAAATTTTACCTCGTGAATTTACTAAACTTATATATATACTAAACTTATATATATATATTTATATATATATAACATTATCAAAAAAATAAGGGTCTGTTTGGTAGGAGGATTTTTGTTTTTGTTTTCAAAACAGTATATAAACAATTTTCAAAAAATTGAACTTGAAACTAGTTTTCAGATAATATATTTTATATTATACGTGTTTGACTCCCACTTTTAAGAACAATTTTTAAAATACTAAAACAAAAAGTAATTGTTTGGAAGACAATTTCTATTTTTGAGACTTTAAAAAAAAAAAATTACAAAAAGTAACGTATAGAATCTGTAGGTTACTTTTTTTTTTTTTTTTTAATGATAAGTTTCAAATTGAAGTGTGTGAATTCTTTTTATGATAAAGATAAGCTCCTTAATTTAAGAGATAAAAGAGTTTGGACAAATATGTAAGGTTCACTATTTTCAATTTATTTACAACTATCTCATTAAAAATATTTTCTGTATCCTAAAAACACCCCTAGCCGTTTTCAAATCCTATTCTAAGCTAGGAAAATAAGATACAATTTTTTGAAAAACTGTGTTTAGAAAATATTAGCCAAAAAAATAATTTTGTATAATCTATATCTATATTATATCTAAAAGCAAAAGCGTAGCATTTATTGTTATTACGCTCCGGTTAAGCCACCTTAGTAGCCACGTCATTATCCTTTTTTGTTTCTAATTCCTAAATATTTTTTAAAACATTTTCTCATTTAATAATGTGACTTAAAAACTCCATTATCTAAAAATTAAAATATCTTTTAACCATTATTTTTATTATTAATTTTCCAAAACTCTCCTTCCTTTTTACCTCTTCATCTCCCCACTACTTTCTACCTTAATATCATTCATTCTCTACCATTTTATCTTCATTTATTTTGACTCTTCTTATTCTCAACATATTACTATAAATTTGACATTTTCTTTTTCATTCTATGCATAGTTTTCTCACATAAAAAGGTTACTTCTCTCTCTCTCTCTCTCTCTCTCTCTCTCTCTCAATTTGTTTTTCATTTTTTTTATTGCATCCATACTTAGGTTGATGAATTTTTGTGTTAATTAGAATTCTACTTTGGGTTGATGCGATTTAGTTTTGTGTTTTAAGTTGGTATCTTTTCTATTCTCTTTGATTATTAAATATTATCCTACTGCATTATACATATAGTATATAATAATATAATGTTATTATATTATATAGAATGATTTGGATAATTTGATGTTTATTGTTATATATTTTATTTTTACTCTTTTTTTTTTCTTATCTTATTTTATTCAACATTTAAATTCAGTCACATCCTCCATACTTATGCAGCACAAATCAAGAAAATGGTTAGACACACACTTGCCTTCCTTTACCATACATTAGGAGAATCAAAATATTTGTGTGATAAAGGGTCATATAATTTATAATTTAGATAGCACTCTTTGAATGTGTCTAGGCCTATAGATTGAGTAATTTGTAGTCTTATAAGGCTATTGAGAATGGACTTTTTGAATCAAGACTAAAAAAACATGGACTACTATATATCATTTAGATAAAAACCTTTATCATAGATATATTAATTTTTTTTGCCACAAATTTAAATCACACAAACTTAATAATTTTATATTATGTGTTAGCATTGTGTCTACTTCTTCTTCTTCTTCTCAAAAATATTATGTATCATCTTTAAAGGATGTCAACAATATTGATCTTATGGGAAAAATTACATAAAATATTGAGAAAAAAATGTTTTATATTACAGTCTACTAAAAATGCTTTTTAAAAATTTAAACCTTTCTATTTTTCATATCACTGACGTGTTTTACAGTTACCACATGTGGTAACTTAAGTTTTAATATTCTTAAGTTGTTTCGGCAAAAAGATTTTTTTTTTAAAAAGGTTGTCACAAAACAGGAGTTCATGTAAGGCCAACAAACTTGATAATTTGCAAATGATGGAACCATTCATAACAATATTTGGATAGTTATATAGTTCCAAGTAAAGCAATCAAGCAAACTTTTAGTCTTCAAAAAACATATATCTACTAGTGGTTAAATGTTCATCTTGGGTAGTTTTAACTTTTCATATAATTTTACCTCTACATATTCATCTATTTTAATTTAGATTTAAAAATAAAACTTTAATTTAGTTATTTATAAGTAAACAATGAAATAATGATTCATGAATAACCAAAAAAGAAAAAGGGTCATATAATTTATAATTTAGATAACACTCTTTGAATGTGTCTAGGCCTATAGATTGAGTAATTTGTAGTCTTATAAGGCTATTGAGAATGGACTTTTTGTATTAAGACTAAAAAAATATGGACTACTATATATCATTTAGATAAAAACCTTTATCATAGATATATTAATTTTTTTTTGGCCACAAATTTAAATCACGCAAACTTAATAATTTTATATTATGTGTTAGGATCGTGTCTACTTCTTCTTCTTCGTCTCAAAAATATTATGTATCATCTTTAAAGGATGTCAACAATATTGATCTTATGGGAAAAGTTACATAAAATATTGAGAAAAAAAATGTTTTATATTATAGTCTACTGAAAATGCTTTTTAAAAATTTAAACATTTCTATTTTTCATATCACTGACATGTTTTACAGTTACCACATGTGATAACTTAAGTTTTAATATTCTTAAGTTGTTTCGGCAAAAGATTTTTTTTTTTTTTTTTAAAAGGTTGTCACAAAATAGGAGTTCATGTAAGGCCAACAAACTTGATAATTTGCAAATGATGGAACCATTCGTAACAATATTTGGATAGTTATATAGTTCCAGGTAAAGCAGTCAAGCAAACTTTTAGTCTTCAAAAAACACATATCTACTAGTGGTTAAACGTTCATCTTGGGTAGTTTTAACTTTTCATATAATTTTACCTCTACATATTCATCTATTTTAATTTAGATTTAAAAAAAAAAATCTAATTTAGATATTTATGAGTAGACAATGAAATAATGATTCATGAATAACCAAAAAAAAAAAAAAAAAAAATCATCTATACATATTTATCTTGTGTGGTCTACTATAATTTAGATGATTATAACTTAATAATGAAGTCTATAAACAAGGTAATTAAAACAATCATATTTCTACAATTCAAAAAGCTCCCATTTCTTTTTTCAAAAAAAGGCCTTTTACATTTCCTTGGAATTTTTTAAATTATTATTATTATTTATTTATTTTTTTTTAAACTTTGACATACCACTAACCTAACCGCTTCATACATTAAAAAAATTTAATGCTCATTATTACTTTTGTTAAGATATTATTAGGAATGGCAATGGGTCGGGTTCGGGCTGGGTTTTTTCATATTCGGACCCGACCCGCGGCCCGGACCCGGCCCGTTTATTAAACGGATTTTTTTTCGGGGGTCCAGACCCGCCCTGCCGGGCCCTACGGGCCCCGTTTAGGCCAACCAGATTTAGGCCAATCCGTGGCCCAAATCGTGGCCCAACCGAAGAAAAAAAAGAAGAAGAATTGAAGCTTAAACAGAGCCCTAATGAAAATCTAATCACAGTTTAGTAACTAAACTTATTCAAAAACCTCAAAATCAAACTAAAAGCCAAAAAAATACATGAGAATTGAATCAAAGCAAAGAATAATTAAAACTCTAACGATTCCTCTTTTTTCTCACACTTTCTCGGTAACCAAACAGAGCCGGAAAATCACGATTCACAAACCCAAAATCACAAACACAGAAATCCCAAAATCACGAACATAGAAATCATTGAATATACATGTTTAAATAAAAATAATTACAACATTTTCTCGGCTATTTTCTTGCCATCCAAACGGATCCAAGATCTAACAAACCAACCCATTTTCCCAGCTTCTTTTCTCGATCGAATTGCAGAGACAGTATAGCGATTCGACAGATATTCTTCAACGACAAGTTGTTTGGGGGTTTGGTGGCTTTGAATTCGTTGAGGAACAGTGGGGGTTTCGATCAGAGGGTGAAGGAAATGTTGAGTACGAAATGTCTATTGGATGATGCTGCACTTGCATTGCTTGTGTACGGGTTTTCTGGGCTTGGTTGGGGCTGTCGTGGTGAGAAGAGAGGAGAGTGAGTGAGGCTTGGTTGTGGCTTTGGTGGTTAGAGGAGAGGAGAGTGAGTGAGTGAGAGTGGGAGAGGACTGAGGGAGGCATGAGCTGAAATGAGGGAGTGAGGGTGAGGAGGGACTAAGGGAGGCGTGAAAAAATAAGGGACTTAGGGTTAGTTATAGCTATATATATATAGGGGGGTTTTTTTGTAATTTCAGGGTAACCGGGTTATATCCGGGCCGGGTTTTGAGTCGGGTTTTAGATTTTTTTGATAAAATTCGGACCCGACCCGGACCCACTTCGGGTTTTTTTTTTTAAACCCATACCCGACCCTATTCCTAATCGGACCGGGTAAAACCCGACCCATTAGTGTCGGGCCGGGCCGGGTACTCGCGGGTCAAGCTAAAATTGCCATCCCTAGATATTATAGATGTCTGAGTTGATTGAGACCAAACTAGAGAAATGCCTTCCATATTTCCTTGAAAATTCAAAAAAAAAAAAAAAAAAAAAAAAAAACCTTTGATATACCACTAAGAGCATCCACAGCAGTGGATGTAAAATTTTAACAATTTAGCTACACAAAAAGTCACTTTATCTATTTTACCTACATACATCCTACAGCAGTGGATCTATTTTAGCTTTCAACACAATAAAATAATATAAACATCACAATATAATAATATATTCTCTACAATAAAATAATATATCACACTACCAAAAAAAACACCCACAGCATCAACCAGAGCCACCTCTACCATCAGCCACAGCCACAATCACAGCCACAACCACCACCACCACCACCACCACCAGCCACAACCACCACTCTATTTTGGCAACCACAACACAACATAAAAAAAAAAAAAAAAAAAAAACAAAAACAAAACCACAACCACAATCACAACCCTATCACCACTAGCCATGACAACCACAACCACAACCACAACCACAACCCACAAAACTCATAGGCAAAATCCACAAAACCCACTGCCAAAGCCAAAATCATCCACCACCACCATAACCAAAATCCACAAACCCACTGTCAAAATCATCCACCACCACTACCATAGCCAAAATCAACCACCACCACCACAACCACCAAACCCATACGAAAATACATAAAAAAAAAAAAAAAAAAACACTCAATCACAGCAAAGAGAATAGAGAGATGGACGGCAGCGGTGGATCGGAGACGTGGATCTGTGTCGGCGGAGGCTTGGGGCTTGGGTTGGCTTGGGCCGATGACATTGAGGCCAGCGGAGGCGTGGGTCAGAGGCTTGGGGCTTTGGTCGGCTTGGGCCGGTGATGTTGAGGCCGGTGACGTTAGGCCGGTGACAGAGTAACTAAGAGAGAGAGAGAGTGACTAAGGCGTGGGCAGGGACGGCGACGGCGTGGGCTGGGATGGCGTGGGACGACGTGGGCTGGGATGGCGTGGGCTGAGGCGGCTGTAAACTGATGAGAGCTTGAGAGATGAGAACTTGAGAGATGAGAGAGATGAGAGCTTGATGAGAGAACTGATGAGAGAACTGAGCTTGAAAGTGATGATGAGAGAGAGCATGGTGAGATAGAATAAATGAAATGAAAAAAAAGTAAAGTAAGTTGTATTATTTTAATCCGGGTTTGAATAAAAAAATTTTTTTTTTTTAGATGTCTGCTACAGTGCACATCTATAGATAGATGTGCACTGTAGCAAATCAGCAAAAAATTATAACTTTACCTATAGATGTGCACTGTAGCAAATCAGCAAAAAATTATAACTTTACCTCCACTGCTGCAAAGCTTTTTTGGTATATAAGTGGAGCTAAAATAGCATTATAGCTTTTTAGCTCCACTACTGCAAATGCTCTAATGTAACTACATCTATAACTATTTAAGTCATCTATGATATCTATTTCTTATTGATAACCATAAAAACTACAACTAATGAGGGAACATACAAAGTAATCAAGAAAAAATGATGGAAGAAAAAATGAAATGAAATCAAACTTCAATAGTAACCATTATTTGGAAAATAAAAAAGTGGCTAAAAGGAGTAAGAAATAAAATAGAAATGACTATACAGTAGACATTGAAAACTTTATAGTGCAATAAAATCAACCATTACATTCACTTAATTAAATCAATAATCAACAATTAAATATAATAATACAAAATTTAAACTTAAAACTAATCAAACTCTAACTAAGAAAATTATATTTCTTATCATAACTAAAAATGAGATATCCTTTAGTAATTTGGAAATTATATTAGAAATAAAGTTGAAAAATTTTATAATCTCATTTTTTGACATTTCATTTAACCTTTTATATATATGTATATATGTATATATACCATGACTTAAAAAAATCTAATGAACAATTCTATCTCTTATTTAATGTCTATGTTATGCAAATCATTAACCAATAAATATATAATAATAGTAAGAAACATTATAAACAAGATTATAAAAAATTTGATAAAATTATTTTTTTTAAAGAAATTCTTTACAAAGTTTAGAGATTAAAATAGTATTTTACCTAAAATTATCATGCGCAACGCGAAAATTTGCAACTAGTTATTTATTTATTACCGGTGTGGCTGTACCCACCCACTAGCTAATTTCCCTTGAATCTCAAAATCCCAACCTTTCCTTTCCATTTTCTTCACAAGTCACAACCCAAAAAAAAAACAAATAAGAGTTTTGTTGAAGTTATTCATAAAAACATTTTATTTTTTCTCTTGCTTCTTTGTGTTCTGTTATAGAGAGAGGAGTTTCTCTTTTGCACTTTTGTTTTGTTCCCACTTACCAGAGAGAGAGAGAGAGAGAGAGAGAGAGAGAAAACTAGTTTTTTAGTTCTATCTTTAAGAATATTTTAAGCCCACAAACGGAGAGAGCGACTGTAGATGAGAAATTTATTTTTGCCTATTTTGCAGACTTGAAATCTAAACCATACACGTGGACCATAGTTGTAATCTAATCAGTAAACAGAGCGCAAAACTACTGAGATCAGTGGGATGAAGTAAAGAAGAAGACGAAGAAGAAGAAAAAAAGCAAGAGCAAACAGACCAAACTTAGCAAGTTAGGAAGCTGTTGTCTCTTGGAGGCTAACAAATGTTAAAGAGCTCAGACGGAAAGAGAGAGAAAAACAATTATTAGAAGAGTTAAAGTCTCACAAATGCAGATCTGTAATCTGTTGGAGGCTGGTGCTGCCATATCCTTCTACAGTCAACTCCAAAGTAAGCTAAAGAAATATATATATTTTTTTGGAGGAAGGGGCAAAAATTAGAACCATTTTGGGTTTCAATTAGTTTTGAGTGTTCATTTTTTTGTTTTTTTGTTTTTTTTTTTTGTTTTGAGTAGTCAAAAGAATTTATTATATATAAATTTTTTTCCCCTCAGGTCAGGGTGTTCATTTGAACACCCTGCCTTCAAAGTGGCGCCGCCACTGGTCATTGGTGAAAAATGTGAGCTTGGAATGGAAGATTGGGAAGGTGTGTTGTCTGAGTCCTCATCAGGTCAAGAAAAGTCTATTATGGGATTGATTATGGGGGACATTGAAGACCCATCTCTGGGTCTCAACAAGCTCTTGCGTCAAGACATTGAATTCAACTCAGGTTTTGGTATCATAGATCAAGCTGCTGCCTTTGGCTGTCTTGAAATGTCCAACAATTTGTTGCCTAGCGTTGACCCTTCTGCTGATTTTCCATTCAATGGTGGTGGCACCAATGCAACCAGGCTTGGCTCAGTTTCGACCCCAAATCACAACCCCATGTTCTCTGTTGCAACAAGTAATAATCTTTTGCCGGTCTCTCTATCTCATTTACCAGCCATGTTTCATCATCATCATCAACAACAACTACAACAACAGCAGGTGCAAACAATTGAAGATGTAGATGAGAAGCCACAGATTTTCAATCCACCGATGATACAACAGAATCAAGCTCAGTTTGCTCAAAACCCGGCTTTGTTTATGCCTTTAACATATGCCCAATTGCAAGAGCATCACCTTGTTTCACCACCACTGGCGAAAAGGCATAATCTTGGGGGTATTGAGCCTAATTATCAGGTACCCAAGTTGCCATTTTCGGAACCGGGGCAAGAGCTTCTTGGAAGGCAGCTACAACAACAGCAAAATCAGCTTCAGATGCTTCCTCAACATATCCAGCAGAGGCCAATGATGGTTTCAAAGCAGAAAGTGGTGTGCAATGAATTGGCAAGCCAACAGCAACAGCATTCACAGCAATTATTATTTGATCAGGTATACCAGTTAGCAGAGCTGATAGAAACTGGGAATAATCCGGTACGTGCGCAAGGGATATTGGCGCGGCTCAATCACCAGCTCTCTCCAATTGGTAAGCCTTTTCAAAGGGCTGCTTTCTATTTCAAGGAGGCCTTGCAATTGCTCCATCATAATACTAATAATACTAATTGTAATGCTTCTTTGAGTTTGTCATCACCACCACCACCCATTAGTCTTATTTTCAAGATTGGTGCATACAAATCATTCTCAGAAGTCTCTCCTGTACTTCAGTTTGCCAATTTTACTTGTAACCAAGCTCTTCTTGAAGCCTTGGATGGCTTTGATACCATTCGCATTATTGATTTTGATATTGGGTTTGGTGGGCAGTGGGCTTCTCTTATGCAAGAGCTCGCCTTGAAGCAAGGCGATGGTCCAGCTCTTAAAATCACTGCATTTGTATCCCCATCCACACATGATGAACTTGAGCTCGGTTTCACTCAAGAAAACTTGAAACATTTTGCGACTGAGATAAATCTTGCATTTGAGTTTCAATTTTTAAGCCTTGAGTCCTTGAACTCTGGTTCTTGGCCACTGCCCCTTCATGTATCGGAAAGTGAGGCAATTGCAGTGAATCTGCCAATTGGTTCCTTTTCCAACTACCCTTTATCCCTTCCTTTGGTTCTTGGCTTCGTGAAGCAGCTCTCACCAAAAATTGTGGTCTCTTTGGATAGAGGTTGTGATCAAACCGATGTCCCATTTCCCAACCACATAATTCATGCTGTTCAATCTTATTCGGGTCTGCTTGAATCGTTGGATGCTGTTAATGTCAATCTAGATGCCTTGCAAAAGATTGAGAGGTATTTGCTGCAACCGGGAATTGAGAAAACTGTGTTGGGTTGCCGCTCACCTGATAGAACGCCTCCATGGAGGAGTCTATTTTTGTCATCTGGATTCTCCCCATTGACATTCAGCAACTTCACCGAGTCCCAAGCAGAGTGTCTGCTTCAGAGGACTCCAGTTCAGGGATTCCATGTCGAGAAGAAGCAAACCTCACTTGTTCTCTGTTGGCAGCGAAAGGAGCTTATCTCAGCTTCAGTTTGGAGGTGCTGAGAAGAGTAGCATTTGGAATTGGTTTTACAACTACCAATTAATTTTTATTGCTAGGGTGCTTCATAGCTTACTGTTTTAGTTGATCTTTTTTTTTTAAAAAAAACTCTCTCGCTTACGCTTCTCCTATGCTAATTGTCTATGCACATTAGACCCATTGTTCCCAATCAAGAAACCAAATATTTTAGTAACTGGATGGCTCTGTACAGGTGTCTTATGTTTAGTCTTTGAATATGGGTATTACTGTTATGATGTTTTTTGCTTCGAAGGTGGTGGTGATTGTTTGTTGTACACTTTTAACAACAATGCAACACAAGTTATCAAGAAAGGAAAATTTTAACTCTGATGATATGGGTCTGTTTGGTGCATGCATCTTTTCAATTTTTCTAAGTTAGCAATATGGGGCTGTTTAATTTGATATTCCCTTATCTGTTACAATATGCTCAAGTTGATTTGTGAACTGCACTCCTCTAGCTTGAAGTAGTTCTACATATTATTCAACTTCACACAATTTTTTTTCCAATTCTACAAGACTTGTGAGTGAATTCAGCGTGATTTTCTGATGATTGAGGAGCGATATGCATGTGTAGCCTTGTACTCTCGAATTTTGTTTTTGCAATCCTTATATGCCAAATAATGAGGAGAGAAAATTTGTGTCTTGATATTGAAATTGCAATTCTGAAGGGTGGTAAAAGGGATCCAACAAAAGCACTTGTTTGCATGCTTCACTCTTGCTAGGATTGCTTGTAATTGTGATATTTCTTCCAAGCCTAAGGGGGAAAAGGGAAAAGGTCTTTTCAACTGTAATAGGTGAATGATACAACTAGCTTTACAGGATTGGTTGCAATATATATATATATATATATATATATATATATATATATGTGTGTGTGTGTGTATGTGTGTGTGTGAGCTAATACCTTTGCATCTGGTTTCCCAAAAATTGGTGGTGTGGAGAAAGTCCCTCTTAGGGTCAAATTATTTTGTTTTTCATTGTGTGTTTTGTCTCAACATAATTAACAGAGCCAATTGTTTAAGAACATTGAAATCTGCAACATATCTTACCCACTTGAGACAAATTGTTCTAAGAATAATGGTAGAAGATTATGTGGATCCATGTTCATAGATGTTTGGTATTGAAGGTCTCAATAATAGGATGTTGGACTAAATTCCCTTTAATACATGCATCCGTAGAAGGCACATCGTGCTTAGAATATTTTCTGCCGAATGTCAATTATGGTGGGTACAATACAATATATGATTGAATTAATTGTGTTTATTATACGGTTCGTGAATGTTATATTATGCATGCCAATACTTCGTATTATTATACAATGAATTGGATGTTGTTAGATTGAATTTTTTAATGTTTCCAGTGATGAAATCACATGGGTCTTGTACAATTGGAGGCCCAAATGATTAGATTAAACTCTCTTTCAAAAACTTGGAAGCTTTTTATTTAAACTTGCTATTATTAAACGCAACCTTGATATGAAAAGTCTTCCGTTTGTGTTTATATATATATATATATTTCTAAAAAAAAGATTATATATAGATGATTTATGGGAAAAAAAAAATTCTTATTTAATTTTACAACACGTAAGCGATGCTCAAGTATTCCTAAACTTAGGCTTCCATTTATATATGTAATGGGATGAGTAGTGGTATTTCTTTTTTTATTTTATTTTTATTTTATGAGAGTAATGGTTTTCTTTAAATTATAAGAATGTTATTCTATTTACATTGATGGTTTAATGTAAATTGCATTTTTAATTTTTTTATAAAATTATTTAAATGAGATAATATAAACTAAACACTGCACTGTTTAGATTAGCTTATTAAAAAAATAAAAAATAAAAAATAAAAACCTCCTAGTTAATATTGCAACATATAAGGAAGCTCAAAGCTTATATGATACAATATTATAAGGCCAAACAAAAATCAAACTTTATCTGTGTTATATACATTATTGATTTACAAAAAAGAAAAAAGAAACTCTTATTTAATGTGGCAACATGTATGAAAGCTTAGGTTTTATTAAACTAAGTGTTTTTTCTTGAAAAAAGTAACTTAAACTTTCATTTACGTATGAAAAATGATAACTGGATAACAAGATAGTATAATGCCATAAGAAACCTTAAATTAAAAAAGTCTACAGTGCTAATCAGAGTATTAATGATCTAGTCCAATTCTAATTCTATTACTAATAATAATAATAATAATAATAATAATAATAATAATAATAATAATAATAATAGTTCTTCATGAAGCAACTCGTAGCAGCACGCTCCCTTTGATGTCCTGATTTTCAAAATTTTTTATTGTATATATATATATATATATAGAACTTGATTTTCAATGTATAATTCAACAACTATGACATGGATTTTTTCTTTTTAAAACCAACTTGGTACGAAATAGATTATTTATCCCAATTAATAATAGGGTTTTGTTTTCTATTGTAGTTCATTGGGATTTTGCAGAGATCATGTCCTGTTTATGGATGGGCATTACTTACATCTGTCTATCTAAGTTTCATGCAACTAGGGTTATCATCCTAATTAACTAAGTTGAATGCTGAGAGCATGTATCAAAATAATGTATCGATGGGCTTAACATTACCCAAGGGATAACTCAAAAATTAGCAATTTCATATTCATGCAACCAAACTTCTAATTATTATAGTATATTTTAAAAAGAATATCCAAAGATATATTTGATAATATCAGTTCATAATTTTAGGATGAAAATGACTATTAGAACAGCAGAAGTAAGATTAATATAGTTAGATTGGAAAGAATTTCAAGGCCATCCTATAGGTAATCCTTGGCCATATATCATTCCGGAAGGGGAAACTTTATCCAAAATTTTGCATGATTCTCTATCACGTAGAGATGAGAATAGATGAAAAATAGGGGTTTTTTCCCCCCATTTTCTCTTTGAAGTAGTAAATCATATTTTAAGGTAGGTTGTTTGAGGGAACCATTAATTAACCCGATCCACCCAAGTGACCTGATAGACCCAAGCCAAGCTGTGGCTGTTGGCGGCAAGTCAACGCCTTCAGAACCCAATTTCTACTATTCGAGTCTTGGTTTATCTCCTTCAAAATCTGAGCAAACCGACCAGACCGAAAACCCGAGGAAAATTCGAAGGGATCTACAAAATCCAGTTAAATCTCAACTAAATTTGGTGAGATTTCGACCAATCTGTTGAGATATTTCACTAGATCCAACGAGATCTCATTAGATCTAGAGAGATTTCTATTGGATCTAGTGGATTTTATGTTGGAATTGTGATTGCCTCTTCCTTTCTTGGTTTTGACCGAAACCGACTCGATCCATGGAAGAACTGACCCGTTGATGTTACCAGTTGACGACAAGTCCCCTGTACTACCACCCACTAGGATCAGGTTGAGTCCAAGTGAAGCCTTAACCTAATCCGTGGACAACCTTATTTTAAAGTATGAAGATGCAATGTAATAGCATCTTAGAATATTTGCCAAAGGGAATAATTGCACTAGTTGTGAAAATGATTTTTGTGTTTTCATTCAAAATTTAATAATTATTGTGCTTGCCAAATATTTTTAGTTTTTATTGGTATGACTATCTTTGCATTCAAAATTTGTTTATACAATTTTCAAAAAAAAAAAAAAAAAAAAAAATTATACATGTTTCCATAAAAGTAGAGTTGCGACTTGGGACATAATTAGAATTTTATTTTTGGAGGGTCAAACCATTAAATAAATAAAAAATACTGACCATTCAAGAATAAATATACTACTAAAATTCACCAAATTAATAGTCTATAAAAAATAAAACTAACATGTAAGCAATTGTAACAAAATGTTAACAAAAGAAACGTAACAAAATAATTTTTTTAAAAATATTTTTCAACATCTTCCATTTTTTGAGAGGTGTAGTTATGGAAATATTCAGGACTAAAAATGTTCATTTATGTTAGTTTTTAGACCCCTTAACACAATATGTTTAACCTAATATTAAGCCAAGTTGATTAACAAGTTTGTTAATTAGATCTAGGTTAAACCAATACGTGTAAAACAAATATAATGCGGAAAATAAAGAACACGCAACTCTGATGACCCAGGAAAACCTAACCGGTAAAAAACCTAGGGAGGATTTAACCTAGCTATCCTCAAGGTAAAAACAGATCCACTATGAAAGAATTGAAGTTTGTACAATAAGACTTAGACTACTAACATCCTATTGTTACCTCGTGTAGAAAACTTACTACCACGACTATGTGACAGCTCCGAGTCCACGGACTACTTCTTTCCTTGATCTGTAGCAACCACAAGTTCTCCTACTTGTGACTTTGAGACTTCACTCAAAGGTTTTAGATCTTCTTGAAAGTTCTTTATGCAGCAACTGAAGCAATCATCAACTTTTTGATATGAATCTTGATCTTGATAACTCTATGTGTGTGTATGAAGGTAAACACCTCTCAGATCTCATAAAAGATTTAACACACAACTCAACAAAGATCTCTAAGACATAGCTAGAGTTTTTCCTTTTATACTTGGAGTGAAACACTTAACCTTACATGTCATATGGGCTTAGGCTGGTTTGAGAATTTTATAGAAAATTATTGATGCACGACTTTCGATCGATCGAGTCTAATTTTCGATTGATCGAGCCTTGCAGATTTTGAATAGTAATTCTTGCAATTACTCGATTCCAACTTTATATCAATCCAAACTTTGAGCAAGCCTAAACCTAGACTAAATGTTTTGATCATGGTTTACCAACATATACAAATTGAAGTTCTAATACATTAGTTCCTAAAGCCTTAGAACCTAACAAACTCCCCCTTTAGTAATCTGTGACAAAACACATTACACGAAATAAAAGCTCAAAGTACAAACAGCCCAATTACACATTATTGCCCAAAATACAATTCAACCTAACTACTATCTATCAGTTGCAAAAGTAGACAGCAACTTCAAATGAATCAACCTATAAATTCCTGAAACACTAAACAAACCATAAACGCATGTATGGAAAATACAAGTAAACCAAAATAAAATTATTGATTAAAAACATAAAATAAAATACATATACCATGAATAACCTCATAATATAAATCATAACCAATGTATTATAATGTGAAACAAGAACATAAACATAAATAAAACAAGAAATGTAAAAAACATAAAAACAATGTCTCCCCCTAACATATACTAGACATCATCAAAAACATATCTCCACCTAAAATACAATCTACACCAAAATAACTCAAATTTGCTCATCTACCCTATCACTATGCACTCCCGCTTTTTGTGACGTATTGCCAAAGGGCAATCAAGACTCATCAGAGGGTGGAGTGTGTGGAGAAGCACCTCTAGTATCCGCTAAATCTGCTCGTAAGGCCGCAACCTCATTAAGAAAATATAACAAAAGCTGTCCATGTGCCACCTAAACGGTGAGACACGTCTCCAGCATAGTACGCATAAATGAAGAGGATGATGTAGATGGTGGAGGATCCACGGCAGCAGTGGGGTCCACAAAAGCATCAGCTGTAGGATCACCAGAAGGAGGGGCTCTAGATGCATCACCTGTAGAAAACTCGACACGAGGGCGTTTAGAGCTTGCTTTTAACTGAGCAGCCCTTTGCCTAAGAAAGGTGGCACCTATGGGAGCGATGATATGAACAGGCTCAAACGCGGGGAAGTCCTCTAAACCTAAATCTAACAAAATCTTATGAATGAAAACAGGAAAGAATAAACTATGAGACTTAGCGCTACTCCTATGAACCTCAACAAGAGAACGAATAAAAAGTGTAGGAAAACTAATAGGAGCATCAGTGATGAGAGCGTACAAGAACGCACATCTCTCAATGGGAATGGTATGTATATGAGAAATAGGCCAAATGCTGTGACAAGAAATCCTAAAGAACAAGTAATTGAGCTCTTTAAGCTCATGTGTGGTAACTCAGGATCAGTACCCCAACTAATGGAAGTACCAGTAAGAAGAGACATGATGTCATCGAGAGGAGAAATCTTTGTGTAAGGATACATAGGCTGCTATACCAAAGGTACACTAAGACCAGAAGCCACTGCCTCAGGGGTAATGACAAACTCTTCACCTCTTATCCAAGTCTTCACATAGTGAATATTGGAATAATCAGAGTGGATAGAGAGGTTTGAATAAAACTCTCTAATCAAAGCAGCCGGAAGGGGATTGATAGGCCAAGAATGTATTGACCACTTGTGATAAATTAACCAAGTGAATTAATTAAGTTAATTAACATGCAATACGCGTGGTAGCACAAACAAATCACCAACTAAGTTAATATGCAGTGGAAAATAAATTGACACAGTGATTTGTTTACGAATGGGGAAAACCTACATGGCAAAAACCTCACTGGGTGATTTTAAGGTCACCACTCCCGAGAATCCACTATTATCATAACAAGCGGTTACAAGTAAAAGAATCCCAGTACCTTATATCAACCTACAGTTGAACCCTTACCCTAATACCCAATTAGAATTGTTCTATAGTGACAATCTCTCCTTTCAATACATGGCTCCCAGTACGTGACTAACCAATTCGATGCGCGGATTCCAGTACGCGACTTACACACTAACATGAGAAAGATGTTGGCTACAAAGTTCTTCAGTTCATCAACACGATGAAGATCACAAAGCTCCTTGGTTATAAAACCCTACGGTGTACAAACATAGCAGCTTCTTGAAGAGAAAGATGAACTAGGGCATATGTCTCCGACTCATAATATGCTTGTGAAAAACTTTTGCATTGAGGTGCATCAGCTGTGATGGCCCTTAAAGCAATCCTTATATATGTTTAGGGTTGTGAGAAAAGAAAGCCCAAACATCTATACACGGATTGGATGAAAATCAGAACAAAAATATGATTTTCTTAAATCTCGATAGATACCCTATCTATCGAGCAGCTGTTGAGCATCGGGCTTAAACAGTCTTTTAAACCTCGATAGATACTAGCTGTCGAGATAGTTGTCAAGCATTAAAATCCAGCACTTCTTCACTTGATTTTTGGATAGACTTGCATAGTTTTAACACTTGAACTTGAAACCTTATTCCTTGAAGCATTAAACACATCCTAGATCTACCCAATTACAAGTAAAGTGCGTTTTGTCAAAGGATTAGCCAATTCTATGTTGACATATGTTCCTAACATGATTCACATATGTCCTAACAGGGATGCTCTACATCTAGAAGAGGTAACTAACCTCGACGCTCAAAGTTCCTACGAATCTCAAGGTCAACCTCATCTAGAATAACTTTCCTCTCAACCTAAACAGACCTAAAGACAACTAACTTCTCATACGTCTCTTGATTTGACTTAAACTAAAATCTATCACTCTGAAAAGTAGAAGAGGAGGATGAAGTAGAGGCTTTCTTGGCTCTAGATTTCCTAACCATGATTTTAAGAGTAGAAAGGAATAGGAAAAAGCAAGAAAAACACAAAAACCAAGGGCAGACTGTATTAGAAAGAGTTAGAGCACAAAATATATCAATAAATAACAATCTATATGATGCATGTAATGAATGCACATATGATGCATGCTCTAATGCACAAAAAAATTGTTCAATTTTTCAACATTTACCAAGAGTTTTAACCAAAAACCCCAATTTTTTAAAAGTCCATTTTTCAAAACCAAATCAAATTGATCAATTAATCATTACACTAGTTAGGAAACATCATATAATGACATAATTCATCAATTATACAAGTCAATTTTATCAAATTTAAACCAATTGAACAAAACCCTAATTTCTCAAAATTCCAAGCCCTAGAATTTTCAATCCTTCTCAAATCACAAAATTAATCCAATTATTGCATAGGAATCATATGTATATGACCTAGGAACAAAAACCCATTGATTAAATTTGAACAAAAATAACCCAAACATCAAAAATATCAAAAAAATTTGTTCGAAATTCCTAAGAAAATGCATGAAAAATGTAAATAACTTGAAAAACGAAGGGTATGTAGGTCTTACCAATATGTGAGGACAAAAACCTTTGATGATTTTTGGAGGAAAATGACAAGAAACCTTGGATTGGATCGGTCGAGAAAGAAAAGGAAGAAAAAGAGAGAAGACTATTTTGAAAAAGTGATGAACACGTGAGGGAAAAAGTCTTTTATTTTTCTTTTCTTTCAAATTTCGATCGGTCGAGTACCGATCGGGTACCAATCGAGCCAGACAGAAGGTTTGCTTTAAAAACATTTAAAATTTCAATTGATTGAAAATTGGATTCGATCAATCGAAAAACAGATTTGACTAATCGAGCACCAATCCCGGCAATCGAACCAAGCAGAGACTAAGCTTAAAAACTCAAGGGATTTTCGATCGGTCGAAAAACACATTCGATCGATCAAAATTCTGGAAAACAAGATTTTTGAAAAATAGCAGAAGTTTTATGTAGAAAACACTCAAACCATATAATTTCATGAATGAAATGCATGAGAATGAGTTTAAATGTTTTTCGAAACATTTGTTTTCAACCTAGAACTTCAAAAACAAGATCTTCACACATTTTACCCCCACATTTTCAATCCAATGAATACATTTTGTATCAAAATCATTGAATATATAATCTTGGATGGCCAAACCAAATTCACACACAATTTTATGTACTAAGTTTAGCAAAGAATAACTCGTGAAATGTGTGCAACTAGTAACAGCATGAGATACATGTGAAGTGATATGAAGATAGAAATCAACCACAATTTCTATATTATTCATCACATAAGTTTGAAAGTGACTATCACCTAAAGAGTTATATCATATAACTCTCACATCTCCTAGAAAATAAGCTTGCAATCATGCATTTTATATTTTATTTTAGCCTTATTTTTTACATGTATTTTATTTATTTATTTCTTTGCCCTTTTATTTATTTATTTTAAGGCTATACCTTATTTTCTTTTTGTGCATGTGCTACACTTTCTCGAGCACAAAATCATACTATATGCACTAAAGTGTTCATGATTGGCTAGTAAATAGTGGTGAGATGGTTATTTATACATTTCTCTTAGGATTTTTTAGTTCTTACAGTCAAAAGCATGTGACTTCAAAATCAAGATCATGTGATTAAAAACTATAAACAACTCACACACAACATGCACTACAGAGCTAAAACTAGCAAAGTGCAAAAAAATAAGTTCATCCAAGCTAATCAAGGTACACATGCATGTTATGTAAAGATAATATGGCCAACCTAAAGTACACATCCATAATATGTAATACAAAACACATCTTTCCACATTCCTCTTTCCATTTTTTATTTATTAACTTTTGAAAAACAAACAAAAACAACCTAATATGAAATGCAATGCAAATCCTAAAAGCAAAAGAAAATAAAAACATCAAGGAAAAAAAAAAGTTACAAAGGATTTTGAGATGAAGCACAAGGACCATGTCAGAAAGTAATTTTTATGAATGAATGCCTGCTTTTATTTTCATTTCTTACTTGGTGTTGAACATGTTATATGCTTTGTGTGAACGAATTTTATTTACATCGTCCATATTATTTTTATGGTTTTAAGTGTGGCTTGTCCACTTATGAGGACATTTTATCTCGTCCTGACTATATGAACGAATTTTTATCTACATTGTCCATATTAAAATAAATTTTCCATGCTCGACACTTTTACCATTCTTTATATTTCACAAGTATGGCTTGTCTATGAATGGTATCTTTTTTGCTAGCTTTATTCGTCCATGTATCTGACTTATAGCTTGCGTCATCTTTCGTCCTTAGGTTAGACAATCCTTTACTCATCTTTGGTCAAGATGTTTTCAGCATTTACTCGTCCAAAGATTGGACTGTTTGGCTGGTTAAATTCATCCATGGACTTTGAAATATTCTTACGTGCACGTTTTTCCTCATCCATTAATTAGATGAATATACCTTAGGTTTTACCTCGTCCAGTGCTTAGACAAATATACCTTGGTTTATTTTTCTTTGTTTTATCCTTATTTTAAAGAAAGCTTATAGACGTTACATTCCTACGTCCATAGATTTTACTCGTCTTGGGCCTTTAGCCTTCTTGTGGATTAGTTTAAATGAAATCACAAAAAATTGGTAATTCATACAACATTATACACATTGGAAATCCAAACTGTATGTACATAACATAAACATCGTCCACAAGCATGGCACATGCTTAGAAGCTAGTGCCTTAGGGAATTTAGAAATACTTATGTACAAACAGATAGACTAAGTACATGACTTCGTCCGTCACAAATTCGTCCATAGATAGTGCAGAAGTTAAAAACTAATGCACTTTTAGGGAATTAAAATATTTAAAAACATGCAGTAGTAGTAATAAACATAAGTAAATACGAGGAAAACAACACATAACTTCAACTTCGTCCATGATGCTCGTCCTTGGTGATGCTCGTCCAAGCTATCCCTTTATTGATAGTATCTTCTTAGATGCTCAACGTTCCAAGGGTGCTCTAGCTTCCATCCATCTAGGGCTTCCAAGTAGTATGATCCCTACCTTTTGCAGTTGATAACCCTATAAGGTCCTTCCCAATTAGGCCCTAGCTTTCCATGAGCCGGGTTTTTGGTTGCCAAGGAGACCCTTTTAAAGACGAGGTCCCCAATGTTGAAACGCCTAGGTTTCACCATTGCATCATATTGCCTAGCCATAAGACTTTTGTATCTTGCTGTCCTCTGCTCTGCATTCATCCTTACCTCGTCAATAAGATCGAGGTTAAGACGAAGTTGTTCTTCATTGTCCTCGTCTTGATACTTCATCACCCTGTAGTTAGCCATGTGTACTTTTGCAGGTATGACTGCTTCACTTCCATAGGCTAGTTTGAAGGGAGTTTCCCTTGTGGGGGTCCTCACAGTCGTCTTGTAAGCCCATAGAACACGTGATAGCTCGTTTGGCCATACTCCCTTTGCCCCCTCAAGCCGAGTCTTGATGATTTTTAGCAAGGATCGGTTTGCAACTTCTTCTTGTCCATTTGCTTGTGGGTGGGAGGGTGAGGAATAATGATTCTTGATTTCAAGTTGCTCTCAAAAATCTCAGAAAGGTGTGTTATCAAATTGTCATCCATTGTTAGACACTAGTACCCTAGGTACCCCAAACCTGCATACAATGCTCTTCCAGATGAAGTTTTTGACATTCTGTTGTGTAATCTTTGCTAAGGGTTCAGCTTCCACCCATTTCGTGAAATAGTCAATCCCTACCACCAAAAACTTCATCTGCTTGGTTCCAATTGGAAAAAGGCCCAAAATATCCAATGCCCATTATGGAAAAGGCCATAGGGCCATCATTGGAGTAAGGTATTCCGAGAGTTGTCTAGAGACGTTACTGAATCGCTGACATTGGTCTCACACCTTGACATAAGCCTTAGCATCTGCTTGAATGGTTGGCAAATTGTAACTTGCACGAACAACCTTGTGGACGAGTGCTCTAGCTCTTGAATGGTTGCCACATGCTCCCTCATGAACTTCTCTCAATACATAATTTGCTTCGTCTAGAGCTAAACACCTTAGGTAAGGCTGAGTGAAGCCTCTTTTGTATAGCACCTCGTTTATAAGGACATATTTAGCTGATCTGATCCTTAGCTTTCTGGCCTCGTCCCTTTCTTCTAGAAACCTTCCATCTTTCAGGTAGGTGACTATTGGGGTCATCCAACTTTCTTCACCTTCTATCTGTTGTATCTCTGGAAGATCTATACTAGGCATGTATTGGACTTCATCAGACTCGTCCACTAATCCATCTATGGATGCTTCCTTCGCTAAGGCATTTGCTTCCATGTTTTTTTCCCTTGGGACTTGAATGAAACTAGCTTCTTTAAATTTCTTAACAAGGTGTCTCACCTTATTAAGATATTTCTTCATCCGTTCTTCTTTAGTTTCGCATGTTCCATTCACTTGACCTATAACCAATTGAGAGTCTCCCTGGACAACTATTGATTCAGCCTCTAAAGACTTAGCCAATTCTAGCCCTTTAAGAAGGGCTTCATACTCAACTTCATTGTTGGTTGTTTGATACTGTAGACGAACCTTATACTTCAACTTATCTCCTCATAGAGACTGCAACACAACTTCTATTCCTCTTGCATATAGTGTAGATGACCCATCCACATGGACGACCCATGTTTTAACGTCTTCCACCCCGTCTAGACTACCATGACTTGGAGTGAATTCTGCAATGAAATCTGCTAGAGCTTGAGCTTTTATTGCATTTCTTGGTTAGTACCTGATGTCAAACTCACTAAGCTCAACGGCCCATTGGATCAGTCGTCCTACGGCTTCCAACTTGTTCATCGCCTTCTTGAGCGGATAATCTGTCATGACATTGATGACGTGAGCCTGGAAGTAATGCCTCAGCTTCCTAGAAGCTGTTATTAATGCAAAAGCCAACTTTTCCATCATCGGATATCATCCTTCTGCTCCCCTTAGTGCTCGACTTGTATAATACACAGGCTTCTGTACCTTCCCTTCTTTCCTGATCAATGCTAAACTTACCACATGTGGGGACACTGCTAAGTATAAATATAACTCTTCACCTTTTATGGATGGACTTAGCAAGGGAGCCGTAGTAAGATAGACTTTAAGATCCTAGAAGGCCTTTTGGCACTCGTCCGTCCATTCGAATGTCTTCCTGAGAACTTTGAAAAAAGGTTAACACTTATCTGTAGCTTTTGAAACAAACCTGTTTAGAGCTGCAACTCGTCCAATGAGAGACTGGACTTCCTTAACATTCTTTGGTGGTTCCATGTTCAGTATGACTTGGATCTTATCTGGATTTGCTTTAATTCCTCTCTGTGAAACCATGAATCCCAGAAACTTCCTTGACAAAACCCCAAAGGCACACTTACTTGGATTCAGCTTCATATTGTATCGTCTAAGTGTGTTAAAGGTCTCCTGCAGGTCGTCCAGATGTTTTTTCTCGTCCAAGCTCTTCACTAGCATATCGTCCACATAAACTTCTACATTCCGTCATATTTGTGGACGGAACATGTGATTGACATATTGTTAGAGATAATGTGATTGCTGTAGTGCTAGATTTTTTTAATTTTGGTAACATGGTTCCTGAAATAAATTATACCCATATTGTTCTCATTCCAAAGGTCAAATCCCTTGAAAAGATGTCGGACTTTCGACCTATTAGTCTTTGTAATGTCATATATAAGATTGTCTGTAAAGTCCTAGCTAATAGATTGAAACAGATCTTGCCTTGGTTAATCTCACCTACACAGAGTGTCTTTGTACCTGGTCGACTAATAACAGATAGTGTTTTGGTTGCCTATGAAGTTTTACACACAATGCACTATAGAAAGAAGAGTAAGATAGGGTCCCTAGCTTTAAAGTTGGATATCCGTAAGGCATACAATCGAGTTGAATGGGTCTTCCTTCGGAGTATTATGATAAAACTGGGCTTTTCGAATATTTGGATTGATTGGGTGATAACCTGTGTTACTTCACCCTCCTTTTCTATTCTAATTAATGGCAAACCTTTTGGTAAGATTACACCATCTAGAGGCCTCCGTCAAGGAGATCCTCTATCACCTTATCTATTTCTATTATGTGCAGAAGGGTTCATATCCCTATTAGCAAAGACAAAGATGGATGGCAGGATCCATGGAGTGTCTATTTGTAGAAGAGCGCCCACAATTTCACACCTACTATTTGCTGACGACTCATTGCTGTTTTGCCAAGCATCACAAAAGGAGGTGAATGTGATAAATATGCAAAAGCTTCAGGCCAATGCATCAACATGGAGAAGTTGTTAGTGTACTTCAGCAACAACACTCCAAATATTATAAAAGATTGGACTAAAAGGATTTTGGGTGTAAAGGAGGTGGAGCGGTTTGAAAAATATTTAGGACTGCCCACTTTGATCGGAAGGGCAAAATACCAAACCTTCTCTTATCTCAAAGATAGGGTATGAAAAAAATTTCAAGGTTGGAAGGGCAAGCTGCTATCCAAAGCTGGAAAAAAGGTGTTGATTAAGGTCGTAGCCCAATCAATTCCCACTTATACAATGGGTACATTCTCTAGCCGACGAAGCTATGTGATGAGCTAAATGCAATGTGTGCTAAATTCTGGCAGGGCCAAGTTGGAAAGGAGAGGAAAATCCATTGGAAGAGTTGGAGTATGCTAACTCAATCTAAAAAGGTTGGTGGTATGGGCTTCAGGGATTTGAAATCCTTCAACCTTGTCATGCTAGATAAACAAGGGTGGAGACTATTACAGAATCAGGAGTCACTTGTCTACCAATGCCTAAAAGTTGTTGACTCACCAAATAGCTCATACATATGGAAGAGCATTATGGCTGCCCAACCCGTTATACAAAAAGGAAGTTGCTAGAGGGTGGGTGATGGATCATCAATACGTATTTTGCAAGATAAATGGATACCCAATCACCCATCAAATAAGGTTTTATTCCACCCTACTGAGGAACAATAGGAATGAAGAGTTTCTGAGCTTATTGATCAAAGTTCAAGGTGCTGGGATAGGGAGGTTGTTCTGATGAATTTTCACAGGGATGATGCAAAGGCGATTCTACATATACCTTTGAGCCGTAGGTATATTATGGACAAAGTGATGTGGCTCCATACAAACAGTGGGACATACTCAGTAAAGTTTGGATATCATGTTGCAACACAGGTTCTGAGGAATGAGAATTGGGCAAAAAGTTCCAAAATTCCAACGAGCAACAAGTTGTGGGCCAAACTATGGAAGCTAAGGTTACCAAATAAGATTAAGGTCTTCAGATGGAGGGCTGGTCTGAATATTCTTCCAACTCGTGACAATTTATTTTGCTATAAGATAGTGAAGAATAACACCTGTGACCTCTGTAAATGTGCTCCGGAATCGGGGATTCATGTTCTGTGGGAGTGTGGGGTAGCACAGGATGTCCGGGCAAGCAGTACTGTAAGGTTGCAGAAATTTGTTCTGGGCCAACAAGACTTTCTCCAATTGCTTGAAGAGTTGCTGGATCGTCTGCCAAAGGATGAATTTAAGCTATTTTTGGTCCAAGCTTGGCTCATATGGAATCAAAGAAACTCGATCATTCATGGGGGAAAGCTGAAGGAAGCAACACAGCCGAACAAGAGGGTAGTGGATTACTTATCAGAATAAAACCAAGCATAGGAGCAGCTGGTTATGCCAATCACAACAAGCATCGAAAGTGGGTGGCAACCACCACCTGAGTCCAAATTCAAACTCAACTTTGATGCGGCCATTTTCTCAGATTTGGGATGCTCAGGTATGGGAGTCATTATACGAAATGAAAAGGGGGAAGTCATGGGAGCAATGTCAGCCAGAGGACCCTGGGTTAATGACAGTTTGGAAGCAGAAGCACTAGCATACCATAGAGCCCTGGAGTTTGCTGTCGATATTGGATTTTCTGATTTGATTATCGAAGGAGATAGTGTGCAGGTGATGAATGCAATCATGTCCAGAAAGGCAGATTTGTCTCGGCTGGGACACGTGTTTGAAGATATCCAAGTGCTTATTTCTGGACTAAATTGGGCAGAGGTAGAATGGGTGAATCGAAAAGCAAATTCGGTTGCTCATAGTTTAGCACGTTATGCAAAAAACATTTCAGATGATGTAATTTGGTTGGAAGATCTCCATCACTAGCTTTGGAATCCTTGTATCATGACTCTTTATCTATTTTATGAATGAAGTATCGTTCCGTTTTCAAAAAAAAAAATTTTGGAATTGTCTACCGGGTCACTTATTAGTCATAAAAATTCTAATTTACTAGTTGAATTTATGTGTGTTGCACAGTTTTAGTCAAAAATAATTTTATTGAAAAACAATAACTAAATGAATAGTTATTATATAATATTAGAACTTTCATCTAATGTACCAATATAATAACAATTATAGCTTCTTGAATTTAAATGGTGTATCTAAAAGAGTTACAATAGCATAAGATTTTGTTGACAATAATAATAATGAAAGAAATGTCATGGCTGGGATCAGAGAGAGAGGTGGGAGTGTTGTGTGTGGGTATAATTTTTTGGGTTTGTGTGTGTTTAATTCTGTATTTGTTTTCTAAGAAAAACATAAATTTCTGTATTTGTTTTCTAAGAAAAACATAAATAAAAAATGCTACTTAAAGGAAAATACACTTATTGTATTTGTGCTTAAATCCATGGTTTTCAGACCCGAACCATTCAAAGAACCAGTAAATGGGGAGGTTCAAGATTTTTAAGGTTGGACCAAGGTTCAACCGATGTCGAACTGTGATGGTGTCATAATTAATTTAGTAATTAATTAAAATAAAATAAAGGTATTAAATTTGTAAATAATAGCAAAATTGACTAAAGATATCTTAAAAAATTGAAACAAACTTTTAAATAAATTTTCATGATATTATAAGGGTTAACATAAAATAGTACATTATAAGGTTAATAAAAAATAGTACATCATAAATAAGCATGAAAAGAAATTGTATAATAATCCTTCAAGTAGAAATCAATTCAATTAACTAGAAAACACTTCTAAAATTAAAACATAAATAGTACTAAATTTAGTAATGAAAACAAATTTAGCAATATTTAGAAACTATAAATCATGTAAATCTAATATAAATTTAATAATACTTAATATTAGCTCACTAGAAGCTCACCTGGTCCGTTGGTCATGGCTTCAGTCTTGGTGCTTATTAAGGGAAAGGTCACAGGTTCAATGCTTGGTAACGCCTCTTTCTCTAATTGTTTCCAAATAAGTACAATCCCTTGACCCAGTTGAATCGACCTATGGTTCTAACGGTTTTCCAGGTTGAACTCCAGTTCGTAAGGTTCTCTCAAATTTCATATATACTAAGTTATCAATCTGGGTTTGTGTTCTGGGTTTGTGTTCTTGTTGAAGATAAACACAAATATGAATTTATGTATTTTTTTATTTTTTTATTTAATAAAAAATGAAAAATTAATTTTTTTTAATTAGATTCTGACATGGCATTTTTATTATTATTTTAATAGCCACATAGGCATTATGTATGCCAGCGTTGCAGTCTGTGTGCCACATAGGGCTATAAATGAGCCGAGCTGAGTATTAAAAGTTCAAGTTTATTCTTTTTTTTTTTTTTCGAACGCAATCCAAGTTGAGCTTGAGCTCATCACCAAACATGATTTTACGTTCAAGCTTGGCTTATTTTCTTGTCAAGCAAGCTTGAAATTGTTCACGAGTTACTTAATTAACTTATTATTTTCCTATTTATTGTGAAACCATGACTAAAATGTTTTTCCTTTTCACAATTCTATGAATGTTTACTATGAATAGATTGTTTATATCGTCAATAAATTACAAATAATAATTTAATATCATATGAACCTATAGACAAATTTATATAATTCAATTTCAAGTCTATATAAATATATTTTTAAATAAGAATATATATATAAATATAATATTATATATAACTAGTCGCTAAATCGTGCGATGCACGGGATAGTGATATAAATATTAAAACTATTTAGTTTACTTGAAGGTAGTATGACTTGAAAATGATAACAAAATACTTAGGCTACATGAATGCAATTCATATATAGTTAAATCCATTACTATAAAAGTGCTCTTACATTTGCTTTGATAAATACTAATAATTTTAGAAGAAAAAAGAATTACTACATAGTATAAACATATAAATGCTCTTAATATAGTGACCTCTTAAAATTAAGCCTATGACATCTACCTAACCAATTGTGACTCCAAAAGTTCTTACATTTAGGCACTTTGAAAATCTTTTTTATATGAGATTAGTGAAAAAGGTTCAAATCATCATCATTATGTGCAAGGATATAGTGGTAATGATACGAAAGATGGACAAAAAAGTTCTTCAAATTAGTTAATGAATATAGGCCAAGCAAAGTAAATCTAGAAGACATTATGTCCTCATACTGCAATAAGCAAACTAAGATTATGATAATTAGTGAATGGAAAATGAATGTGGTGGCACTCATGAAACTAATTTATAGGTTGAAAGTTTCAACTCTCATACCTTCAAATAAGAGGCCATATTTAATTTGAAAATTGCATAAGAAATTTTAGAGCAAACCTTATTTTGGGTTCTTGCATTTATTGGACTTGATTCTCAAAACTTTTATTTCCTACCCAACAATTTTTTTTTTATATAAGTTTATTTCCTATCCAACACTGCTAGTTTGATTTTGGAAAAGAAAACTTGTACCCCATTTAAGATAGAAAATTTTAAGTTTAAAAAAGTTTAAGGGAAATCACCAACCCAAGTTGAAGCTTAATCCTATTTATAGGGAAGATGCTATAATAACCACTACTTATTGAGGCTAAAACAAAAACCATTGGTTAAAACTTTTTAAGTTCCAAAAGTGGTGTTTCCCAATACCCCAACACTATCATTACATCCCACAACCCATTAATCATCTATTATTACAAGAATCCATCCTAGGAAAACTTCCTGCTCACCTACTAAATGAGATTTCAGGAGGAGAAATGCCTCATATTTCCATCTTTCAAATGGCTATCTGCAGATATAAGCTGCATGCACCAAATGCAGGATCTTTATCCAACCTATTTAAATTATTTATAAAATTCAACTAAGACATTTTTTCAAGCATGTGGAGTTCACTTTAAAGAACAGATAAATAATACAAAGAAAATAAATGATCTTTGCCGCAAATGAGGGAGATCATAGTATGATACTCATGAAAAGCAAAAGATAGGCAAACCCCAAGAATTGATATAAATATATATATATATATATATATATATATATTTATATAACAAAACCTACAAAGTAATCCACAATTGCAAACCAAAAAGATGGTTAAACCCAAAAAGCTTTGTCCTTTCATGTAATACCTAAGAAGCAAAACAAAGGTAATATACCCTTTTGTCGAATGTTGATTGTAGATTTTCTAACCACCTAAATTTTCTCGTTCTATTAATGCAACATTCATTATCAGCGGCTTGAATTGACTATGAAAAGAAAAAAAAAAAAAAAAATCATATGAAACCAACATGTTCTCCAGAACCAAATAGAAAAAAATGTACCAAGCTTTAGAGGCCAAGACTTGAGCCAGCAGAGGCTATGAACAAAGAGAGCGAGACTGAGAGAAAAGGTGAAGGGTTTGGCCGAGATGCTTTGCCAAAGAGAAAGGGACGAGGGGCAGTGTGAAGAGAGAAGAGTAAACTTGGAGAAGTGGTGGAATGCTTAGCTTTTAGATATGCAAGATTCAACAACTGAACATTTGGAGATAAGAAGAGGCGAGAAAAAAGAAGAGAAAGTGAAAGACGATAGATTATTAGGGTTAAGGTTTGGTTAAAGAGTCGGGATGCTTCTTTTTCAAAAAATAAAACGTAAATAAATAAATAATATGGGTGATGATGTGGAAAATTGTGGAGCAGGTCAACAAATAGTCAAAGGCTTCAGTTTTATAGTATATATAGATTAAATCAAGCTCTCATATTCTCGAGCTCATTCACAAATACATTATTATATATACTTAACCTTGACTCATTTAATAATCAAGTCTAAACTTAAGGCTTGAACTTTCCTTTCAAACGAACATAAATAGACATTTTTTCCCAGTCAAGCCTGAACTGTTCATAAACAACTTGATTCATTTTTAGCCGTACAATTGCTTAATAATTACTCAAACTAATTATTAAACTTATCTTGACTTGGGCCTTTATCTAAGTCACTATAGAATTTCCACATAAATATGGTTTCGAAGTAAACTCTCTTTCTAATAATTTTTTAGTGTTTCATTATTCAGTTCGCTTTCGTTGTTTTTGAAGATTCAACATGAATGTAACTAAAGAGCTCACTATGAGCTCATGCAACATCTCTCTTAAACGAGGGTTTAGGTCCTAAATTTGTAGAGTCCACACCCAATATTAGAGGATATTGCATAGAATATATTACACAAAATAATAGATTTGTTAGAAATTTAGGAGATTATAGCCAATTAAAAGCAAGAGTAAGACTAAAATTAATGTCCAAAAAATAAATAGAGACAGACTTATGTCAGGTTAAATGCACAATACAAATAAAATTCACATGATCAAATTTCTGCACTCTTTCCCACTTTCTGTCCAACCATGACCACCCAATTAAACATATAACTTTTTTTTTTGATAAATAATTATACATATAACTAAATGTAAAGAGAAGGACAAAGATTTAACGTTCTTCAAATTGGCTTTGGCTTCCAATATATGAGGTACTCATCATTCAACATGGCCAAAATTCTGCTTTCTTCACCTTTGAAATGCTCTCTAGGACTCCCACTGGTGAAACGTGTCCCATCACAGTCACCCTCTTTGTCTCTACATCAATACTGAACGATGTAACCCCTAATATATAAGAGAGAGAGAGAAGTTTGTTGTTACAGTCATATATATGTGAAGGAGAAAGTTTGTAACTTTGAAATATTACAATGTTACGAAGAAAGAAGATTAATTGCGCAAACATCAGTTGTTCTAAACGTTTAAACATATAGATTTTTCAATACACATTGATTGGTTCTTTATTCATAACTTCATTTTAAGCTGTATATATGTAGTGTATACTACTCCACCTAAGTAATAAAATTTCATTTCCTTAAATTTATTGCAAAATTGATAATGATAGATAATTTTAGCCACCGAAAAAATGCACTAGTACTGTCACGGTCAATCAGGTACACTTGTTGTTTTAGATAAATGAATGGAATATGAGGTAAGTTTAAATGGTGGGTGAGGGGTGACCAATTATATTTATGGACATTATTTACGACACATTACATTATTCTATAGAGACCCACACTTCTTCATGGCTCTCAAGGTCCACAGTTTTAATGTCGCCTGTTGTAGAAGATAAAATGGAAGAGAGAGTTTGGTAGTACTCACTGTCTTTGCCATTTCTTTGGTCACTATCTCCAAAATCTGCTATTGTTGATAGTATATTTCATTTTTACCCCGACCAAAATAAATAAACAATTTTGTATAATATGGTATAGTTTTAACAAGAATATTGAGTAAGATTGTAATTTAAAATTACAACAAATTTTGTAACTAAATTTTATCATTTTAACAATTACCATCTTGAAAATATGTTATATAGATGGTTTATTTATTTATTTTTATGGACTCGCAAAACCGTACCAAAAATAAAGCAAAAAGGAAAATTGATGTAATTATTCCCACTGAAACAAAATACCTTCCATTTTGGACAGATGCTTCTTAACTTTGCCAGCACAGCCTTGACAATGAATGGATACCCTCATCACAACAACCTGCAACCCAGCCCACTTATAATGTGAAAAACAAAATCTCTTTTTTACAGACCTAACTCACTTCATCTAGGTCAAGTACTTATGGAAATAACTTGGGCCCATATAAGGCTATATTAGTTAAAACTATTTACTATTTATCCCCTTTTATTATTATTATCATTTTTTTTTTACAAACATCCTAACTCATCTTTTAAAAGAAAAAACAATTATGTATTTCCTTCCTTTATAATTTACCCATTTCAGTTCTTTTTTTTTTCTTTTTCTTTTTTTTGAGAAGAAAGACCTTAAATTTTATTGAAAATTTTCTTTTTCATAAACTCTTATATATAATTTAAGTTTTGAATAAACTAGTCAGGGGCAGAGCTATGCTGAAGGGTGGGCCCCCCAAAATTTTGAATTTTTTAAAAATATATATAATTATTTTAATGTTTTCAAAATTTAGTCTACAAAAATAAGAGTTGGCCTCCAAGTATTTGAATTAGTCCAATGATACTTTAAAAAAAAAATTGGTCTAATAGTTATAGAGACATAACTTTATTTTTCGCAATTGTATTTTTTATTGTAAAATGTGCTTTTATATCTGTTAAATATTTGATAAAGTTTGACACTAAACATGTTTGAATTTATCTTTTTTAACCCATTATGTGGTGATTAACAAGTCATTAACTCATTAAAAAAATCTTGTCACTAAAACTACACATGAAATGTCTCTTTAGTTGTCACATAATGGGTTAAAGTAAGATAACTTCAAATATGTTTGGAGCCTAACTTGTTCCTCCAAGTTTTGGATAATTCATATTTTTGAAAATTTTATTAGTTCAAATGATTTTTTACTTATATTAGTATAAAATTTGATAATTTGTATAGAAAATGAAACTTTTTAAGAATTTCACTATGAAAATGGTAAAAATGAATTTTATTAATTTTATGAAAGATCGCCATTAAACATAATTTTGATTGAAAATACTAAACTCTTTTTTTTTTTTTTGTTGGATGTGTGTATATATATAACTTATTTGATAAAAAAGTGTGTGTATATATGTGTGTATATAATAAAAAAAGCGTGTGTATATATGTGTATAGGGGGTTGTCTTGATAAATATATTAGTACTGCAACTTGGCCCCTCCAAACAAAATTTTCTGGCTCCACCCCTGAAACTAGTCAGAAACTTTGTAGCTAAGTTATACGTACCATCACCTTTTTTATGGAAGAATTTGGATTCAAATCCCTCGATAATTTTATTTGGGGTAAAAAATAAGAGCTTTGTACAATCTGTAGTAACTTATATATGATGTGTATTCAGGGGGAAAAAACAAAAGGAAAAGAAACTATTGATGCATAGTGGAACCAAGGGTACTGAGTGACCTCAGTATCATGCAACTAAAGCCTGGCATGCATACTAAAAGGCATGGAATGGAAGTAATGGATCATCACATGGATAACATTAAGAAGGAGATGATTTATCTTTACCCACCAGCGCCCATATTAATGGAGATCCTTCTACCAAACAGAGCAGTCTCTTTCATTTTTACTTTTTTGTGTATCATTTTCCTATATTGCACATGACTTCTTTCAGTCCTAACACTTCTTTTGAGGATAAAAAAAATTAAAATTTTAATTTTAAAGGTGTGTGTGGATGACATGAAAAAAAAAAAACTTTACATTTGAGTTCTTCATTGAATAAAGGAGGAGCCATTGAAAATATTTTGCATCACCTCTATATAAAATTAATGGAATAAGTTACAAAACTTTCATGGACCTTGATCCAAGTTTCAAAGAAGTGGGGAAGATGGGTAACTTTGGTAGGTCTTTGGTTTAAATTTTTGACATAACCAAACATAAGGGAATGGATGAAAGTGATACCATATAGGTCTTTGTTTTCAGTGGTCACATTTAAATGCTACATCACTATTCTTCTCAAAAAAAAAAAAAAAAATGCTACATCACTAGGCAAGATTAAGACAACTTCTTTCAGTTAGGTTATATTACATCAAGAAGTAGATCAAATATCCAAAAAGTATCAATGCAACAAGTACATCAAATATCGGAATTTATTATTTAATAATGATTGCTTAGTCTATCTAGCTACTTACCAAATAGAAAAGTCTTGTTTTTTTTGAGGAAGAAAAGAAAAGTCTTGTTTAGCGAATCAAATACGAGGAAAAATTTAAATTCAAATAATGGTTATACTTTAGCAAAATTTTGTTAGAAATTATATGAGTAATCCAAAACTAACCAAAATCTTTGATTAAACTACGAAATCGATGAAAGTTTAAACCTCATTGAAGTAAATTCATTGTTTTTTGTGAATAATATAGTTTTTGTTGGTTTATGATACTTGATCTCATTTTTTTCCCCTTTAATATACCTCTTCTTTCTAATAATTTATGGATTTTGTTTATGAATACCCTAAGGGCATTCATTTTGAAAATACTTTAAGAAATTTTTTATGAAAAATGAAAAAACAATTTATTTTTGGATAATTTTTTATATTTTTCATAAAAATTATATAAAAATTTTCCTAAAATAATTCATTAACTAATGACCTAATGACACTCATTATTCATAATTTAAAGACATAGCTAAGTGTTTTTTCTTTTTGCACTAGTGATTTGATGTAACATAATCGTGTAACATCTAAAAGAAAAGTAATATCAAAATTAATTTTCCTCAAGGACCTCAACCTGACCTGGAAGACATTGTCTGGCAAAGCAAGTGATGAAGATGGTTTCTGAATGGGCTTTGGCTGATGGTGAGGATCGCGTTCCCTTTTCATGAATGGCTTATAACCAACAGCGAGCCTATGAGTGTCAACAAGCCTAGAGTACCTGGCATTGTTGCTAGAACGAGTATTATGATCAATAAGAGTTTTCTCAGCCCTCCTAGCCACAATCACCGAGCTGCGAGAAGTTGTAGTGGCCATGCACACTGCAGTTGCTGCTTGAGACTGGCACATGAAGCCTTTCATATTCTTTGTTGTTTTCATGCTCATGTTTTCAAAGAGAAGAAAGTGTATGAATATGAATGAAGAGCTAGTGATTGTATAGGATTAGACACACAAAGCAAAGAGGGTACTAGAATGTTTTCAATGAGATAAGACTTCGTAACAAGAAATGAAGATCAGAGGTGACTGACTATAAAGGCAATGGGAGAGAAACATGCTGTCTTTATGACTTAGCTAACTGTGGGTGGGTTGGCTGGCTTTTGCAGTTTTATCTTGTACTGTGTATGCCAATGTTTTGAATGCATTCACCAATCACAATCACAATCCTGTCCTTTTTCTGGTTAGTTAGTTAATATTGGGAAATCAACTGACTTGGTTAATTTCAAAACTAAACATAACATTTGCAAGTTATTTACACAAAAGTAAAGACATCCGTTATACATTCATTGCGGGCTTACATAATTGTCTACTGTAAGTTTGTAACCAATATCATCTAGGAGCAATTATGAATGTATTGTTCATTTATTAGAGCTTTTATGTGGTATGGTACTAATAAGCCCTACAAGCATAGAAACCAAATGAAGTTAAATTCACTTCTATAAATTGTTCTTAGCATACAACTACAAAACTCTATATAGGGAAAAACTGCTAATAGGTAGAGAGAACAATCGTAATTACTAATCATAATTCTTTTATAATTTATTTTGCGTAACATAGAATTTTATAATGTATTCAATTGACATTTTATTAGGAGTCAAGCCACTTTCAATATAAAGTACATACTTTTATTATCTTTTATTATTTTCCAACAATAGTGGGATCGGCCTCTTTAATGGGCGTACAAATACACCTGTTAACAAAAGCTATGAAGTACTCTTGGAACATTCTAACTTCTTGAAGGTTCAAATATGCAAAACCTCTGTAAAATCTTAAATCTATTTTTTGACCAATACGTAAATCATTTTCAATAAATTCTACCCGACTGTCATTTATCTTAGTAAAATTCCACATCCATTATACAAAATTAAATCCAAAAGTAATGCAAGAGTTACTATAAATTTTACAAATTTATCAGTTATACTTTTCACAACTAGTGAAATTCCACATCCATCATTCAATCATAGGAATGTGATGTGCAACTTTTTATTATTTTGACTAGTTTTTGATTTTTGAGAGGCCCAAGTATAATTTTTTTGAATTTAAAGTTGAAAATACTATGCGGAGCTCTTTCTTCCCTCACTTGAAGTTCTCTGGCGGATTCCCATTTGTCCAGCATGATCTTTCAAAAGGTCTAGTTAATATTTCAATTCAATTATTTAAAAAAAAAATTTATGAAAAAATCAAGATGTGTTTTGGGATAAGATTCCCTCTTATTCTCCTCAATTTTTGTACAAAAGCTTAACTCAACAGACTTTGCAACTGGTTTACTTTCGTGACTCATTCGCAAGTGGAAGTCCAAGTCGCGAGTTCATCTAGAAGCGTTCGCGACTCATTGGCAAGTAGAAGTCCCAATCGCGTAAAAGACTTAGAGAATTTTTTCAAAATCTTGTTCAAGAGATTTTGGCGACTCATTTTGGCAACTCAATCGCGAATTAGTTGAGTCGCAAAAAACGCGTGTTTTGCACAAATGGGGTTAAATCTCCGACAGTTTTTCAAAAACTTTTCAGTTTCCCTCGCATCACATGCATACCTCTTTGTCTTCTCTGCCTCTCCCTCTCCCAAAACCATCATTTTCACTCACAAAAGCTCCATTTTCATCTTCAAGCTCCAAGAAAAGGTATAGGTTTTCACTTTATTTCAAGTTTAAAGCCTTATTTTTCATGGATTTGTTGTTTATATTGAGATAGTGATATATGGTTGATGAATATGGGTTTTTGATGTTTTTGTTGAGTTTGATATATGGGTTTTGTTGAGATTGATAGTATAATGCTTGTTTTACATGTTTATACTACATGCTCATGCATTATGCTATGTTTTGTGTTGTGCTGTGCATACCATGTTGGTGATAAAATGTCTTTTAGATGTTTTTGTGTATATTTTTGGACTCCATTGAGTACAAAGTTTTTGGGGATAATCATGTTTCTTTGTTTTTGAAACATCAAATGATTATGTGTTTTCACACTTTGCCTTTTCATGCCCTATTTGCACACTTTTGCATATGATGCACACATACACAACCTTTGACATGTTGAGTGAATAATGCCAATGATTATATCATGATTTGATGTTTAGCATATTCACATGTCAATTTTTTTTGAATTGCTTTTTTAATTCCAGTTTTTAGGGTTTAATTCGTAGTTTATATTTTGGTACTAACTTGTTACTAATCAAGTTTGTTGCCGTTTGTTTTTCATCTTGCTCTTTGCTATTTCATGACCTTTACTTGAGGATGTCTCCTTTCAAAAAGTCAGTTGTGAAAGGAAGTAGCAGCAAAGGAAAGGAACCGGTAATTGATCTCAGTAGCTTTTCCCCTAAGTCAAAGAAAACTCGATCTTCGATTGGAGTTTATGATGACACTAGATTCAAATCATATGCCACATATCAAGCATATTTGAACTGCTTCAAAGATGATCCCATGATGATTGAATGGGTTGTTGAGCAAGCTTCTCTTCTCGATGCGAACATTCTCAAATGGTTCGCCTCTAAGGATTGGAACTACCTTCTATCCAATCTTGAAGATCCTTATGAAGAGCTTGTGAAAGAATTTTTTGCAAATGCCCTCTTCGATGGGGATGAGCTAAGATGTTGGGTAAGAGGAAAGGACTTTACTGTAACGCCTTCCTATCTTGCTATCATTCTGAACATCAACCGACTAGTGTTTATCAAACCACCAGTGTATGATGAGTTGGAACCTAATCTTAACATTCTTTGGGATGCTCTCGGAGAAAACTTGGAGATATCCTCAAATGGGAAAGCAATCGGCCTGTCATCGTTATCTCCCGAATTGAGGTTGCTCACAACAATAATGTTTCATAATCTCTATCCTCGCTCAAGCACCGGATACATGAATTTTGGTCGGGCTCTATTTCTTCATGACTTGATTACCGATGAAGAAATTGATATATGTTCTCATATCATTCACATATTGGGCAAAACTGCTGAGAGGATGGCCTCTAGGAACTGTCTTCCATTTTGTTGCCTCATCTCAAAGATATTGAAGCTCAAAGGAGTACCCACATTGGAAGATGAGTACCCTCATCCTAAGCAAAGCCCAATCAACATTCGCACTCTCAATGCTATCATAGGCCGCAGCCGAAAGAATGTCAAGCAAGAGAGTAATGCTCCTTAAGGTGATACAAGCTCTAGCTCACACTCCTATGATGAGAAGTTGAACAACATAATGGCATCTGTGCAAGACATCAGCACCAAATTGTCTGGCTTCGCATCTATCATGCACTCTCAGCACACCCGATTCGACACGAAGTTCACCTCTCTCTAAACTCAATTGGATCAAATCCAAAGGAAGCTAGAAGAAGATGATGACTAGCTATTCCATGACAAAAAGGGGAGATGGTGATCATGATAGGGGGAGAGAGCTAAATCAAAGAGGAAGTAAGCAATGCAAGAGCAAGAGCAAGCAAATCAAACAACAAGCTTTTCTATTTTTCTCTTTTGTTGCTATTACTAGTCTTTGTTCCTATTCCATAGTCTAAACTTATGTTGTGTACTTAACTATCTTTTATTTGCTTTGTTTTGTACCTTTGCTTATGTAGCTTAGTACTTTTAGTTAATGTTTTGCATTTACTTTAGTACTTTTTTGCCCTTGTTGGATCTTGTATCCTTAATGCAATTGCTTTAGTGGTATTGCATCGATTGAGTATTGGACATATAAATGATACTTTGCATTGAGCTTATTAGCTTACATGTCTGGATGTTCATTCACTGTGTGAATGTTCATTGTAGTCACTATTTATAGTGATTGTTCTTGTATAGTCAAGTTATGCTTAATTGTTATATTTATACTTTGCTTAATCGTATTGTGCTTGCACCATATGCTTTCTAAGATTTCTGCTTACAATGAACTTAATGAGTGCATTTTGTGATTTTGTTTTCAGGAAACTTGTTCGTATGGTTCAAAAGCTTCACAGTTCTAGAATTAGGTGTGAATGAGTTTTGGCAACTATTCCCAACTCACATTTTTTAGTCTTGAGTCTGTTTTAGGGTTTTGTCACGAAATAGCCAAAGGGGGAAATTCAACATTGGTATAAAGGTTTAAAGCCTTTGCCAATTTACTAATAAGTACCATAGGATCTTGTGCTTGAGGCACATGTACTTTTTGCTTATTTGCTTACTTTGTAGCTTGCAACTTGAAGCAATTTGGGCGAGTCTGCCCAGCCTTTCCACAAAAATGACAAACTCACAAAGGTCTATCATGCTTCTTGTCTTTAGGGAGGTTACGATTCTTGAGCTTAGACTCTTTCAGATCAACCCTAATCTTCCTAGAAGCAGGAACCTCTTCTTTTGATTTGACAACCTCTATATTTGATGGCTCAGAAGAAGGAACAAAATTTGTGGAATGAGTTTCAGACACAGAGATGCTATCAACAGAACCTAAACCCGATTTGTCTAAGGGAGACTTTTGAATACTCAACATGTGATCAAGTTTAGAACTAGCAGACCTATTTGTTTGTTCTCTAGCAACAGATAATTCTAGTTCTAGGTTCTTAATCTTATCAAGTAACATCATATTTCTAGTCTTCACCTTATTAACCAGTTCATTAGCATCAAGCAAATTCAACAACAAGTTTTTCTTTTCATGTTCAAGGGTGGCAATCTTCTTTAGCCCTAAGTCCACACCCATAGAATCATTTGCAGCAACCTTGCATAGCTTGTTATAAGCTTCTTGTAAGTCAGCACACTCAGAGAGTTCCCCATTAGAAGGGTTCTCTTCAACCAAAACACTTTCATCAACTACAGCAGTAGCTATGAAAGCAAAGAAGTTTCCATCTTCATCACTTCCAGACTTGTGATTAGAAACTTCACCATCACTAGGGGTTACTGCCATAGCTTTACCTTTGATCTCAAGAATGTTGGATATTCAGATTTCACATGACCATACCCTTGACAACCAAATTGTTGACCTAAAGAATTATTAGAAGATTGACCAACTTTTTCTTTTGATTTTTCAGCATTATTGATTTTAGTTGGTTCATTTTTCTTAAAATTCTCAGGTTCAACATTATTTCTACCTCTTGCCCTTCTGTTGTTATTCCTAAGAAAGTTTCTAAAGTTCTTGGCAAGATATACAATCTCTGTAGAAGATAGCTCATCATCAAATCCATTGTCATCAACATCATCAACTGACTTAAGAGCGATTGATTTGGATTTATTTGTTTTGGGTAGGTCTAACTCATAGGACTGAAGAGATCCTACAAGCTCATCAACAGGGATGGAGTCCACATCCTTGCTTTCAGTAATGGTAATCACTTTGGGTCTAAAGTCCTCAGTTAAGGATCTAAGTATCTTCTTAACAATCTTAGGTTGATCATAAATTTCACCCAAATTATATGCAGAAATAACAATATCATTAAGCTTAGCATAGAATTCATCAAAACTTTTATCATCAGACATCCTAATGCTTTCAAATCTAGTTGTTAACTGTTGCAACTTGTTTATTTTAACTGCCTTTGTGCCTTCATGGACAGTTTGGAGAATTTTCCAAGTAGTATGAGCAAGCTCAACATTTGAGATTCTCCTAAACTCCTCCATAGAAACAGCATTAAAAATAACGTTCATGGCTTTGCTATTAAAAGCGGCTGCTTCTTTTTGGGACGTTGACCACTCACTAACATGAGTAGTCAGTTTCTTCCATCCGTATTCAACGGAATTCCACACTCTCTTATCCATAGATTTCAGGAAGGCTTTCATCCTCACTTTCCAATAGGCATAGTTATTCCCATCAAAGTGAGGAGGGGTCACAAGAGAGTGACCGTGTTCAATGACAACAGGGGTCAAAGATCAACTCTTAGATCAAGAGATCTAACACAAGAGCTAACCTGCTCTGATACCACTTGTTAGTTTTTAGACCCCTTAACACAATATATTTAACCTAATATTAAACCAAGTTGATTAACAAGTTTGTTAATTAGATCTAGGTTAAACCAATATGTGTGTGAGAGACCACGAAAGTGCCTCTCAAAAAAGAGAGAGATTGATTTTGTGTGCTTTTTAGGGCACCTCTCTTTTTGGGTAAATGGTGTGGAGTCGCCACTTATTTTTTATACAAAAAATAAGAAAAACTATATACAAAAATACATGACTAAATAATTCCTTTATTGATTGAAAAAAATACATTTGGTAAATTGAAAATTACAAGGCTTTGGGTCCTAATTACAATCTACCCGAAAATAAGACAAAGATAAGACCTAACTCTACCTATCCAAAGAAACTAGATTCGAAGGCTAGGTTACGGAATGAGAAGGTGTTAGGCACCCATTCCATGTAGACAGAATCTGGTCTTCTAGACTCTTGTGACCTATATACCCCTTTTATGCATACTATGAATGATATATTGCACAAGTGAAATAAACTAAATCACACAAATTTATTTATGAATGTATCCTCTTCTTTGTTTAAAAAAATTCAGATTTGTTTTGGTGATTAAAAAAAAAATTGACTTTGGTTTATTAAAAAATATCAGATCTGTTTTGTAATATGTAGAAAAAATGGTTTTTGTTGATAAAAATTCAGATCTGTGTTTATTACATAAAACAAAGTCTTTTGATTTGAAAAAGTATTAGATCTGTTTTTGAGAACTAGAGAAAATTGGTTTTTGGTTTGTAAAAGATCAAATCTGTTTTATGATGATTAAAAAAAATGGTTTTTGATAACTGAAAAAAAAAAAAAAATCAAATCTGTTTTTCATATGTTCTAAAAATATGGACAAGATTTTTTATGAAGAGAGTTTCACTCATAACATGAATTTATGCTATATGAACCAAATAAAACAAACAGCCATAAACACAATCATGCATAATCTTTTTCTTTGTTTCAAAATCCGCATATGTTAAAAAAATCAGATCTACATCTATAAGAGATACAAATCAGTTTTTTATTTGAAAAAAATTCAGATATACATCTAAGAAAGATGCAGATCTGTTTTTGATTAAAAAAATTCAGATATACATCTAAGAAAGATGCAAATCTGTTTTTATTTTAAGAAAAATTCAGATCTACATCTAAGAAAGATGCAGATCTGTTTTTACTTCAAGAAAAAGAATTGATTCTATGCAGATCATTGAAATTAAGAAAAAGATTATAACAATTATATATAAAAAATTCAAGATCATGCTTTAAACAAAACAATGATTAACAATTCATGTATATGGATAAAAAGAAAAACATGCATCATCATAAGAGAAAGACATAAAAGAAAGGAAATGGTGATTGAAATCAACCTCTTGCATGTCTTGTTCTTGAGAGGATATTTTAGGGTGCAAAGAAATTTATTCAATTATCTTTGAAACCTAAAAACCCTAATTTTAACAACAAATATTAGAGAGGGGATTAGCAAATATGTGCAATTTAAGAGCCTAAAAGTGTGTGCCTCTCAGAGCATAAAAAAATGTTTTGAATTATGAGATCCAGTCTCTATTTATAGAGGCTGGAAAACTCTAAAAAATAGGGACGGACGATTAAAATGCGAATCCGGATGCATCCTTCTGCGAAAAGGTCGAAAATGGTGTGCTTTATCGTCACTCGAAGGGAGTGGGGCCTTAGCCCTTAAGGGTGCAATTCGGCCCTTTTAAAGTACCTTCAGAACTCCAAAAGTGCCAAATAGTACTCTTGGGCATCAAACGTACTTTCGTGTTCGAGTGTGTTTTGGAGTCCCCTTTTAGGTTTTCTTGAGTTGGCCCTTGCACCTAGATGTGTTTTCACCCATATTCTAAGATTTTTATCACTTTTTTCGATAATTCGGGCTTTTTCAGGAATAATTATCTTGTAGATAAATACCCTAAAATAAATCTCGATAAAGTTCAAATTATCCACAATTTTATTGTTATCCAATCATCCCTTTTATTCTTATGCAAGCAATCCTATTTAAAACACTAATTATCAACCAATCACAAAATTACTTAATTAATTTTAATTGTTTAACCAATCAGAATTAATTTAAATTAATCATGCGTGGTTGATTCTACCTAGACACAATGCATGCTGACCGTGCAAACTTGATCATGCGATATCTTTCGATCTGATGATCCAATTTGGAAACCGGACACACCATTGCGACCGTTAGAATCTCAAGATCATTTTTATGATACACAATGAATGAATTAATGCATGTAATGCAAGAACAAATTGATGCATATAATGCAATCATGATTTTTGGGGTACACGGATGGTCATTCCAGTCATTTCCTTGATTAAATCATGGGTGCAAAATCGAGTGTCTACAACGTGTACAATAGATATAATGCGGAAAATAAAGAACACACAGATTTGATGACCCAGGAAAACCTAACTGGTAAAAAACCTGGGGATGATTTAACCTAGCTATCCTCAAGGTAAAAACAGATCCACTGTGAAAGAATTGAAGTTTGTACAATAAGACTTAGACCACTAACATCCTATTGCTACCTCATGTAGAAAATTTACTACCACGACCACGTGACAGCTTCGAGTCCACGGACTACTTCTTTCCTTGATCTGCAACAACCATAAGTTCTCCTGCTTATGACTTTGAGACTCCACTCAAAGGTTTCAGATCTTCTTGAAAGTTCTTTATGTAGCAATTGAAGCAATCATCAAGTTCTTGACGTGAATCTTGATCTTGATAACTCTATGTGTGTGTATGAAGGTAAACACCTCTCAGATCTCATAAAAGATTTAATACACAACTCAACAAAGACCTCTAAAACGTAGCTAGGGTTTTTCCTTTTATACTTGGAGTAAAACACTTAACCCTACACGTCATATGGGCTTGGGCTAGTTTGAGAATTCTGCAGAAAATTACCGATGCACAACTTTCGATCGTGCTTTTGATTCTTGAAATATTTCAATGATTCTTGAAATTACTGACCACTTTTGTCTAGCTTCATTTAATTTTTCATTGTGAAAAGCAACCGGGCGACCCTCTTGAGAAAGAACAGCACCTATTCCCACCCCACTAGCATCACATTCCAACTCAAACACCTTATCAAAATTAGGGAGTGCCAAAATTGGAGATGTAGTTAATTTTTCTTTAATTATAGACAAACTCTTCTCAGTCTCTCCGTCCCATATAAATTTCCTCTTCTTCAAACAATCAGTAATAGGGGCGACTATGCTACTAAAATTTCGAATAAATCAAAGATAAAATGTAGCAAGGCCATGAAAAGTACGTACCTCAGAAACTGTCTTGGGAGTTGGCCATTCCCTAATAGCATGCACCTTCTCATCATCTACATGAATACCTTCAACACTAACTACGAACCCTAAGAAAATTTACCGACTAGTCAGGAAGCTGCACTTCTTCAAATTAATGTACAACTTATTTTCCAACAACACAGTCAACACGTCTCATAGGTGCTACACATGCTCTTGAGTGCTACGGCTAAAAATTAAGATATCATCAAAGTAGAAAACAACAAATTTTCCAATAAAAGGCTTGAGTACCTGATTCATCAGTCTCATGAAAGTGCTGGGTGCATTTGATAGCCCAAAAGGCATCCTTAGCCATTCGTACAAACCTTCCTTCGTCTTGAAAGCAGTTTTCCACTCATCCACAAGTCTAATATGAATCTGATGATTGCCGCTACGCAGATCAATTTTTGAGAACACCTTAGAGCCCTCCAATTTATCCAGCATGTCTTCCAATATTAGGATGGGAAATCTGTACCTTACTGTTATTTTATTGATAGCACGACTGTTTGCACATTCGCTAACTTCCATCTTTCTTTAGCACTAACAATGCTGGCACTGCACATGGGCTCATGCTTTCTTGAATATGTCCCTTACGAATCAACTCTTCAACCTTCTCCTTAAGTATCTCACTTTCTTTTGGGTTAATCCGATAGTGTGGTAAGATTGGTAAACTCGCACTAGGTACAAAATATATGTGGTGGTGAATGTCTCGCATGGGTGGTAAACCTTCTGGTAAATCTTCAGGGATAATCTATTTAAATTCTTCAAGTAAAGGTTGTACCGTTGCAGGAACCTCTACCATTCGTGACTCCTCTCCTTTCACAATTAGAACATAACTCTCACTAGCCTCTTTTACATCTGCAATAAACTCAACATCGGAGCTAGTAATAGAAAGGAATGACTTCCCCTTCACTTTAGAAGTTTTGGGTTGGTCTCCTTTAAACTCATTAGGAAGTATAGCAATTTTCTTTTCTTTCCACCAGAAAATATAAACATTCTTCCTACCCTTATGAGTTGCATCAACATCGTGTTGCCAAGGTCTCCCCAATAAAGTATGACATGCATCCATATCAACTACATTGCAAACTACATCATCTTTATAAGACTTTCCAATAGAAATAGGAACACGACAAATTTCAGTTACCTTTATAGAAGGACCTTGCTTTATCCAGCCAATTTCGTAGGGAGATTGATGTGGCTCAGTTGGCAATTGTAGGTGCTTGACAAGTGCTTTTGAAACAATATTCTCACAGCTACTATTGTCTATGATCAAGTTGCAAACCTTCAGCTAGACTGAACACAGTGAATGAAAAATTCTATGTCGCTGAGACGGCTCCTTTTGTTTTGGAGTGTACAGTAATCTTTGCACCACACAGGAAACATGTTCAATCCCTTCTTCTGCAATTTCAGCATCAAGTAAATCATCGTTGCCTTGATCCTCTTCTACGTCTCCAACACAATTATCCTCACGATCTGCAAAGTGTACAGGCTTACGCGCTGGACATACACTTGAATTATGACCAGGCTCACCACACCTGTAGCACTTGTTGGAAGTAGGTCTATTGTAGGGGTTCTTAGCAACATCCCTATTATGTACCCCACTAGTTTGTCTTGGAACAACACTATTGCTACCTTCAGTTCCTTGCATGCCTACAACTGATGAACGAATTGGAACTCTTATAGGTTGTTTCTCTTTTTCAAAATTATTACGAGGCAATTCAGAAGTAACTTGCCTGGAAATTTCAAGCCTCATCTACCGTCCAAATAGGCTGTAAACCCATCTTCTCCTGATTGGGAATTTCAGGCCATTAATATATCGCGCAGTTTGCTGCACATCTGTCTCTGATAAATCACAACATGCTGCCAGGCGAAGAAATTCCGCTGTGTATTCAGCAACAGATCGAACACCTTGCATACAATTCTGATACTGCTGAAATAAGTATTGTTCATAGTCAAGAGGTAAAAATCTACCCTTTAATAATTTCATCTTCCCCCATGTCTTCACTACCCCTTTTCCTTGTCGTCGACGATTATTTTGTACTTGATCCGACCAAGCAGAAGCTCCACCTTTCAATCGGTATGCAACCATTCTGACTTGTTTCTCTTCTGGTACATCCATCATCTCAAAGAATTTTTCAACTTCATAGATCCAATCAAGGAAGGACTCAATATCAAGATTCCAATAGAAACTAGGAATATCGACTTTTAGACGATAATCCTCAGCCTCCCTATTACGTCGAGCCTCCCTTTGATACCCTCCATATCCTCCATCTTCATCTTCAGAATCATCCTCATAGGTTGGTGGCCTACGGTGATTGGCTGGAACCTGCCGGCCACCACCTAGACCATGAGCATTGGGCCCGGCACCATCATCTCTGTTGCCTTCATCATTCCTATCAGCATTAAACCCTATAGCCGCTAGCATATCACGAATCTCTTGGAGCTTGCGGTCTGTACTTTGCTGATAAGCTTGGAGTTCATCCCTAAGGGCTTGTACCCCTTGTTCTTCTTCAGCACGGTTGTTTTGCTTGCCGTGGTTGTTCTCCATACCAGGATACTAATTAGTTCTGATACCACCTAATGCAGAACTGAAAACGTAGTAGGATAGATCTCGTTCTAGCTTAACGAACCCTTGACGAATCAAGAGAAAACAAGTCTGGAATCCACCCTAAATTTGAGAAAACCTCATAGAAGTATTTTATTTCAATCTGCTTTAAACTGAACCTACAAAAATACATAATTATATGAACCCTTTAGGGTTTCAGTTAGGCTTCCCTAAAAATACAAGTAGCAAAAATACCCTTAAATTTCCTACGACATCGCAAAAGTCCAAACTACCCTCAAATAAAGTAGCTAAAATAAAATAACTAAACTTTGGTCGGAAAATAAGCAATAACAAATAAAAATAATTAATCAATCACGTGCCCCTCCACCTTGATTAATGAATATCCTGTTTCTCAAGAAAATATAGGGATACTTGTTCTACATCAGAACATCAAAATGATGTTCCTGTTTAAGAAAAACAAAACTATTTAAAGCTTTTTTTGTGTGTGCAAGTTCTCTTTTATTTTTTATAAAACAAAAAAGATGTATTCATGATTAGAAAAATATTTCTTTTATTAAAAAAAAGTTCATAAGTGTGGTCACTAACCTAACCCACTTCAACTCAATTTCGACATTGCGTGGATCATCTGAGTAATAGCATGCTTGCTACTATTTGAACCTACAATCTCAAACTCGTAAAATGATGGGATACAAGGGCTTTTTATCACTAAGTTATCTCATTAGATAGTGTATATAGAAAAAGTCACTAAGTTAACTCATTAGATAGTGTATATAGAAAAAGTATCTGGGATGTGACTGCCCTAGTGTCTCTGTATTAAAAAATTTTCATTGTGGTTTTTAAGTGTAGTTTGTGGTGTGCATTTAGAACCTCTCTCTCTCTCCAAAAAAAAAAAATCATTCCTTTATAAGAATTAGGGGAAATTAAACTTTACTACCCTAAACTATATCCCAAATTACACCTTACATCTTAAACTTTTCGAATGTACGTTTTGCACCTTAAACTGTGACCATTGTTACATTTTACACCCTTACGTTAAGTTTTCTGTTAACTTAGATAGAAATTTAAAGTTTTAGGGTGCAAAGTGTAATCAAGAGTATAGTTTAGGGTGGTAAAATGTAATTTATCTTTTGTTTTAAATGATTGAGAAGATGAGCAAACTTGATGCCGGGATGCAAAGTGTAACAAGGATCATAGTTTAGGGTGCAAAACGTGCATTCAAAAAGTTTATAGTGCAAAGTGTAATCGGATGTATAATTTGAGGTGGTAAAATGTAGTTTCTCCAAACATGTGTGCATTGTCCTTTTTAATGAAAATTATTTCTTCACCCCCTCATTGGTAAGTGTTATTTTTAATCATATTTTATTTTGATTTATATAAGGAAGTAGTGTTTTAGTCTCTGAGTAGACTATTTCACTCTCTATACATAAGACATCTTGAACATCTTATAAATCAATAGTGTAGTAAATTGAACATGAAACCTCTCAGTTTAGGTCACACCTTAAATCAATAAGTTATCTATTTTAAACACAAATAGTTTTATGAATCATCAACTAAAAAGTTGGAAGAAAACGTTATTTGTGATAACTGAAGTGAGTATTCACATGTACTTTAATCATATAATTTATATAATAATTATATAATTTGGTGAGTCATATACTTTAATACACATTGAAATCTAGATGTGTTTAATATAACTTATTTTCATTTTTTTTAGAATATTATTTTCATATATTAATTTAATTTTAAAAAGCAAAAAGGAAAATTTTTGCTAGTCTCACACTAAGGAAATTTTTATACTCTTTTTCTACTACTAGTTAGTGCAGGCACGTGTTTGCCGTAGAATAAAAGTAGTGATTAAATTCAATTTTAGATTTTATTTATATCACAAAACAAAGATATAAATCATTTGATTTTTAAAATACATAGAGATTTACATTAATCAAAAGAGACCTTAATTTTAAGAATTTTGATAATTATATCATAAAAAGTTAATCTCATTCGTATAAGAATTTTGATCACACACAAAGTTAGGATAGATATTTAACATATGAGTATATATTTTATTATAATAGTTTTTTAGTACCTACTTGCTAATGACAATATATTCACTCAATAAAAACTTCTAAGAATGATAACGAATATCATCATCTTCCAACAATAAGCAGCTGAGTTTTGCTAAGAAAAAAAAAAAAAAAAAAAAGATAACAAAAGGCATGTGTCATCAAATTTTCAATTAGATAAATTATAAGTTTCGAAAATTTAAACTTAGAAAATTAATGTTCTTTAACTAACAAATAAAACACCTTAATTATATCATCATTCCAACTTTCAAGCATTACTACTATCTAAAACTCAAAATACATGAAGAAAATTTTTGGGATGTTAAAATTTAGTGGGAGTATTTTAGACATTACACAATAAAATATTTTAAGAATCATAAGCTTTCATTAGGGTTTAACTAAGAGAATCACAATATGACATATTTGCTTTTTTCCAAAATATTAAGGGAAAAATTGCTTGATTTTAAAGTTTAAGAAGGAATTGTAAACTACCCCAAACATAAAGGATGAAAAGTGTTTTTATCCTAAGTTTTTGTTTTTGTTTTTACGTGTAAACCTATGTGTTTTTACTTAAAATAGTGCGTAAAGAAAAAATATATATAAAAAGTCAGCCCAAGAAAATTGTATATGAAATAGTGAATTTTGGCTCAACAAAGTTGACTAAACCAATAAAAATTTCTAGAAACATAACATTTTCATAATACTTTTATAATTTTGTTATATTTTATATTGACTTGTAAAGAATTGACAGCTCAACAGTTTTGAAAATATTGTGACGACAGCAAGATGTTTTAACATTTTCACAAAAGAAATATTATGTCCACGACGTTTTCATAACAAATTATAAGTAGTAGATTGTTACAGGTTGTTATTGATGGATAAAAAAGTAATTTCATTGCCAAGTTTAAATTAGAACCAATAACAATTTACCACCTATGATTTGTTATGAAAGAGTTGTGAAAAATGTTGTAGATGTAACACTTTTTTTTTTTTTTCACAATACCTTTATTTTTAGTTGCGGTTGGTTCCAATATGATATTTTATTTTGACCTATAAGAAATTAACACCTCAACAATTGTGAAAATATTGTGCCAATTTGTTGTGTTAATATTTTATTATTTTGTGAAACATTGCAAATTGAACAAACCAAAAATATTGTAGCAAAGCAACTGTAGCTTTAGGCATTCGCTCTTTTTATATATAGACAGTATTTTTATATATAGATAATGTTATATAAAACAAAAACAAACTAGTGTACTTGAGAAGGAAAAAAGAATTCATCTCACCAGATTGACCAAATGCCTTGAATAAGAATGAAATGTTTTTTAGTAGCATTAAAACGAGTCCAAAAACTTTACCAAACCAAAACACTATTCTTATGCCTATTAATTCTTTTTATATAGTTAATAGATACTTTTAACATATAAACAATCAGTTAAATGCATTCAAATGTACTCCAAGTTAATTTTGAAAATAAACCTATTTTAGCATCTTACAAAAAGATTTTAAAAAATATAGAAGGTTTTTCTTTTTATTTTTATAAAAAAGTTTATGAATACCGCAAAAATAGTTTATTTCGATAAATATTATGGTAAAATAAGGTTTGGGTTAATATTTGTCGGATTTAAAACATTTCAAAACTGAATAACTTAATCTTAAAACCCAACTTGGTCCCATCTCTCAAGGTGATTAGAGACCAAATTGATCTGTTTTGACTAATATTAATTCAAATCTCAGAGATGTTGACTATATATTACCCTTCATAGTATAACACTGTTTTTACTGATATATTTTCAGAAACTCTTAAAAGGTTCAAAATTTTCATAAATGGTCCATGACAGGACATTGAAATTTGCATGTATGGTGAAGTTTATTTTTACGCGTTATAAATGAGAGTGGGGTAAAGTGTGAGTGACAGAGACCCAACCAGGAGAGATAACTACATCTACAGACAAAAACCACATAAAAAATTATAGAATTAGAAAACAAAGAAATTAGAGAGAGAGAGAGAGAGAGAGAGAGAGAGAGGGAGAGAGAGCACTTTACCACTTTTAATCTTTTATATATTGCACGCATCCATAGCAACCAGAAAACACAAGGAAGACAGAGTACTCCAAAGAGAAGAGAGAGAGAAAACCCCACCAAAGCCTGTTTTTTCAAGTAAACAACACCACAAAGAAGAAAAAAGATGGTGCCAAAAAATGGGTTTGTGCTATATTACAAAATTTTAGAGTCCTAAATACATACAGAAAATAAGAAGTAGAAGAAGCATCAGCAGGAGTTTGAGTTTGAGCCTTTGAGGAGTGTGGTGAAATGGGTTTGTTCATGTTGAGCTGTGCATGCATATAACAAGTGTCTGTCTGTCTGTCTTTTGTGTCAGAAAATTTAAAGCTCCAAAATTTGATTTTGTTTCTTACCTTTACTCACTGTCTGCCTCTCTCTCTCTCTCTCTCTCTCTATGCATACGGTCTAGTTGATAAAATTCACACCAAACCCATTTCTGTTTTGTGCTTTTTGAAAGTCTTTGGTGGTGGGGTTCTTGTCTTTCAAAAACTGGAGGGTTTTGGGCTATTGAGTTCTTGTGTATTGTTGTTGTTTTGGTTCACTTTCTTAGATGAAGGCCATGCCCCTACCCTTTGAGGAGTTTCAAGGGAAGGGGGTGTTAGATTTCTCTACTGCTTCTTCAGATTCATTACCCCATCTCCACCGTCTTTACCAACAACAGCAACTACAAAAGTGGCACAACACCAAAGAAAATTGCTATGTGGGCACTGAGCCCACCTCAGTTCTTGACACAAGAAGCCCCAGCCCTCCAACTTCAACCTCAACTCTGTCTTCCTCTCTTGGCAACGGTGTGGCTTCAACAACAACAACAGCAACAGCAAAAGCAGCAGCAACGGCCTCAGAGAGTCACCACCAACCTTCTTCCCAAACTAGCTTAGACATAGGTGAAAAATGTGGGCTTGGAATGGAAGACTGGGAAGGTGTGTTGTCTGATTCCTCATCAGGTCAAGAACAGTCTATTCTGAGATTGATTATGGGGGACATTGAAGACCCATCTCTGGGTCTCAACAAGCTCTTGCATCAAGACCTTGAATTCAATTCAGGTTTTGGTATGATAGATCAAGGTGCTGCCTTTGGCTGCCTTGAAATGCCCAACAATTTGTTGCCTAGCATTGACCCTTCTGCTGATTTTCCATTCAATGGTGGTGGCACCAATGCAAGCAGGCTTGGCTCAGTTTCGACCCCAAATCACAGCCCCATGTTCTCTGTTGCAACAAGTAATAATCTTTTGCCAGGCTCTCTATCTCATTCACCAGCCATGTTTCATCATCAACAACAACAACAGCAGGTGCAAACAATTGAAACTGTAGATGAGAAGCCACAGATTTTCAATCCTCAGATGATTCACCCGAATCAAGCCCAGTATGCTCAAAACCCGGCTTTGTTTATGCCTTTAACATATGCCCAATTGCAAGAGCATCACCTTGGTTCATCACCACTGGCAAAAAGGCATAATCTTGGGGGTATTGGGCCTAATTATCAGGCCCCCAAGTCACCGTTTTCGGAACCAGGGCAAGAGCTTCTTCGAAGACAGCAACAACAACAGCAAAATCAGCTTCAGATGCTTCCTCAGCATATCCAGCAGAGGCCAATGATGGTTTCAAAGCAGAAAATGGTGTGCAATGAATTGGCAAACCAACAGCAACAGCAACAGCAATTATTATTTGATCAGTTATACCAGTTAGCAGAGCTGATAGAAACTGGGAATAATCCGGTACTCGCGCAAGAGATATTGGCGCGGCTCAATCACCAGCTCTCTCCAATTGGTAAGCCTTTTCAAAGGGCTGCTTTTTATTTCAAGGAGGCCTTGCAATTGCTCCTTCATAATACTAATAATACTAATAGCAATGCTTCTTTGAATATGTCATCACCACCACCACCACCTATTAGTCTAATTTTCAAGATTGGTGCTTACAAATCATTCTCAGAAGTCTCTCCTGTACTTCAGTTTGCCAATTTTACTTGTAACCAAGCTCTTCTTGAAGCCTTGGATGGCTTTGATACCATTCACATTATTGATTTTGATATTGGGTTTGGTGGACAATGGGCTTCTCTTATGCAAGAGCTCGCCTTGAAGCAAGGCGGTGGTCCAGCTCTTAAAATCACTGCATTTGCATCCCCATCCACACATGATGAACTCCAGCTTGGTTTCACTCTAGAAAACTTGAAACATTTTGCTACTGAGATTAACCTTGCATTTGAGTTTGAATTTTTAAGTTTTGAGTCCTTGAACTCTGGTTCTTGGCCATTGCCCCTTCATGTATCGGAGACTGAGGCAATTGCAGTGAATCTGCCAATTGGTTCCTTTTCCAACTACCCTTTATCCCTTGCTTTGGTTCTTGGCTTTGTAAAGCAGCTCTCACCGAAAATTGTGGTCTCTTTGGATAGAGGTTGTGATCGAACCGATCTCCCTTTCCCCCTCCACATAATTCATGCCGTTCAATCTTATTCGGGCCTGCTTGAATCGCTGGATGCTGTTAATGTCAACCTAGATGCCTTGCAAAAGATTGAGAGATATTTGCTACAACCGGGAATTGAGAAAATTGTGTTGGGTCGTCGCCGTTCACCTGATAGAACGCCTCCATGGAGGGGTCTTTTTTTGTCATCTGGATTCTCCCCATTGACATTCAGCAACTTCACCGAGTCCCAAGCAGAGTGTCTGGTGCAGAGGACTCCAGTTCGGGGATTCCATGTCGAAAAGAAGCAAACTTCACTTGTTCTCTGCTGGCAGCGAAAGGAGCTTATCTCAGCTTCAGTTTGGAGGTGCTGAGAAGAGTTGCATTTTGGAATTGGTTTTACAACTACCAATTAATTTTATTGCCAGGGTGCTTCATAACTTACTGTTTTAGTGGATCTCTTTTTTTTCTTAAACTCTCTCGCCTGTTGTTCTTCTATGCTAATTGTCTATGCACATTAGGCCAATGTTGCCAATCAAGAAACCAAATATTTTAGTAACTGGATGGCTCTGTACAGGTGTCTTATGTTAGTCTTACTTTGAATATGGGTATTACTGTATTGATGTTTTTTTTTGCTTCTAAGGTGGTGGTGATTGTTTGTTGTACACTTTTAACAACAATGCAAAACAAGTGATCTAGAAAAGAAAAATTTTAACCCTGCTGATGGAGTTCTTTTTGGTGCATACATCTTTTGCATTTTTCTAATTGAGCATCATGGGGCTGTTTAATTTGATGTTCCCTTCTCTTTTTGTGTATGCTCAAGTTGATTTTTGAACTGCACTCCTCTAGCTTGGAGAAGTCATACATATTATTCAACTTCACGCAATTTTTTTGCCAAATTTTACCAGATTTGTGAGTTACTTTAGCGTGATTTTATGAATGATGGAGGAATGATATAGCCTTGTACTCACAAGTTTTGTCCTTACAATTCTTATATGCCAAATAATGAGGAAGAAAATTAGTTTCTTGATATTGAATTTGTAATTCTGAAGGGTGGGGAAAGGAATCCAACAAAAGCATTTGTTGTTTGCATGCTTCACTCTTGCTAGGATTGCTTGTAATTGTGGTATTTCTTCAATGCCTAATTGGGAAAAGGGAAAAAGTCTTTGCAACCGTAATAGGTGAATGACACAACTAGCTATATAGGATTGGTTGCAAGTTGCAACATGGTTATCAATGTGCGGTTCTCTATGTGAGCTAATACCTTGCATCTGGTTTAGTTCTAGCCACCAAAAATTGGCAGTGTGAAGAAGTTCTGAACATTCAATTTATGATGGTTTGATTCAAATACCACTTTGATAGAACATTTGTTTCAAACCCTTTTGTTTGCTACACCATTCTCATGAAATTTTAGTGAGATTTGAGTCCTTTTTTGGGGCCAAATTATATTGCTTTTCATTGTGTGTTTTGTCTCAATATAATTTACTGCCATAGTTTTATGAACATTGAAATCAACCCCATATCTTACCCACTTGAGATAAATTGTTCTAAGAATAATGGCATATAAGTAGAATGTGGATCCATGTTCATAGATGTTTGGTATTGAAGGTCTCTATGATAGGATTTTGGACTAAATCCCTTTAAATACATGCATCCGTAGAACTCACATCATGCTTATGATATTTTCTGCCGAATGTGAATTGGGTGGGTACAATTACAATACAATATATAAGATTAAATTAATTGTGTTTATTTTATGGTTGTATGTATGCTGTGGATAGTGTGAATGCTATATTATGCATGCTAATACTTGTATTTTTTTACATTGAATTGGATGTTGTTAGATTGGATTTTTTAAAGGGCTCCAGTGATGAAATCACATGAGTCTTGTACTATTGGACACCTAAATGATTAGATTAAACTCTTTCACTTTAAAAACTTGGAAGCTTTTCATTTAAATAAGCTATTATTAAACACAACCATGATATTAAATTATTGAGGCCATGTTGTGTGAGAGAGATATTTGGGGCTCTTGTTGTAATATCATAATTATTACCTGTGACAATGTAAAGAAAGGAGGCAAACACGTCAGCTCCACAGACAATGCATACCCTAAATTAGCGCGGGAAACAATCATATAATAATAATAATCAATAAAAAACATAATCTAACTCTAGATAATTGTATTTTTTTTGAATGGCACCACAACCCCCTCTTTTTTTTTTTCTTTTTTTTATTGGGCTCCCTCTTGATGAATTTATTTTTAAAAATTGTATAAAATTATAATTGTAGTTTTAAATTTTTTCAAGAAATTATAATTAACTAAATAAATAATTGAATCTGTTAGGGACACTTCTTGCGCAATTTATTGAAATGACATGTTGATAGTGGGAAATAACTAATTTCACGTCATCTCTAGGTATTTTCTACCTACCCACGTGTCGATTTCGAGTACAGTTCACCACTTAAATCACTTTTATTTTTTAGTATTTATACTGTGTTATTTGAATAAAATTGTGGAAAATTTTATAATTGAAGTCGTGACGAAAAAGTTAACTGGACCTAATAAAATAAAGTAAAACAAACATACTCTTAAACGTAGAGCATGATAAGTGGTCAATTTTTTAGGGCGCCCACCCAAGTAAAAATATAATCACGAGCACTCTTTTATTATGGGTTCTTGGAAATTGGAATTTCCCTAGATTTACTATTCTTTTTTCTTCTTACAGTTGACATCATCTCTGAGTAGGCCATACGAGATCAATCCCAATCAAAACACATAGTTAATTGATTAATGATAATCTATTACTATTCTAACACATAGTTAATTGATTAATGATAATCTAATACTATTCTCTCTAACTCTGATTGAGAGAAGTATTTTACTATTTTATAATTTTAAATTCTTAATTATGTCACATCACATATGTCAAGTTTTACTTGATTTTCAAATTCAATAATAAAGATATGGAAATATGTGATAATAAGTTAATAATATTGTGCCCAACCACATGCTCCAAAATTTTCAATTCTCTCTCCTTTGCAAGTTGACTACAACTCTGCATGAAACTTGACAAGAATGAACATTTTAACTTTTGTTTGATTTCTTTTTGGTTTTTTCACTAACCCTCAGTACATATTTTTTTGAGCAAAACAGTGATATGAGTGGAGATTATATTAGTTCGCTTAGCTAACAAGTCTCTTATCAGTTTAGTAGAGATTTGGGAATAAATCTAAAATATATAGTCTAATCTATATTAAAAAGAGTATAAGGCAACTGTATATCCCATACTGAGTCGATACAAAGTCACTACATATAAGAATAAAATTTGACTACAAATTTAGTTGTACTTAACGGTTATAACTTTGAGATTCTTTTTTTCTTTTCTGAATTAAAACAAATTTATTCTCCAGTCAAGTATATAGATTATTTGAATTTTTTAGTCCAAGCACTACATATGACTGATGATAAAACCAAGCTGTACAAAGGCGAGCAGCCCTTATAGCAACAGCAACAAACCTACCTTTAACGCAATTTTCCCATTTATTTTCAGAGAATTTTAACAACATAATAATTTCAAAGGTAGCATAATTGGCTATGGAGTCTAGACCCATCTCATCAACATTTTTAAAATCTTAATCAAAATGGGTGAAAGGGACCTTAAAACAATATGGTAAAATCGAATTGAGAATAGTAAGATTTTATAAACTATGAAAGTAGTTAACTGTATTATAGCAAATATGATATTGAATTATTAAATTTTTCTAAATTTTAGGCTAATATTGTAAAAATATATAGTTTCTAATAATTTTAAAATGGGAGTCTAAAAATCAAATATTTTATTTAGAAAGAAACAATAAAAACGTATTTTGGCTGTGGATTCTCAAAAAAAGAAGAAGTGTATTTTGGCTGAGATGATGGAATTATTAGGTTTTGCCAATAAAGATTGAACCTTTACTAAAACCACTTTTAACTGGTAGTTATTGTAAAATTAAATACCTTAAATAAATTGAAATCATTGTTAAAATAAAATTCAAATATAATCAAAACGTTCTAATTCATTATGCATGTGAACCTAAATACAAAATAGTAAAATTCTAATAATTTTATTGATAAAAAAAAAAGGAAAAAAAAAGAGATTGGAATCCTACAAAATCTCATAATATAAATTACAATCTTAACGGGATCTTGCATATTTAAGTTTTTATTTAACATAGAGATTTTTTTAGTTTTTTTTTTTTTAGATTGTAACATCATAAGATTTTAATTAATAACTATGTATTTGAAGAAGTAGATAGGGGTAATCAGTTTGAGTCTTCCTTAAATCCTTATTGGTACCAAGTACCAACATTTCCAAAGAACTTGTAGTTGCCGACTATTTTAAGTAGTAACATTGTACCAAGGATAGAATCCAAAATTGATGAATCTTTGGTTGCTTTCTTGGCCTCGTAATCAATTTTCTATGAGAAGCATGCAGACACCAATATCTAGTTCCTCACACACCCACTAAGCCTTAACAAAAGGTTTACTAGTGTGTAACATGAAGATGAAAGATACCGAATGTCTTAAAGAGATTGTAGGTGTGATCACTATCCTAACTCCTGATTCATTTAAGCTCGAATTTAACATAACGTGAAACCATCCGAACACTGATGAAACTTACTATTAGTCGAATCGAATCCAAAATCTCATACTCGCGAAATGACGGGACAAAGAAACCTTCTTGCTACTAAGTCATCTAGTCGGATGATAGGAAGGTCTAGTTAGTACAAGTGGGTGTAGTGTGTACCAAAGCACCAAGCAAAGATTGTGACTGGTTGTCTCAAGTGTTATAATTGTTGGGGACAGTAAGATGGGAAAGTGACACATACACATACAATGATGTGCAATATCAATATGCAATCGATACAATCCCCCTTGAACAAATAGGGGTGGGATCCAGATCATTGAATGGTCATAATCCAATGTGTGATGACACGTGTACGGCGGGTACACAACAAGACTTGACAATGTACGTACACATTATATAAGATCCAAAAATTAATCTACGGTCCTAGAGGATACAGTCAGGGCGGGTTCCTCTTCGGCTCTCCCTCCCAAACGCTGCCAGCTAAACATGCATGGGGCAGAAATTGTCTCTCTCAATCTCTTGATATGTCTGTTTCATATTGATCAAGTGATCCTCACCGTTGGATTTATGCCCTTTTTGAGTAATCACCGTCGATATCGCCTAAAAGTATGTTTGAGTAAAATGGGGGAGTGTTAAATGATTGACCGAGTTTTTTTTTTTTTTCAAGAAAGCCTTGATCCTTCAAATTTATTTGGTAAATTCCACAATGATTTGGGACAGGGAGGTCTACGGGTTAGTTCGGATCAGATTTGGGCTTAACTTGATTAAGTCGGGTGAATAGATTTGTGACCCTCTATCAACCTAATGGTCGGTCGAAACTAGATTTCTTGATTTATCAGTTGCACTAGTTGAGTATAACCTATAATAAATATCATATTTTTTATATATATAATATTTGATGAGATAAATGGTAATTAAAACATCAAGTTGATCTATTGGTAACATTACTTTTATTTTATAAAAAAAAAAATTATTAATTTTAATTAGCAAATATTATCCCAGTTTTTGCATAAAAATTTCCATTGAATTTGGAAAAATGTTTCTAAAAAAAAGTTTGGCAAAGTCGATTCCATGGATTTTTGGGGCAAAACCTGTTTTTATTTATTTATTAATTGCTGTAGATTGGATAAAAACAATTCTCCAAGAATTAAAAAATAATAATTTATTAGATTATTATAAATAAATATTATAGTTCCTGTTTATATATATATATAGAGAGAGAGATTTGTCACTACTCACAATATTGAACATAATTTTTTTTAACTTTTATAAAATAATCAAAATGGCATAATTTTGTTTACATATCAATATTACATGTTGCCACTACGTACATAAATGAATTTTGAAAAAAAAACTACAAACTGGGGAAGGCTTTCTCCATATGTTAGCCACACGGGCGTAACAATTTTTCTTTCATTTTTTTTTTTCAATTTCAAAATTATGTCTTTAATTTTACCATTTGTAATTTATTGAAAATTCAGTCTTATATGCTGTATTTTGTTTTTCACAGAGCTCACTATAAACACTATGCTTCTTTGTGATGCCTTTATCATGGGTTTCACTATAAGGATTACATGGCCCTTTTTAACCATTGTAATATGGATTATGATACTCTATTCTTAAAATAATATTAAATATTGAAAATAATTTGTGTTGAAACTGTTTTGCTAAAAGATTTAAAAATTTCAATACAATATATTTTTAAAATAATTATTTTATTTTTTGAAAATTATAAATGATTTGGTACTCCATTTTTTTATATAAAAAAATCAACACTTAATTAAATACAATAATTAAAAATTATGAAAATTTTACTAAAACATCTCAATTTTTAGTAATAATAAATATTTATTTTTTAGTTTTGAAAAGAAGGCTGTGACTTTATTATAGAATATTAGTCATATCGACTAGGATTACAACATTGAGATGTGGAGAAATATTTTCCATCCACACAAAAAGTTTGCAATTTTATGAGCAACAAAATTCTCCTATCTCCTAATATGTGAAAAACTAAATGCAGTGAAGATTTCTGCTAGAGATATCGCTTCATCAATCAAGTAGCCATGAGAAGCTAAAGAAGCATCCTCACTCTTCAAAGTATTGATTAATACCTTTGAATCTCCCTCTAGAATAAGGGATGATAGTACAATATCTTGAGCGAAGGCTAAAGCTTTGATTGCTGCCAAAGCTTCCACGGCTGCCACAATAGTAGGGAGGGCTATCTTCTCGGTCATGGAGGCTATAACCTATCCATTCTCATCCCCAACTACAACACCTATGCTAGCTGTGTTTTTATCTTATGCATAATTTTAGACTATAAAAATTTAAAATTTAAACATTCGATTGATGACATAGCTATTAATCTTTTGATTTTCTAGAAATTTCGCAAGTATAAATAATATAAGAAGAAAATATTTACCAATAGTGGATTTATCGAAATTTATATCTAGTAAAAAAAATATTGAGTGGAATTATAGTTATTGGCTATGACTAGTTTATAGCCTAATTTTATCCATAGATATATAATTTTCTTATTATATCCTCCACATTCACAAATTTTTAGAAAATCAAACATCAATAGCTATATTATCAATCAAAATTTTAAATTTCAAGTTTTTATAGTCTAATATTATGTATAAAAAATAAGTTTATGGATCTAATAGTAAATAACATTTGATTGACATGAAATTTGACATGCATGTTAAGAACATAAAGAACATACAATTTAACTATTAATTTTTCAAAATATGTAATCATGTTAACTTTTGTAGTGGGAGTTGTAATTAGTTTGTAGTCAAACTTTGTCCTATATTTATATGAAGTCTCTGACTATATATAACTAATATAAGGTCATTTGTGATTCGTCGTGACTCAAGAAGAGTAATTGTTTTTATATAAAAATAATAATATAATCAAAATGAAAGTTCGAAAATGTGTTAAAACACAAAAGCTATTTAAACCCCAAAATTAAAGATTACGGCTCGGTTGATTTTACTCTTACTTAAACTAAGTGCGAAATAGAGTAAATGCGAGCGAACAAATAATAAAACTACTCTAAGCCATATTCATCAAATCACAGCAGTAAAATGAAAGCTAAAAGAGTAGGGAAGAAGAATGCAAACACAAGATAACATGCCGATGTGTTATCGAAGAGTAAACCGAAGTACTCGGCATAAAACCTCTCCGCCGCCCTCCAAGTGGTAAATCGATCCACTAGACAATCAGTTGGGATACATGAATAGATAGAGACCCTCAAAGCCTAATCTACCCAATGCACCTAAGCCCTCCAAGCTCCTACTCCAACAAGGCTTCTCGGAACCGTGTCTTGTCTAGCTCTCCGGATCCCGCAATATGCCCGATTGCATCCGCCAAAGCTTGGCTTCTTTCAATGCTTCCCAGCAGCACCAAAACTTCACTTGACACTCAGAATGGGTGTGGTAAGTGTTTGGGCTATCAACCTCTCAAAGATATAGAAATGGAGAGGTAGGAGTTGAGGAAAACCACAATGGATTGTGTAGAAATTTGTGGGTATAACAATCTCTAACTCTCAAGAATAGTGGCTAGGATTTTCTCTCTGAAGCACTCCTCAACATATGTGGGTAATGGGGGTATATATAGTGTGGGTAGAGATAGGGTGTATCAGATATGACAAATTGGTAAAACAGAATGTTTTGCGGGTATCTCGCGGGAAGGCCTTACCCGTGAGACACTTGCAAAAACCAGTTGTCACCATCTGTCAAGACTCTTCGCATTCCAGTCGTGTGCTGATCACATGCTTCACTTCGCGGGAAGGCTTCTCGCTAGCTACCCGCAAAATCTTCTTTACTCTGTACTTTTCCTTAAGTCTTCACACTCTCTCTCACACACACAACCCTTACAAATAAATCCCACATAAAATACCGGGTACATAAGATTAAACATAATTACAATCAAATTTGGCATGGAGTTAAAGCCAACACAAAATAGTTGTAAATTAAAACTTTACAATCTCCCCTTTTGGCTATTTCGTGACAAACCCCTAAAACAAACTCTAGACTTAAAACGTGAGTTTGGGAACAGTGGCAAAACTCACTCACACCTAATCTAGAAGCTGTGAAGCACTTGCATGTATATACCTGTGACTGAAACACTTGCACACAAATAAAACTTTCATTAAGCTTATGACAAGTTGAATACACGGTATGTATATACGCAAGTAAAATGCGATCAAGGTAATAAACACTATAAAGCAGTTAAGCATATCTTGATCATACAAGAACAGTCATTAAAGAATGACTACAATGAACATTTAGCTAGTAAATGATCATTCAGACACGCAATGCAATAAAGACCAACACAAAGATCAATTGCATGTCCAACACACAACCAATGCAAAATACAAGAAGTATTTGCATTAAGGATACAAGATCCAACAAGGGTACAAATGTTAGTACTCTATATAATCTAAAAGTACTAAAAAAATGCTACAAAGCAGTGATATAAACAAAGTACTGAATATTAAACTGAAATTAAAACCAATGTACTTAAGCTTTAAAAGAAAGAAATAAACTATCTAAGAGTTGTAAGAACTAATGAACTAATAACTATGTTCTGCTCCCCCTCAACTGTGCATTCTCCCCCTCAAAAATTTCTCCCCCTTTTTGACTGGAATGGCCAAAGAGGCTAGAACTGGTCAGACTTTGAGTCAGATCCCTGCGCCATTGACATATCCTCAATCTGTGAAGATAGTGCAGTAATTTGCCCTTGGATGTAGGCAAACTGGTCGGAGGTATGCTGCACATGAGATTCGAGCATGCCATACATCTGCTCTATCCTTGCAATGAGGTGATCAAGACGATCGGGTCCCCGTGCTTGTGCTTGAGAGGATGGTTGTGCAAAACTTTCTAGTGCTGAGGTGAATCTGTCAATCTCTTCTTCAGTATCTACACCCTCTTCCTCAACATTATCTCTTGGTATTTGAGAATTGCCGGTTTTGGGTCCGATGATATGGGCTCTGCTTCTGGTCACTGTATTAGCACCAATGGGATAGTCCCTTGCATGACAGTAAGGCCGCTTGGAATCTTTAGTTTTGTCTTTGCAATGAGGCCCATAATGAGAGTGGGGAATGGCAATATTGTTCTGGAGTTTCTTTTGGTGATGCTCTTTGTCAAAAGATGGTATATGTGTCCACAAATGTCGATCTCTTTATGTGTGTAGAGATCATATAGGAAAATGGTCCTTGGAGCGGCCAATGAGGTCAAATTCTTCACCGGGTATAGATTGTGGATCATTACATACACCAATGTCCTCATCTCTACGTTGAAGGGAATAGTATTCATTGACTTCTTGTTGAGAGAGCCACCAAGGAGCTCCGCCATTGGCTCAAGAGAGTCCAATCTGTCATCATACTGTATGGAGATTGGCTGAGAAGGTGGACACACTTCTAAGAATTCTTGGATGGAGTCCCTTGTGATAACAAATTCTTTGTGACGCACCCAGCAGTTAATGTGGTCTCCATCCATAGTGGCATTGGAGAAGAATTCTCATATGATTTCCTCATAAACGTTGCCACTTGGATTCAGCAGCTTCGTCCAAGTTCTCTCCTTGAACACCTCAGGGATGGGAGTGTTCTCAAGTGTCTCCAATCGAACAACCCTTTCCATAATGACTGTTGCTCGTTTGTAGTAATCATTATATGCCATGTCTGCCTCAATGGACTTGAAGTTGTTGGAGTCTGTGCGTGGACGCTTGGTGGACTTCTTGGAAGCAGAATGCTTGGTAGGAGACATCTGCATAAGTAAACACACAATAGAAAAAAAAAAAAAAAAAAAAAAAAAAAAAAAAAAAAAAAAAACAAGTGCAAAGACACAAAACAAAAGCACAAACTTGATTAGTGTCAAGTTAGTCCAAAACAGAAGCACAACACTTAAAACAGAACACAACAGTATCAAATGAACATGCTTTAAGTGGTAAAACATGTAAGTATCATTAAAATGCAAAAAAAAATGACAACTGTGCATGTGTGTGCATGTAGTGTGCATGAGGTGTGCCTAGGAGATGCATGGCAAGGCATGGATAGGCACATTTGGGTCAAAGTGTGTAAAACACACACCCAATGATCAAAACATATTATACAAGTTCAGTCATGGGTAATCCCAAAATTTGGAACTCATTGGAGTCCAATAACAACTAAAAAATGTCACTTGAGTATTTTATCAAACACATGATATGCAACACTCTACTTAACATGTGGGTAATGCATGATCATGTGAAAATCTGCCTAAATACAAGTTAAAATTGCCACATGGGGCCAACACAGACACAAACAAGACAAATGGGACAAAGCCCAATCAAAAATTTTGAAAAATTTTCACAAAATCATAGGTTCCCAACCCTTTTTCGAAAATACCCAATTCAAGAAAAACCTAGAAATTTTCTGCAAAATCTAAGGAAATAAAGAGAAAAGATTGTAGAAACATACCTTAGAAATGATTTTGAAGTGATTGCACTTGAAACTTGTTGGGGTTTAGAGTGAAAATCAGTTTTGGGTTGGTTTAGGCTTGAGGGAGGCAAAATGAAGGGAATAGTGAATGTTTGAAAAAACTATCTACATTTGCCCTATAAAACTGAAAACACGTGTTTTTCACAGGTTACATACTTGCGAAGTTACTCGCAAAAAATGCATCTGAAGCACAAAGCTTTTCGCGGGAAGCCTTTAGATACGAAACAGTCGCGAAAGTCTCTGTCTGAATTTTGTGTTTTCACTATTTTGCCTTAATTCATTTTCGTGGGAAGTGCCTAGTCGCGAGCTTCTCGTGAAAATCCCTCTAAAGAAGTTTTTGATGAAAATCATTGAAAATGCAATTTAAACAAAAACTTAAAAACACGAAAGCATAAAACCACTTTCAAAAACATATAAAATACTCAAAAATCTTTTTGGGTTTGATCGACAAGCAATTGAGCAAACACATCACATTTGATCATGTACAATCACACAAATGAAATAAGCATTCATTGAACAAAAGTCTTGTGTGTTGTGTGTGAGTATCAAATGTGGAATAGTCCTTAGTCCAGAGTAAAGCTTCAATGATCAATTCAATCAAGTCATACACAACTAGTACTAGGCCAAGTGGTCTATCTCAATTATAGAAATGAACATATATGACCTCCCACAAGAAAATGATTACACATCTTTGAAGCTTTTCATTTGGCTTTTTTACAAATCATAACAATTGATCATTTTTGAACAATACATCTCATTTTGAGATCGATGCTTGAAATTTTTGATATTTCACTTTTGAGAAAAAACTTTTGGCTTTTTGGGCACCATACATTTCAATACAAGTCGCTTTTCCTTTTTCCTAGTCAAATACTAGTACGTGCGATGGCTTTTGCAACTCATTATCTCTTTTCATTTTGAAATTTACATTTGTTGAGCTCTTCAAGCAAAAACATAAAAAGTGTGGGAAGATATAGGCACAAGTATATGCATGTATCAAAACCAACAAGACTATTGACCAATCATTCATGACAAGCTTGAAGATCGATTTACAACAGTCACACATAGATTTCAAGATTTTTCCCACAAAGATAAATGTGCATACAGAACAAGCTAAGTTCGTAAATGCACTACGCCATTAGTACGAAGGTACTAGGCCAAACTTACATATGATATACACAATACAAGCGATCAAACTTTTTGGAGATTTTTCAATTTTTATGGGTTTTTGAATTTTTCAACACACTCAAAAACAGAACATGTAAAGTAAGATCAACAAACAAACAATAAGTACAAAGTAAAAACTTGTAAACGAAGCATGCAATAAACCGGAAACAATGACACAAAAGGATTATGTATGTCATGATGCATGAATCTATGACCCTAAATAGTGGAAGTATTAATGCATGGGCATAGAGAGTGATCATGTATAAGTACCCTTCTTCACCCACTCTTTACGAGTGTTTTGGGTAAGAGCCTTAGATGGCAGGGTACGACCAACATAACTTTCAAAGCTCGGAGTGAAGCTAGCAAGGCATAGTGATATGTTCTTCAACATTTCCATAACGTCTCCAATGAGATGTCCCTCACTATCTCCCTTAGCTTGTGCTCCCTTTGGTCTTCTCTTGGAACTTTCTTGGCCACGCATAGAGTCAACCTTCTTGAGTGCATAAAGTTTGAAACAATTCGGCCTTGTGTGCCCTTGTACGCCACAATAATGACACACATGCTTCACTTGAGGCCCCTTTTGATTTTTAGGTAATGACTTTCCTTTTTCCTTTGGTTTTGCACCAGTGGTTCTTTTTACAGCAGCAGGGGTCTCAATCTCAGGCTTCACTTCTTTGAGTTTCTTTTCATTCTTGGCTGATACGAACCTTACTTCCTTCTTGGGTTCACTGCTAGAGCTTCCTTCTCCAGTATAGCCCAAGCCGGTCTTATCACGTGAAGATTTTTGTGAGGACAGCACGTTGTCAAGTTTCTTGGTGGAGATTCGCTCAACCTTGACATTAGCTTGGATAATTTCAAGTTCAAGAAACTTGATCTTAGAGTAAGCTTCAACCAATTCTCCATTGAGTCCTTCCACTTCACACTTCGCTTCCTTGAGTTGCACAAGTATACACCTATGCTCTTCTTCAATCTTTTTCATCTTTTTCACAGCAAGGTTCGCAACTTTGGCGTATTTGCCACAATCTTCCAGTAATAAATCATATACTTCTTGAAGGTTGTTCTCGCCTTCATTTTGGCATACGTCTTCATCTTCCGATTCTTCAACTTCCTCATCCTCGGAAAGATCACCAAGTTCATCAACCAAATTGCTCAGATCATCCTTTGAATCAACGGAGGTAATTGCCATAAAGGCCTTGTAATTTCCTTCACTATCACATTCTCCTTCCGTGTTTGAATTTGAGCTTTCAAAATCGCTAAGGGTAGTGGCAAACACTTTACCCTTCCCTCTCAAATAGTTGGGACACTCCTTCTTGAAATGCCCATGACCGTTGCATTCGAAGCACACAATTCCTTGATAGGATTGAGAATCCTTCCCATCTTTCTTCTTGAACTCCTTCCTATCACCTTTGAGGAATGAAAACTTTCCTTTGCTGAACGACTTCCCACAATTTTTCATCTTCAGGAATTTGCGGAAGTTCTTTGCAAGGGATGCTACTTCCTTCTCCACATCATCTTCTTCGGAGGAATCATCCATTCTCTCATTGATGGTTTTGAGAGCAAGTGATTTGCTCGACTTGTGGGAAGGCAGTCTAAGCTCATATGTTTGGAGAGATCCAATGAGTTCTTGGATCTTGATCTCATCCAAATCTTTACTTTCTTCTATAGCTATGACCTTCGCACGGAAGCTCTCCGGCAAGGACCTCAAAATCTTTCTCACCACCTTAGCATCCTTAATCTTCTCTTCGAGACTGAGCTTGGAAATTACGATTTCATTGAGCTTGCCATAGAATGAATCAAAAGACTCATCGTCACCCATCTTGAGCTCTTCAAATCGAATGGTAAGCATTTGGAGCTTTGTGTCCTTGACTTTCTTGGTACCCTCATAGGTAGTCTCAAGAATCGTCCAAGCTTCCTTGGCAATCTCCACATGAAATATCCTGTGAAATTCATCAGTAGACACACCACAGAAAATAACGTTAATTGCTTTACTATTGGCATTTGCCAAAGCAAGAGCTGCCTTGTCCCATTTGGACTTGGGTGTCGTGGGTTTAACATACCCATTCTCGATAGAATCTCATACCGACTCATCTATAGTACACAGGAATGCCCTCATACGAACTTTCCAAAACGCATAGTTGCTCCCATCAAAGAATGGTGGAGCATTAAGCGATTGAGATCGATCCATTACAAAGGGGTCTAAGATCACACTTAGGTAATGAAACCACAGCAAGTGTACCCGCTCTGATACCAATTGAAAGCTCGAAAATGTGTTAAAACACAAGAGCTATTTAGACCCTCAAATTAAAGATTACAGCTCGGTGGATTTTACTTTTACTTAAACTAAGTGCGAAATAGAGTAAATGCGAGCAAATAAACAATAAAACTACTCTAAGCCATATTCATCAAATCACAGCAGTAAAATGAAAGCTAAAAGAGTAGGGAAGAAGAATGCAAACACAAGATAACACGCCGATGTGTTATCGAAGAGGAAACCGAAGTACTCGGCATAAAACCTCTCCGCCGCCCTCCAAGCGGTAAATCGATCCACTAGACAATCAGTTAGGATACATGAATAGTAAGAGACCCTCCAAGCCTAATCTACCCAATGCACCTAAGCCCTCCAAGCTCCTACTCCAACAAGGCTTCTTGGAACCGTGTCTTGTCTAGCTCTCCGAATCTCGCAATACGCCCGATTACATCCGCCAAAGCTTGGCTTCTTTCAATGCTTCCTAGCAGCACCAAAACCTCACTTGACACTCAGAATGGGTGTGGTAAGTGTTTGGGCTATCAACCTCTCAAGGATATAGAAATGGAGAGGTAGGAGTTAAGGAAAACCACAATGGATTGTGTAGAGATTTGTGGGTATAACAATCTCTAACTCTCAAGAATAATGGCTAGGATTTTCTCTCTGAAGCACTCCTCAACATATGTGGGTAATGGGGGTATATATAGTGTGGGTAGAGATATGGTGTATCAGATATAACAAATTGGCAAAACAGAATGTTTCGTGGGTATCTCATGGGAAGGTCTTACCCGCGAGACACTCACGAAAACCAGCTGTCACCATCTGTCATGACTCTTCGCATTCCAGTCATGTGCTGATCACATGCTTCACTTCGCGGGAAGGCTTCTCGCGAGCTACTCGCGAAATCTTCTTTGCTCTGTACTTTGCCTTGAGTCTTCACACTCTCTCTCACACACACAACCCTTACAAATAAATCCCACATAAAATACAGGGTATATAAGATTGAACATAATTACAATCAAATTTGGCACGGAATTGAAGCCAACACAAAATAGTTGTAAATTACAACTTTACACATTATAACATCATTTTGTTTACAAATCAATTTTACACGTCTTACACTTTGTCTCTCTATTTATATTAAAAAAAAAAAAAATGGGCGGGCTAACTTTATCCATATGTTAGCCACACGTACGTTTGCAACATTTTTTTTTTTTCAATTATCAACTTTTGTGTTTATAGCACTGCAAAGAAGCACTACCAGTGAAGAGAAACTTGAGACGAAGAAAAATCATTGAGGAGGACACATGTGACCACTGTAAATCAAGTGCAGAAAGTGAATTCCATGCACTTTGGGAATGCTCGGCACTTACAACAGTTTGGAACTCAGTCCCAGAGCTACAGCTTCACCATGATCAAAATTTACATACGGTTTCAGAACTCATCAAACTCACTCATGAAGAAGGTAAAGACGTCAATCTGATGCCATGATCCTTTGGACAGTGTGGTATCGCCGAAACAAACTCAAAACCACTAATGAAGAATATCCAGTCAACCAAGTCTCCACGAATGCAAAGCAAGCACTCACCGAGTATCACCAAGCAAACCAGGTCATGGCGCTCCAATCTCCAGTTTGCACTCGCCCTCGGGTCAAATGGAGCCCACCCCCTGCAGAAAACTTCAAGGTGAACTTTGACGGAGCCACATTCAAAGAGATACATAAGGCTGGCCTTGGCGTTGTGATCCGGAACTCCCTAGGACAACCGATTGCTTCCTTATCTGAATTGGTGAATCTGCCATACTCATCCGATGTTGTTGAAGCAATGGCTGCAGCTAGAGCCATTTACTTTGCTCAAGAAATTGGCTTAAATTCCTTTATCCTTAAAGGCGATTCTGAAGCTATGATCAAGTGCCTTAGAAGTGATGACGACTCCTTTTCTCCTTTTGGTCATATCCTTGCAGCAGCCAAAGCGACCATAGAGACCAACTATTGTATTTCATTTTCCCATATTCGTAGACTTGGTAACTCTGTTGCTCACAACCTAGCTAAACATGCAAGACATGTTAGAGGTTTTTTGTTGTGGATGAAGGATGTTTCTCCACACTTTGAAGCTATACTTTCAGCCGATAATGGCTAGTTTTTTCTTAATAAAAGTTACTGATGTTCTTTCTCAAAAAAAAAAAAAAAAAAAACTTTTGTGTTTATAGCATGTATAATTGATTAAACATTCAGTCTTATATGTTGTAATCTGTATTCCACCCACCCCACATAGCTCATTATAACACTATACTTTGTTTGTGGTGCCTTTATCATGTATTTCACTATAAGCATTAAACACTACATGGTCTATATTAACTATCGTTACATCGATTATGATCAGGGATGGAGCTACTTTTGGATAAGGGGGCCAATATGTTTACTAATTTTAGCAATTTTGTTTTATAAAATTATATTTTGCTCTTCTTAAATAATATCATTAATTCTTTAAGAGTAATGTCATACTTACAAACTTTTATACAATATTTTTACAAACTGTTTTGGTAGCAAATTCTTATTGGTTCGCATATAGGCCATCCACTTATATCATTTTTTTACTTACTAATAACCACTTATTACATCAGCAATTTATAAAAAAGTTTGTACCTCTAGCATTTTCCTCATTTTAGTGATCATAAAAAAAATTTATAAATCTATAATCTAAAACAAAATATACAAGCCCCAAAAAAATTAGCTTAACAACAAAAATTACCAATAGTAAAATTTAAAAAAAAAAATTTAAGCACAATCAACCAATTTTGTTCAAAATAAACAACCCTACCCTTTAAAAATTCTAAACAAAAATAATTTTGTCCTTACCCACACAAAAAAAAAAAAAAAAAAAAAAAAAAAAAAACTCAACGGTTAAGTAGTAGCAGAGTCAGAGGTTGAAACTGCTACACACACCCAATTGTAAAGTCGCTCCCCCTAACTCAAAGTTCTGGTTCCATCCCTGATTATGTTGGCATATAAAAATATATTATTAAAAGTAAATACATTTAAAAAAAAAAAAAAAACTATTTCAGTTGAAACTCATTTACTAAAAGTTTCAAGAAATTCTTATTATCTATTTTTAAATAATTATTTTAGTATTTTTTATTTATTTATAATTTTGGGTTTGATAAAATTATAATGTTACAAGTCAAATTAATTATGTTATGTAGCTCCAAGTTCATTATACTACTTCCTCAAAAAAAAAAAAAAAAAAAAAAAATTCATTATACCAGGAATTACACGTCATTCTTTTATCATGCCATATATGGTGGTTTTTCTATTATGTATTTTTAATAAGAATTTTCTATGATATTACTTATTTGGGGAAAAGTAACTTGCTCCCTCTATATTTGGGTAGTTTGCAATTCTCTCTCTTATCTTTAAAACCAACAAATTTTTTCTTTTATGTTTGAAAAATGAGCGAATACTCTAAATTCATTTCTTTGTTAGTTAAATCCTATAGAATCACATTGATTATAAAAAGAAAAAAAAAATTTAACAATGAAATCCTAAAAATAAAAAATAAAAAAATTATAATTGTTGTTCCTAGTTTATATAGGAGAAACCTTCTTATTTTATATATATACCCACACCAATAATTGAGCTCTAAATTTCAATATATATTTTTTCCATAATTAAGGGGAGAGGGAAGTTAACTTACCTTCCTCCTCTATCCAAAAAAAACACCTTACCTTCTTCTTAAATAGAATAAAGAAAAAAAAATGTGATGAGGTAAGTTACACTTTCCTTCCATGAAATATAAGGATCTTTTTGTATGTCCCCATAAATTTTAAAATTAAGTATTCAACTTCCTCAATTACAGGATTATTTACAATTTTTCTCTCTATTAATATTTTCTCACTTTCACCACCGCGCACTCTTGGTACAGTGGTCACTCCACAAGTATAAGTGTTTGCGGAGTGTGGAGGGTAAGAGTTGGGGTTCAAGTCTTAGGAGAGACTTTCACACATATGCACTTAGATTAGGTTAGAGTAGATTTTTATCTTGTATGAAAAAAAAAAAAAAAAAAAAAATTCACACTTTCCATTATATTTAACTTTAATCTCTATATACTTATTATGTAATCATAGAGGAAAAAAGAAGAAGAAGAATTGAAGGTAAAACCATGGAGAAAGGATTATCTTTTGTTTGTCTATTCATATATTGTTGGTGAAAGTATGCAAGTGAAGATTTCCACTCATTGATTAGCGCAAAAAAAAAAAAAAAAAAAAAAAAATCTACTTATTTCTTCTTTTTTTGGAGATTTATATGGAACTAGTGAATAGTGATACATAAAGAAGACCTAATTAGGTGTTATCAGTCTTCAGTGAGAAAATTGTTACATAAGGGATTTTTGGCTTGGTATATTATTATAATTTTTATTATTATTATTATTATTAATCTAGAAGAGATTGATATCGTGATTAGAGGAGATTTTTTACCCCAAATCCAAAACTCCTTTATTATTGTTTAGCAAATTTATTGACACTATGTTTGATTTGAGGGTTGGATTATCTCACAATGTTTATGATTATTTAAAAATTAATTAAATATAAATGCTTTACTAATTATATTTATATTTATATATATATAACTTAAATAGCATATTTAAGGACAAAACTTAGGTACAGTACCTTAGATACTGTTCTTTAGGTTCCATTCTTAAGATTCAGCCATGTGGCTGCTTAACTAAAAAATACACTTCCATCTCATGAGAAAAAATCCACATGGCAGAATCTTAAAATGGGAACCTAAGGAATAGTACCTAAGTCTTGCCCCATATTTAATTACATAAATTTAATGATTAAGTTGTTAGAGATATCATGGCTCAAGATGTTCAAAGATAAACCAATTGTAAATTCATGTACTTGTTAAACAAAAAAAACAAACAATGAGTTATTTTAGGGTTAACTTAGGATTCCCTAGGGTATAAAACCTAAATTAGGTTCATTGTAATGAATTTTAATTAAAAAAAATGTAGTTGTTAAGAGTTTTCACCTATAGACGCAAGCCATTAGGACGGACTAGGTTAAAATCCTTGCTTCTGATCTTTCTTTTCTCTTCTATCTCTTTCAATCCGTCAATTACTTAACTTTAAGTTAATCGTAAATTTCTTATTGTCTTAAGGTGTCATTGTTGAAAACATAATCAACATATGATTGAATATTTGACAATTGTCTTATAATAGAAACCAATCATTACACCAATCTAATGATTAATTCAACCAAATAATTTATTCATATTTTTTAAGATAAAAATTGAGGAGAATAAAGGGTTTAAATTAGATATACTTGAGATTGTTTTACCCAATACTAAAAGATTCTAATATTGATTCGCAGACAATGAATTCCATTTTTAGTAAAAAAGAGAATATATATATATATATTTATATGACTTGGTATAAGATGTTAGACCATAGTTAATATATAGAATGGAATATATATATATATATATATATATATGAATATGGTATGAAATATTTATGTGTTTAATTATTTGGTTAAAATATTTTACATAAAAAAAACATAGATAGAAATACATGACCTTTTTAGAATGTATAATGTATTGATGGAGGTGGTCCTTTTAGTTTAAAATTTCAAAGTATGTGGCTTGATTATATCACCAAATATTTTTTAAGGACTTAAAATGCAATTTGAGATATAAGAATCGTTCTTTACTGTGTCAATTCAAAAAAATATGATTCTGATAAGCTATTATAATGTCACAATATCATAGATATAGGCATGTAGCACAAAACAATGAGTGACAGATGAGTAGCAATAAGGTCAGGGAAGATGGTGATGAGAGAGAATAGGAGAGATAAATCTAAGGGAAATAGAGGAGTTTGCCATGATATTTTGGTCGTTAAGCAAATATGTAAGATTATTTTAGAAATTGGAAACCTAGAAAATGTGTGTTGCAAAAACATTTATTTGGTTTTAAAATAGGCATTTTCAAAAATGTCTTCTACTATTTGTGAATTCAAAATGTGATTTTATCGTTTTTAAAACGTATTTTCTTGTGAATACCAAACGCACACGTTTTTCATGTTTTTGTACAAAAATGCACATTTGTCCTATGAAAGTGCAAGGTTAAACAAACATTCATCAAACAAAAAATTAACCCAATATCAAGGGAATATTAAAATATAAATCTCCAAGTGCATGACGATGAAGAATCGTATTTTTGAGATTAATATTTATGTTGTTTTACTTACTTATAATGGTTTTCAACAAAGTTTCATTAAAACGGTAGATGTTTCTATTAATTATATATAAGCTATAATTTTCATCAAAAGAAAATTAAAACATTGATCTCATTTTTGTGACCACATAGTATTAGAATATATGTTTATATTTCAAGAAGTAGCCACAAGTGATGTTTTAATGTAGAAGAAGTAAAGTATAAACGTATGTTTATTTATATGTTCAAATGACTAATGTTTTTTTTTTTTTCATTTTGCCCTCATTTATTTTAAATTTGGTCTTTTCACTTTATTACTTCAGAAGTGTAATACAACACTATAAAAAAGGATTATTCATCTAGAAAAAAATTATAATATGACTAAAAATTCATAATCACTAATAGTCAAATTAACACCTACTAGAAATTTTAACCTACAAATATCACCCAAACTTTGATACATACATACATACATACATACATACATACATACATATATATATATATATTTATATCTATAAAGTATTTCAATTCTTGAGTGGAAAATGTATTTTCCTACAATATATTATCTTAACAATAAGATATTTTTTTGATAGTTTGACCTATTTAACTTGGATATATTTAAATTAACATACATATTATACTTAGGTTTTGTAGTCAACATGTAAAAATTGTATATACCAATTTAAGTAAGTGCTAATTTGAATATATCAAGTTGATGCATTATAAATTTATTAAATTATTAATAATTTATTACTTTTCAACAAGTATAAGCTTAATTAGAAAAATCACAAAATAGGAAATAAGTCAAATAAAAATTTTATGAAATTATGCACAAATGAGATATGTGAAAAAAAAAAAAAAAAATTAACTGTACAAAGGATAGTAATAGAATTTGGTATTGCTAGAAGGTGATAACTGTGAAATTATGTTTTCGATGAAATAAAAATTAAAACGATTGAATTCAAAAGAAATTATGAAAAAAATTACAATTTAACTATGTTATCTAAAAATAATAATAAACATATGTTTATAAATTGAAATTCTTTAATGGTGCCAAATGACTAGCCTGTGTTATTCATTAAAGATAAAAAAGGAAAACTATGTGTTCATAATTCAAAAATTATGTTTTGTGATCTAAAACACATAGACATAAATAAATATTATCAATTTCATTGAAATATATAAAAATCATGGTGCACATATATATTTTATTAAATATTCACCATTTTTTTCCTAATAAAAAACTTGTTTGAGAAATGTTTTGTCATCTTACACTTAGTATTTTATTATGTTTATATTTTTAATTACTTTTTGGGTATGAGAACAATGTCAATTTATATTAGAGGAAACATATTTCCTCCAATAATGACTAAGAGGCAGTGTAACTGCAATATCAACATATTCTTGCATGCTAGAATTTCAATTATTGAAATATTTAATATAATTTAAGTGATGCCTGAAATAGTATGACTAATTAAGGATAGTCTATTAACAAGGAGAATAAGAGTTTAAGATATTGAAGAGTATGTTGCATGACTTGGGGTTAAAAAATCATAGTCAATTATAACAACTTGAAAATAAAAATTGTGAAAAGATCAAGGAGGCCATAGCTCCTCTGCCTTGGAATTTTTTTCTCCTCAAAAAAAGAATAATATAAATTATTATTATTATTTTCATTTAATTACATGATGTGACATAGGCAGCAACAACCATAGGCTATACTTTTCAACGAAATCTGTTGAATTCTTCAAAAAAGGACACTATCCAAACAGCATTACTGGCATGCATCCGTATTTAAGTGATAATACATACATTTACGAGGCTCAGATGCGAAAGTGCATTTTGAATCGTAGATGATATAGTTCAGTGATTACAATAGAATGAAATTCAAACCCTATGTGTGTCTATTAAGCACCTTTGATTCAATTGCAAACTTAATTTTGGTAGACTTAGTTAGCTGTAAGAAGATTCTAGTTTGTCTGCTAGCAACCTGCACAATGTAATAACTTGTCACCTCATAATTTATTTTTATTATTAGTGTTTTTATATATTAAAAAAATTATTAGAGAAAATTTTATCTATGTGTTTTATATAAATCATTTTCTTAGCATATCCAAGTTAAATCTTAAAACACCTAGGAGCGTAACTACCCTTCTTCTAAGAACCCATTATTCACAAATTAAATCTTAACATTTTGAAATGCAAATTAATTGAATGCCTCATGTATAAACATATGTATATACATGTTGAAAATACGAACCCTATTTTATTGACATTAGAGTGCCTAACAAGCCAAAAAGTAATAAACCACGTACATGTTCACTTTTATTTATAAATACTGCTAAAAATGATGATATAGTTTATGATTACGTGGCTTAAATCACAATGGGCGTTTAATAGAGAAGGTGAAGAGAGTCACTCACACTTAGCAACAATAATGCTTGAATCTTGAAGAAAAGATTCTTTAAAGGGAAGGGGAATGTTGTGTCCCAAGGAAACATGTACGGTGGAATCATCAGGTGGTTTGTCATTATTTTCACAAAAAAAGGGGTACAACTATGACCTATGAGGGAAGAGATTTTGACAAGTGGACTTACAATAATCTATTTCCATAAGTAAAGAAACATAGTGGTATTGCCAATTGGACCTTGGAAGCTCAATTAGTGTGAACACGCTAATGCTTGTTTAGATCCCCATTTTAAATAATGGCTTAATTGCTTTTACTCTAACTTATCTAAGTGCGGAACAAGAGTAAAACAAGCGCAATAAATCGGAACACTACTCTAAGCCATAAACAAGTACAATAGGCAATAAATGTAAAGCAAAAAGAGTAGGGAAGAGAGATGCAAACACAAGATAACACCGAGACGTGTTATCGAAGAGGAAATCAAAGTACTCGGCGAAAAACGTCTCCGCGGCCCTCCAAGCCGAAATCGATCCACTAGTGAATAAGTTGGAGTACACGAATATCAAAAAGACCCTCCAAGCCTAATCTACCCAATGTACTTGAGCTCTCCAAGCTCCTGCTACCAACAGACTTCTTGGAGTCTTGTCTTCACTAGTTATCCGGATCCCACAATTCTGCCTGATTGCATCCGCCATTCAATGGCTTCTTCCAATACTTCCCAAAGGCACCAAAACTTCTCTCAACACTCAGAGTGGGTGAGGGTGAGGTAAGTGTTTGGGCTAAGAACCTCTCAAAGATGTGTAGATGGAGAGGTAAGAGTAGATGGAAACTTTAGAAAAATGATGTAGAGGATTGTAGGAAAAACAGTCTCTAACTCTTAAGTGTTTGGCTAAGGTTTCTCTCTCAAAAGTTTCTTTAGAAAATATTCCTTTTTTCTTTTCTTTTTTCCTTTTTTTTAATACATTTTGTGGGTAATGAGGGGTTATATAGTGTTGGTAAAGAATGAGAAAAGTCACACTCCAAAAAGCAACAGGCAGTGAGTTTCGCAAGTCACTCGCGACTTAGTCTGAGTTGCGAGTCACTCGCAAAATCCAGTCTATCAAGGACTCTTCAAATTCCAGCATGTGCTTCTTATGTGGCTTGTTTCACAAGTCAGTAGTCGCAAGTCAAGTTGCGAAAACCACTTCTTTATAGATTCTTCACCAAACTCTCACGCACAGCCCTTACATTAAATCTCACAAAAATACATGGAAATGATTGAATAGAATTACAATAAAATTTGAAATGAAATTAAAGCCAACATAAACATAGTTGTAAATCACAACTTTACAATCTCCCCATTTGGCTATTCCATGACAAAACCCCTAAACAGACTCTAGACATAAAACATGAGCATGGGAACAGAGGCAAAGCTCACTCACACCTAAATCTAAAATCTGTGAAGCACTTGAACCATATATACCTGAACCTGAAACACTTGCACATAACAAATAACTTCATTAACCATGAGACAAGTAGAATACAAGGCATGTATAAAGAGCAAGTAAAATGTGATCAAGATAAACAGAAGATATAAGAACATATAGCATAACTTGATCAAGCATGAACAGTCATTAAGAAATGACCACAATGAACGTTTAACAAGTAAATGATCATCCAAACACGCAAGCAATTAAGAGCAATGCAAAAATCAATTGCATGTCCAACAAGCACATGATGCATTAAAGAAACTAAGGCAAGAAGCAATAGATAACTAAACACATCATGAAACGGCTAAAAAAAAAACCAAGGTACACATAGTACTAAAGTAAACTAAGTTTTAAACTAAAGTACTAAAAACTTTAAAGAAAAGCACTGTAAATGAAAATAAAGCAACTAAATAAACTATAAGAGCAATAAAATAGTCTCAAAATTATGCTCCCCCTCAAGCTGTAGTCCCCCTCAACTGACTACTACTCCCCCTTTTTGATCGAAATGGCCAAAGGTGCTAGTCGTCGCTCGCCAAGTCTCTAATCTATGTGGAGAGAGCAGTGATTTGCTCTTGAAGATACGTCATCTGTGTGGTGGTGTACGCACAATGATCATCCAACGTCCGCTGTATAGCATCCTATGAACGTTGGAAATAGTTGAATCTGTCAAGAAGCATGTCGATGCGATCGGGAGCATGAAGAGGTGCATGTGGTTGTCTCTAAGGCTGAGCCTGTGGCTGCTGCTAAGGCTGAGAAGGTGAGGCTTCCATGTCTTCAGGATCGAGGGTGAAGTTATCAATATCTCCATCAGTGTTACCACCCTCAAGAGTAGTGTCCTTACCTTCTGCTCTCTCTTCTTCTTCTCCAAGACCACGGAGATGAGCTTTGCTCCTCGTCATTGTTTGAGCAAAGATCTAGTCTTCCCTCTTCATCACTAGCAAATCAGGGGGAATCCGAACTGTAAAGTTGTGATTTACAACTATATTTATGTTGGCTTTTATTCCATGTCAAATTTGATTGTAATTTTGTTTAATCATCTCCCTGTATTTTTGTGGGATTTAATTTAAGGGTTATGTGTGAGAGTTTGGTAAAGAATTTGTGAAGAAGTGGTTTTCGCGACTGGACTCGCGACTGATGACTCGCGAAACAAGCCACGTGAGAAGCACATGTTGGAATTTGTAGAGTCTTTGACAGGCTGGATCTTGTGAGTGACTCGTGACTCAGGCCAAGTCATGAATGACCCGCAAAACCCACTGCCTGTTGCTTTTTGGAGTGTGACTTTTCTCATTCTTTACCAACACTATATAAACCCTCATTACCCATGAAATGTAAGAAAAAAAAAGGAGTATTTTCTAAAGAAACTTTTGAGAGAGAAACCCTAGCCAAACACTTGAGAGTTAAAGATTGTTTTTACCCACAATTCTCTACATCATTTCTCTAAAGTTTCCATCTACTGCCCCCTTTCTATTTACACATCCTTAAGAGGTTCTTAGCCCAAACACTTACCTCACTCATTCTAAGTGTTGAGAGAAGTTTTGGTGCCTTTGGGAAGCATTGGAAGAAGCCATTGAGTGGCGGATGCAATTGAGCAGAATTTTGCAGGATCCGGAAAGTTAGTGAAGACAAGACTCCTAGAAGTCTGTTGGTAGCAAGAGCTTGAAGGGTCTTTTTTATATTTGTGTACTCCAACTTATACACTAGTGGATCGATTTCGACTTAGAGGGTCGCGGAGAGGTTTTTCGCCGAGTACTTCGATTTCCTCTTCGATAACATGTCTCGATGTTATCTTGTGTTTGCATCTCTCTTCCCTACTCTTTAAGCTTTATGCTTATTGCTCATTATGGTTTGCTTAGGGCTTAGAGTAGTGTTACCGGTTTATTGCACTTCATTTACTCTTGTTTTGTACTTTGATAAGTTAGAGGAAAAGCAATTTAACCGTAATTTAAAATTGGGGGTCTAAACAAGCGTTAGTGCTTTCATACTAATTGAGTTTTCAATTGGTGTCAGAGCGGGTACACTTTTTGGATTTCGTTATCCTTGTGTGATCCTAGACCTCGGTTGAGATGGATAGATCTTAATCCCTCATCGCACCTCCTTTCTTTGATGGGAGTAACTATGCGTATTGGAAAGTACGTATGCATGCTTTTCTATATGCTATTGATGAGACCGTTTGAGATTCCGTTGAGAATTTTTGGGTGAGACCAACGACACCCAAGGCCGAGTAGGATAAGGCTGCACTTGCTTTGGCAAATGCCAATAGCAAAGCTATTAATGCTATTTTTTGTGGTGTTTCTACTAACGAATTTCACAGGATCTCTCATGTGAAGACCGCCAAAGAGGCATGGACCATCCTCGAAACCACCTATGAGGGAACTAAGAAGGTCAAGGACACCAAATTACAAATGCTCATTACTCGATTTGTGGAAGTGAAGATGAGTGAAGATGAGTCGTTTGACTCATTTTATGGGAGACTCAATGAGATAGTTATTGCCAAGCTCAATCTTCAAGAGAAAATTGAAGATGCCAAAGTTGTAAGAAAAGTCTTGAGATCCTTACCTGAAAGCTTCCGAGCTAAAGTCACCGCCATTGAGGAGATCAAAGATTTGGATGAGATCAAGATCCAAGAGCTTGTTGGCTCTCTTCAAACTTATGAGCTCGGATCGCCTTCTCACAATTCTAGCAAACCACTTGCTCTCAAAACCATAGATGAGAGAACCAGTGATTCCTCGGATGAGAATGATGTTGAAAAAGAGGTGGCATATCTTGCAAAGAACTTCCGAAAGTTTATAAAGATGAAGAACAATGGGAAGTCGTTTGGCAAAGGAAAATTCTCATCCTCCAAGAATGACAAAAGAGATTTCAAGAAGAAAGATGCAAAAGACTCATCATCATCCCAAGGGGTTGTGTGCTATGAATACAATGGTCATGGGCATTTGAAGAAAAAGTGTCCAAATTATTTGAGAGGAAAGGGTAAAGTGCTAACAACTACCCTTAGTGACTCAGAGAGCTCAAATTCTGATTTGGAAGGGGAATGTGATGGTGATGGTAATTATTCAACATTTATGGCAATTACCTCGATTGATTCCAAAGATGAATTGAGTGATTTGGTTGAAGAACTTGGTGTTCACTCCGAAGGTGAAGAAGTTGAAGTTTCGGATGATGAAAATGTGTACTTCAATGAAGGTGATAAGAATCTTCAAGAAGTGTACAATGCATTGCTTGAATATTGTGGCAAATATGCTAAAGTTGCTAAGAGTGCAGTCAAGAAGATGAAGAAGATTAAAGAAGAACACAAATCCACTCTTGCACAACTTAAAGATGCCAGGTGTGTAGTTGAAGAGTTGAAAGAAGAGTTGCTGAATGCCTACTCTAAGATCAAGTTTCTCAAACTTGAAGTGATTCAAGCCAAGGTCAAAGTGGAATGCATCACAACCAAGAAACTTGATAGTGTGCTTTCATCTCAAAAGCCTTCCACAGACAAAACTGGATTGGGCTACACCGGTGAAGGAAGTTCGAGTGGTGAACCAAAAAGGGAGATGAAGTTTGTTTTGGCAAAGAATGTAAAAAAGTCCAAGATTGAGATCCCTACCATTGAGAAGAAGGACATCGGACCAAAACCAAAGGAAAAAGGGAAGTCATTGCCTAAGAATCAAAGAGGACCTCAAGTGAAGCGTTTTTGTCATCATTGTGGCATTCGAGGGCACACAAGACCAAATTACTTCAAGCTTCATGCTCTCAAGAGGGCTGATTCTTTGCATGATCAAGGAAATACAAGAAGAATGCCAAGAGGAAAGCAAGCTAAGGGAGAAAATGAGGGTCAACTCATTGGAGATTTCATGGAAATGCTTAAGAACATTTCATTTTGTCTAGCTAGCTTCACCCCAAGGTTTGAGAGTTATGTTGGTCGTACCCCTCCTTCTAAGGACCTCACCCAAAGCACCCATGCAGTGTGGGTAAAGAAGGGTACTCATGCATGATTATTCACTATGTCCATGCATTAATACTTCTGATGTATTAGGGTCATAGTTTCATGCATCATGTCATATGTATTCTTCTTACTTCAATGCTTCCTTCCTAGCATGTTTCTTTTATTGGTCTTTGCTTTGTTTGCTTTGTTTTGTTGATCTTACTTTATTGCTTTGTTTTGAGTGAGAAAAAAATCCAAAAACTCATAAAAAGTATAAAATCTCAAAAAGTTTGATCGTTTGTGTTGTGTCATATGACATCACATTTTGAGTTTGGCCTAGTATCTCCGTACTAATGGCGTAGTGCATTTACGAGCTTAGCTTGTTATGTATGCACATTTTTAAGTGTGAGCGAAATCTAGAAATCTATGTTTGATTGTTGTAAATAGATCTTCAAACTTGTTATAAATGTTTAGTCAATAGTCTTGTTTGATCTTGATACATGCATAGACTTGATCTTATATATCTCCTCACATTTATTTTTTATGTCAAAAAAATCTTCAAACGTCAATCTTTAAATGGAGAAAGAGCTAAAAAAACCTTGCTTCGAAAACTAGTTTGACTAGGAAAAGGTGAAGCAAAATGTATTCAAAATGTATGATGCCAAAGCCAAAGGCTTATTCTTCAAAGAAATATCAAAAAATTTCATGACATTGTTGCTCAAAAATTGAGTTGTATTGATCAAAAAGTATGAAAAATTGAAGTGAAATGAAAAGTTTTCAATCAATGTAATCACTTTAGTGAGGGATCATATATGTTCATTTCTACTAATGAGATAGGTCACTTGATTTTGTGCTATTCGTGTATGAATTGATTGATTTGATCATTGAAGTTTCATACTAGACTATGGACTAGTTCATACTTGATTCACACACACAACACACAAGTCTAATGTTCGATGAATGCCTATTTCATTTGTGTGATTGTACGTGTTCAAATGTGATTTATGTATGCTCAATTGCTTGATGATCAAACCCAAAAATATTTTTGAGTGTTTCATGTGCTTCTAGAAGTAATTTCTGTCACTTTGGTTATTTAAAGTTTTTCTTAAAATGTCAATTTTTTTAGTGTTGAAAAACTCAATTTTTGGCCTTTTCGTGAGTGCTTTCACGAGTGGCCCCCAGTCGCGAAATTCTTAAGAAATTTCAATTTCTTAAAAATTTCAGGCAGAGAGTTTCGTGAGTCCCTCGTGACTCAGAGTCAACCCACGAAAATCTGCCCTATGCATCTGCATTTGTCGCGAGTAGGCTCACGACTGGCTCACGAGTCACTGACTCGCGAAATGTAGAAAGAGACAGTTTTTAAAGGGCTTGAAATTTTAGTTTTCAAATGTAGTGTCTTTTTGCACTCCACGACTCCCACACACAAAAACACACATGTTCCCTCAGAACTCAACCAATCTTCATTGGATTTCTTCTCTAAGACTTCATTAAGGTAATTTCTAACCTTTTTCATCTTTCAAATCCATTGATTTTGTCTTTGATTTCATAAAACCTTGGGTTGGGTTTATTTCGTGTTTTGGGATGGGAAAACTTCATTTTTGCGAATTTTTTCAATTTTGTTGATTAGGCTTAGTCCCATTGTGTTTGTTGATGATTGTGTTGGCCCTTGTGGCATTTTAACATGTATTAAGGCAAGTTTCTCACATGTTCATGCATTGTTCATCATACATGTGTAGTGTGTGCACTCTAGGTGTTTGATAAAATACCTCTATGGTATTTTTTCCACTCTTTTGGACTCCAATGAGTACCAATTTTTGGGGATTACAATAATTATTCATGTTTATCATGTTTTGATCATTGGTTGTGTGTTTACACACTTTGCCCCATGAGTGCTTGCTCATGCATCTCATATGCACACTTGATGCACCCTTGATGCACACACTCTATCACTTGACATGTTTTGCATTCATTCATGCTAGTTAAGTATTTTTAGACCTTTTAGCGCATATAACATGTTCTTGTGTCTTTGTTATGCTCTTTTGTTTCTAATTTAGGGCATTTTTCGCTATTTGTTCTTGTTTTTGGACTAACTTGTACCTAATCAAGTTTGTTAGCATGTTTGTGTATGGTTTGTGTGGTTGCTCATTTTTGTAGATGTCTCCTCGCAAGAAAACCATTGCCAAGAAACCTCTTAAGCGTCAAAGATTTGAAGAAGTTCGGTTTCGAAATAGAGATGCATTTGAGGCATTCTCAGTATTTTACAAGGATGCAATCATTATTGTGGAGAGAGAGGTGGACCTTCCATCTCTTGAGAATACTTGCATCCCCGATGTGTTCAAAGACCGCATATGGGCTCCACTCCTTACAGGCTCAGTGGATGTGCACCATGTTTTGGTTCGAGAGTTCTTCTTGAATGCGGTTGTTAAGGGAGATCGCTTAAACCGTTGGGTGAAAGGGAAGGAGTTCACAGTGTCAGCTTTGTCTATTTAGAACTTCCTTCAGATCAGGCCGGTGATTCCAGAATCTTCTCTCCCATATGATAAGAGGACATCACCAATCGTATCAGCAATAGCACAAGTTCTTGGAAGAGATCGGTACAAGAAGTGCTTGCTCACCACCAGTTTCTCTCCTAAAATGAGAACACTGGCATACGTCATGATGTTCAACCTCTTCCCAGTGAAGAATTTGACGAACCTCTCCCATCCTTGAGCTCTATTCCTTCATGACTTGTACCTAAAGAAGGACATAGACATCTGTGCTCACATCTACCGTTTGCTTGCGAAGTGTGTAAGCAAGAGGACATCCCGGATGACTCTACCTTTCACGGGATTGATCATGTCCATTATGCGTCATGAAAGGGTTTAGTTTGCCCACAGCTTGCCAGTGATAAAAAGGAAAGATCAGATTTTTGCTCAAACAGTGACAAGAAGCAAAGCTCGTTTCCTTGTTCCTAGAGAAGAGGAAGAGAGAGCAGAAGGTGAAGACACTGCTTCTGAGGGTGGTAATACTGATGAAGATATTGACAACTTCACCCTTGATCCTGAAGACATGGAAGCCTCACCTACTCAGCAGCAGAAGCAGCCACAGGCTCAACCTTATGCACCTCCTCATGCTCCCGATCATATTGACCTGCTTCTTGATAGATTCGATCATTTTCAGCGATCACAGGAAGCTATGCAAAGGTCGTTGGACGAACATTATGCATACACAACCACATAGATGATGTATCTTCAAGAGAAAAATATTGCGCTCTCCACTCAGATTAGAGACTTGGCAAGCATGGACTAGCACCTTTGGCCATTTCGGTCAAAAAGGAGGAGTAGTTAGTGAGGGGAAGTACATCTTGAGGGGGAGCAGAATTTTGAGACTATGTTTACTGCTCTTATAGTTTTATTTAGTTGCTTTATGCTTATTTACAGTGCTTTATTTTAAAGCTTTCAGTCCTTTAGTTTAAAACTCAATTTTTTCTTTAGTATTATGTGTACCTTGGTTTTTATAGCCATTTCTTGATGCTTTTAGTTATTTATTGTTTTTTGCTTTAGTTTCTTTAATGCATCATGTGCTTGTTGGACATGCAATTAATTTTTGCACTACTCTTAATTGCTTGCGTGTTCGGATGATCATTTACTTGATAAATGTTCACTGTGGTCATTTCTTAATGAATGTTCCTGTTTAATCAAGTTATGCTATACGCTTTCATATCTTGTGTTTATCTTGATTGCTTTTTACTTGTTCTTTATACATGCCTTGTATTCTACTTGTCTCGTGCTTAATGAAGTTATTTATTATGTGCAAGTGTTTTAGGATACAGGTGTATATGGTTCAAGTGCTTCACAAATTTTAGATTTAGGTGTGAGTAAGTTTTGCCTCTGTTTCCAAGCTCACGTTTTAAGTCTAGAGTCTATTTAGGGGTTTTGTCATGAAATAGCCAAAGGAGGAGATTGTAAAGTTGTGATTTACAACTATGTTTATGTTGGCTTTTATTCCATGTCAAATTTGATTGTAATTCTGTTCAATCATTTCCCTGAATTTTTGTGGGATTTAATGTAAGGGTTGTGTGTGAGAGTTTGGTGAAGAATATGTGAAGAAGTGGTTTTCACGACTGGTCTTGTGACTGATAACCCACAAAACAAGCCACGTGAGAAGCACATGCTTGAATTTGAAGAGTCTTTGACAGGCTGGATCTCACGAGTGACTCACGACTCAGGCTAAGTTGCAAGTTACCCGTGAAATACACTGCCTGTTGCTTTTTGGAGTGTGATTTTTCCCATTCTTTACCAACACTATATAAACCCTCATTACCCACGAAATGTAAGAAAAAAAAAAAAAAAAAAAAAAAAAAAAAAAAAAAAAAAGGAGTATTTTCTTAAGAAACTTTTGAGAGGGAAACCCTAGCCAAACACTTGAGAGTTAGAGATTGGTTTTACCCACAATTCTCTACATCATTTCTCTAAAGTTTCCATCTACTCCCACCTCTCCATTTACACATTCTTGAGAGGTTCTTAGCCCAGCACTTACCTCACCCATTCTGAGTGTTGAGAGAAGTTTTGGTGCCTTTGGGAAGCATTGGAAAAAGCTATTGAATGGCGGATGCAATTGTTCGGAATTGTGGGATCCGGAAAGCTAGTGAAGACAAGACTCTGAGAAGTCCGTTGATAGCAGGAGCTTGGAGGGCTCAAGTACATGGGGTAGATTATGCTTGGAAGGTCTTTTTGATATTCGTGTACTCCAACTTATTCACTAGTGGATTGATTTCGACTTGAAGGGTCACGAAGAGGTTTTTTGCCGAGTATTACGGTTTCCTCTTCGATAACACGTCTTGGTGTTATCTTGTGTTTGCATCTCTCTTCCCTACTCTTTAAGCTTTACGTTTATTGCTCATTGTTGTTTGCTTATGGCTTAGAGTAGTGTTACTGGTTTATTGCGTTTTATTTACTCTTGTTCTGCACTTTGATAAGTTAAAGTAAAAGCAATTTAACCGTAATTTAAAATTGGGGGTCTAAACAAGCATTAGTGTTTTCACACTAATTGAGCTTTCACGGACCCTCTCGTGTCGCATGATGGACATGATCAATCCCGGGAAAGGTAGAGTCATCTGGGACGTCCTCTTGCTGACACATTTCTCAAGTAAATAGTATATGTGAGCACATATGTCAATGTCCTTCTTCTTGGACAAGTCATGAAGGAACAGAGCTCGAGGATGGGAGAGGTTCGTCGGATTCCTCACTGGAAAGAGGTTGAAAATCATGGTGTATGCCAGTGTTCTCATTTCAAGAGAAAAGTTGGTGGTGAGCAAGCACTTCTTCAACCGTTCTCCCTCAAGAACTAGTGCTATCACCAATACCACTGGCAATTTCCTCTTATCATATGGAAGAGAAGACTATGGGATCACTGGCTTGATTTGAAGGAAGTTATGAATCGACATGGCGGAAATTGTGAACTCCTTCCCTCTCACCCAACAATTTACATGATCTCCCTCCACAACCGCATTCAAAAAGAACTCCCTAACCAAAACATGGTGCACATCCATTGAGCCTGTGAGGAGTGGAGCCCATGTGCAATCTCTGAACACATCGAGGATATAAGTGCTCTCAAGAGATGGAAGGTCCACCTCTCTCTCCACAATTATGACAGCATCCTTGTAGTATTCCAAGAATGCCTCAAATGCATCTCTATTTTGGAAGTGATCCTCTTCAAATCTTTGACGCTTAAGAGGTTTCTTGGTAGTAGTTTTCTTGCAAGGAGACATCTACAAAAATGAGCAAACACACAAACATGGTAACAAACTTGATTAGATACAAGTTAGTCCAAAAACAAGCAAAAATAGAAGAAAATGCCCTAAAATAAGATCAAACGATTATAACAAAGACACATGAACATGTTATATGTGCTAAAAAGGTCTAAAAAGACTTAACTAGCATGAATGTATGCAAAACATGTCAAGTGATAGGGTGTGTGCATCAAGCGTGCATCAAGTGTGCATATGCAATGCATGAACAAGTACTCATAGGGAAAAGTGTGTAAAACACACAACCAATGATCAAAACATGTTAAACATGAATAAATATGGTAAAACCCAAAAATTGGTACTCATCGGAGTCCAAATGGATGAAAAAAATACCATAGAGGCATTTTATCAAACACCTAGAATGCACACACTATACACATATGATGAACAATGCATGAACATGTGAAAAACTTACCTAAATACATGTTAAAATGCCACAAGAGGTCAACACAATCAACAAGAAAAAAAATGGGACTAAGCCCAATCAACAAAATTTGAAAATTTTGCAAGAATTAAGTTTTCCCAACCCAACACAAAAATAACCCCAACCCTAGGTTTTATGAAATCAAAGACAAAATCAAAGGATTTGAAAGATGAAAAAGGTTAGGAATTACCTTAGTGAAGTCTTAGAGATGAAATCCAATGAAGTTTGGTTGAGTTTTGAAGAAAAGTGTGAGTTTTTGGGTGTGGGAGTCGCGGAGTGCAAAAAGACAAGGATTTTGAAAATTGACATTTTGAGCCCTTTAAAAACTGTATTTTTCTGCATTTCGCGAGTTAGTGACTCGCAAGACAGTCGTGAGTAGAAATTTCTTAAGAATTTCACGACTAGAGGCCACTCGCGAAAGCAGTCACGAAAAGGCCAAAAACAAAGTTTTTCAACACTAAAAATTTGACATTTTTGAGAAAAACTTTAAGGACCAAAGTGACAAAAATCACTTCCAGAAAAACATGAAACACTCAAAAATATTTTTGGGTTTAATCATCAAGCAATTGAGCATACACAAATCACATTTGAACACATACAATCACACAAATGAAATAGGCATTCATTGAACATTAGACTTGTGTGTTGTTTGTGGGAATCAAGTATGAACTAGTCCATAGTCTAGTATGAAGCTTCACGGATCAATTCAATCAAGTCATACAAATAGCACGAAGTCAAGTGACCTATCTCACTAGTAGAAAACATATATGACCCCTCACCAAAGTGTTTACATTGATTGAAAGTGTCGAACCAATTGGTAATGAGGAAGACACACTTCAATCTTTTATGGGCTTCAACATCACACCACGCGGGTCTGTTTTTACAGTGGTTGTAGGAAGTCAAATTGTGGTCCCCCCAACAATCCCTCCCTCACAATGACACTCATGTGACTCGAACTCATGATCTTGGTTTTGATACCATTTGTCGAACCGTGAGGTGTGCCATTCCACCTCAAAACCAATTGGTGATGAGGAAGACACACTCAAATCTTTTATGGGTTTCGACATCACACCACGCGGGTCTGTTTTTAGAGTGATTGTAGGGACTCAAATTGTGGTCCCCCCAACAGAAAGCTTTTCATTTGGCTTCCATTTTTCATACTTTTTTATCAATACAACTCAATTTTTGAGCAATGCCATGAAATTTTTTATATTTCTTTGAGGAATAAGCCTTTGGCTTTGGCATCATACAATTTGAATACATTTTTGCTCCACCTTTTCCTAGTCAAACTAGTTTTCAAAGTAAGACTTTTTCAGCTCTTTCTCTTTTTAGAGATTGACATTTGAAGAGCTTTTTGACATAAAAATAAATGTGAGGAGATATATAGGAACAAGTCTACGCATGTATCAAGATCTATTAAGACTATTGGCTAGACATTCATGACAAGCTTAAAGATCTATTTACAACAATCAAACATAGATTTTTAGATATCGCTCTCACTTAAAATGTGCATACATAACAAGCTAAACTCGTAAATGTATTACGCCATTAGTACGATGGTACTAGGCCAAACTCAACATGTGATATGACACAACACAAGCGATCAAACTTTTTGAGATTTTATACTTTTTATGAGTTTTTGGATTTTTTACTCACTCAAAACAAAGTAATGAAGTAAGATCGACACAGACCATGAATGTGGGTGCAAGCGCCAGCGAACCAAGTGGTTTCCTTATGAGAAGTATGCCTTGGCCTAGAGTGGACCGAGCAGAGGGTATAAATGGAGTTGTCGCCTGGATTAAATCTAAGAACCATATATATAGCGTTCTTGTGGAAGGACTGGTCTTTAATAGAGCACGTGTTTGGAATTTAGGTATGAGGATTGGAAGGTGTTAGGCACCTAACCCCACCTGAACCGTAGGTCGTCCTCCACTTATCGTGTTCCAAATCCTAATCCCATCAAAGAGTCCTCTAACGTGTTCATTTTATACTCACACACTCACTCTAACATACATCTAGCACACATCATGGCATATTGTCCCACATCCAAACATGAGATATCCTAACATTCATCTAACAATTCATGTTTTATATCCAAGGCAACAAGCAATACATACAGTAGCATCAAGAATCATCACATGCACATTCAATCATCAAAGCATCATGGCATTCATCTAACATATTCGTCATGTTCATCACTCAACTTATATTTTAAACAACCAAAAGCATGTTAATATGGCTTATGCATGACTTACCACATTTACTTTACTGAATCACAGCACCTATTCATCAATGCATTTTCATGTTTATATGCATGTTCATGTTGTTCTTCAAAGCACATAAACCCTAACCATTCATCTAACAATTAAAGCAAATAAAATATGTTATCTCACCGACCTAAGACCTAGACGTGCAAGAACTAGACTAAACAAAACCTAAACATGTGATAAATGCTAAATAAAATCAAGAAAACAAGAAGAACCCTAAATCTGGGTTTCTAGACATGAACATGCATGCGCATACACAGGGTATGTGTGCGCGCACCATGATTATGTGTATGCATGTTATGAGTACATGTATGCATGCATGAAGAATGCGCACACATACATGCCCAGATACTCAGAACCAAAAGCTTCAATCAAAACAACAATTTAAATATGACCTAACATGCTTCTAATACGAAAACTATAAACCTAAACTAACAACATATATATTAAAGCAGAAAAACACAAAGAAGACAAACAAATCAAACAAGAATGAAAGAGGTAAAGTTAGACATTTACCTCAAATACTAGAACTCCTTTGAGCTTTTGATTTGACCATTCTCCTCAGTCAATCTAATTAAGACAAAACCAGAAGGTTAGTAAACTCAATACTCAAAGGTCAAGACCAATTAGGTCCCAACCAAGAAAAACTTTAATTTGAGAATGTTTTTAGAATAAAAACTCCCTCTTTGATTCACTATTTTCAAGTGAATTCGGTGTGTTTTGGTAAAAGAGCCTTTGGGGCCTTTTATAGTGATTATAGAGGGGTGTAGGACGGTTCCTAGGCAATGTGGGATCGATTCACTGTACACAATTTTACGTCCTAAAAACTTTTCTTATGGAAATTTGAAACCCTACATGCATACGCATACATAGGGTATGCGTGTGCATGAATCAAACGTGCGTGCTCATACTTAGGGTTTTCCTACAAGTTTTTCTTCACCAAAACATCATTCAAGCTAAAGATTCACAAGATTGGACCTTAAATCAACCTTAGGCCTCCGAGTGATATTGTCATTGGGGAACAGGGGCTCGAGTCGTAAGAGGTACAAAATAAGGTGTCTACAACGGGGTTCAAAGTTTTTGAGGTTGAGTTAGCCCTTTAAGTGGAGTTGAAGGAGTTGAAGAGTTTGGGTAATGGCCTCTTCTTGGGACATAATTCTTTGACATGTGTTGAGGTATTGAACTTCTTGAGCTACAGAATTGCATATACTTTATTGATATTACGGTGACTCATATTGGTCAATAACTAGTAGTGAAGGCAAGGATATGGGCATCTATTATATATCCTATTCTATATATTATATAATAAAAGTTGAGTTTAGAAGCCAATGTTGTGTCAAGTGGATATATTTTTTATTAAGAGAATTGCTACGTCCACAACATTTTTACAACAAATTTTAGGTGGTAAGTTGTTACTAGTTTTAATTTGAATGCACCAATGAAATTAATTTTTTGCCCACCAGTAACAATCTACCACTTATGATTTGTTGTAAAAGTATTGTGAAAATATTATGGACATAACACTTTTCATTATTTAACTGCCAAGTAATTGCACTAAATTATAGTAAAGTTTTAGAAAGAAACAAATGCTTAATTGTTTTCATCAAATTTTCTTTTACGGTTTAATAAATTCTTTGGATAGACAAAAACATAAATTCGACAAAAACTTAATTGTTGATATAATTTTTTTTTTTTTTAATTTTTCCTCTTCTCTTTATGAATTATCTACAATTTTTTTAACACAATATATTTATCAACAAGTTAAGCATTAATTTTTCTAATTTAAAAATCTTCACTTGACACAATATCCAATAAGTGTTTTTTTTTCCCTTGAATTAAGAGATTGAGATTGAGTTTGAGTTTAGAACTGATTTTATTTTTTAATGGCATGACTTGCGCTGACACCCCAAGAGATTATTATTTTTTTGGATAGACCCCAGAAAACTTTTTTTTTTTTTTTTTAATTTGGATAAAAACGATTGTTGTATGTTAATGAAATAAATTTGGTTTTATGTAAAGCCTGTCTCGGGTGAGGTAACTACGTCTTTGGATTGAACACCGGTTTGGGAATGAAGGGATAGAAAGGGAGAGTGGTCATGGGCTATTTCATTCCTGTGCTTGGTTCATACATGGCTCAAAATATTGTCAGAATGTACTTGTTCTTTGTCTAATTTCAGTTTGATATGTTGTATCTTTTAGTTAAAGTTTTAAGGCTTTCGCATGCTTCAAACAAAAGATTGCGAATCTGACCATTAGATTTTCTTTCTCTTCTTCTTCTACATGACAACTAGAGTCACTTTTTTTTTTTTTACTTGTATGAAACACTATACCATACTCAATCCATATTGGTGGGGTTCATTTGTTATTTTTCTTATAGTATTAATATGCTCAATGACCATGCTGATCGATCACAAGGTTCTTTTTTCTTGTGGCCTCACTTTTGGAGATTCCAATGTCTATACTTGGGAAAGTTCTAAAGGAAATTTGGAGTCTTTGCTATCTAAGCTATTGGATTTCTTTTCTCATTTGTCCAACAATGATATCAGTTTTGGTACCAATGTTGTGCATCAACTAAAGCAAACAGAACCCTATATTGAGAAGCATGTAACCCCACCATCTTGATTAGTCATATCATTTTTCAGTTTGGTCTGAATAAAATTTCCAAATTTGATAGGGTTTATCTTCCTTCTTGTAAAAGAGTTACACTTTTGGGATATAATCATATAATAGAAGAGGTTAAAAACATCCACTACATCTACATGTATCACTTCACTGCTTACAAAATTTTGGTGCAATGGGTTACCTGTACCTAAAGACTTATCGAATGAAGTTTACTTTTTTTTTTTTTTGAGAAGAGAATGAAGTTTACTTGGTTATGAAGGGAGAAGTGAGAAGTGAGAACCACTCATACTCTCTTTCAATGCGCCGTATGGATAATGGAATATTGAATAATGTAAGTACTAAGAATATATATTTAGGTGGCATGCGTTTTTTTAATTTTTTATTGGAAGGTTTGGAATATAAGGATTAATTGAACCATATCCCTTTTTTCGATTGTTGAATTGAGAGTGAAATAGAAAGAGAAACTCTTGCTGCAATAAAATCATTTGGGGGAACAAAATTAACATTTTCCAATAAAATCAACGCATCCATAAATTTCTATGAAATGATAAAAATAGATATTTATTGTACCTCCTTCAAATACAGCTTCCTAGAAAATCCAAACATCTTTATAACCAAATAGTAAAATTAACTTGAAAGTTTGACGGAAAAAAAAATTAGAACTATTTGAATAAACTTTCAATGTTTTTGGCACGTTAATTTGTGTATCCTTATATTACATACCCAAAAAAAGAAAAAAGAAAATAAAAAGAGTAAACTTTCAAGTGAACATCAACTTTCCCAACTTTTAGTATATATTGGTTAAACCTTCAACCAATGTTGCCTTTCTCACCAATGGGTAGACCCCAAAAGTAGTTTTGAGTACGTTGAGAAAGTTACATCAAATGCCACCTTATTCAACTGTAAGATTGTCCACACAATTTTGAGCAAGCCAAATAGTGGAACAAAGCCATTGTTTCTCTTTTGATGCAGTTAGAGTTAAATTTTTATTAGAAATACTTTAGAAACTTTTATTGAAGACGCATGGAATATGGGCTAGGGAGCAAAGAGAATTTTTCTATCTACAAATGGACTTTAATTAAAAGGTAATGTAGTAGAGTCATTTTCAGTTGAGGAATGTGTCAAGTACATTGAAGATATGGAACTCTTGCCTTCCACAAATTTGTTGCATCCCCACATATATGTTTGGCCAGAGTAGCTTTCCAATGAGCTTATAGTACTTCATTAGGATCAAATCAACAGAAGGATAGACTGACCAATACTTTTTCATCTTTATCCAAGTTAATACTAAGAGTACTGATTAGGGACTCAATTAATGGAACATGAGATGGTCTCAATGAAATTATCAAAATGTCCTCAATTAATATATATATATATATATATATATATATGGTTTTTAGTTTTTGTCTTTTGGACTCAATGTGGCCCATTTGGGAGAGGAAAGTGAAAGATCATTAGCAAATTAAAGGAAAAGTGACTTTGCTTTTCTCATTCTCTCAAAACCAAATTTAATCCCTCCAGTATGGACCTGCCATTGTTGCCTTTAGTCACCTCAGTAGTTGAAAGCAGATTCTGTAAGTAAGGGAGTGAGCACCATCCAAGCATCTTGTAGATATGGAAACCCATAAAAGTGACACTTTATTTATTTATTTTCAAGCTCTCCATAAAATCAACCTTCCTTGGAAAGTATAATGATAAAAAAACTTTCCATTAAGGAATTGAGGTAAGCACTTTTGTCATGCAGAAGCTTCCTAGGAGTGAGGGATTCAGTTATATTATGATGAAGAACAAAGATATGCTAAAGACTTAAAGCCATTTGTCAGCTTTTGCATACAACTCTTCAAAGTTCAAAGATGTTGGGTGGGTCACAACTCACAAATAAATAAATAAATAAAAGCCTAATTGAACAGACACTTTCAGTCCATTAAAAGCCCCAAATCCAATTGCTTCCCAACCTTAGATATCCTCTACAGATTTTTTTTTTATTGTTTGTTTTGATAATCAATAATCTCTAGAGTTTATACAAAGCATAAATAAAAACAAATGGGACCCCATTGTTTGGTTAAAGAATATTATGGCATGTACAGAAAAAACCAATTTGTTACCCTAGGACTCATCAGTTCCTTTCTTCAAATGAGATTGAAACTTAATTAGTCAAAAGTACCCTGTGTAATTAAATTCAATATAACAGTAGTCGATTACAAAAGTAACATTATTTCAACTACTATTTATGAAAATGATAAGCTTTTTTCTCTTTGATAACCATGAATCTCCAACAGTTCTTTTTTTTTAGGTGTTTCATCACTAATAACTACAACCACATACGTCACTAGAGCGAATCTTATTCATGTGTAATCTCTCATCATTTGTCTAAAGATTTATTTTTATACCTTTTAAAACATCTCAAAAACGTTCTAATTAGGTGCTTTAATTTTTATTTCGAATTTCGAATCTTCATTTGTTTTTTCAAAGACCCTTTTTTTTCTCTCTCACTCTCTCTCTCTCTCTTTCTTACACACTTGCACCGCAAATTGGCAACCATGCATGGTTGCATTGCACCCTATTACTTAAACTAGTTGAGCCATGAATAAGTTATAGAGAACAAGGGTTGCCCCAATTCACGTGGAATGAGCCATCATTTTGTCTTAACTCTTCAAGAAGATACAAATAAAATAGGTTACAAAATAAGAAATAGTTAAAACAACAATAATATATGTGTAATATGTATATTATTATAAATTATTAAAAAAGAAAAAAGAAAAACAGAGTGAGCTAAAGCCAAAAACCATGTGAGCATCCAAGGCAAATGGGCAAAGGAAAGTAATAAAAAGAAAAGCCAAAAGTTTGGTGTGTGAGGTGGAAAATTGTGAGGGGATGAGATGCATGAGTGTGCGTGTGCAAGAAAAGTTTAGGGTTTTATCATCAGACAATCTTTTACTTCTCTCTCTTTCTCTCCTTACGACTTTAACTTTTATAGATGCTTGCCCACCATATCTCCCCATCTCTTTCTTTAAGTTTCCTTAAATGATTTTTTAAGTTTTATTTCTCTCTCTCTCTCTCTTTATATCTTTTTCTTTCTATGATATTTAGTAGTCAGCTTGGAAACAACGCATTCCTTGCATCCCACATATTTTTTGTTTTTTTTTGTTTTTCTAAATATATACCAAAAAAGTAAGCACTCATATGATTGTCAAAAGCCACTTATGGTAGGTCCTCCAATAACATTACACAAACACTCCCAATTGGTCGCTCTCTCGCTCTCTCTCTCACCCTGTTCATGCTCACGACTCTTTCTTTGTCTCTCATAATAGGTGGAGACCCTTTTGGCTCTGAAAGACTCAGCATGGGTGAGTTGGCTGCTCAGTACCCTCCAAATCTAATCCAGAGTCGTCTTTCTTTTTATCCTTTCTTCTTTATCATCTCCAGGCCAGGCCAAGATCTTGTACAATATTATCCTAGGTATGGCATGAAATACAATACATTATGTATGGTTGAGATAAAAAGTCATTTGTTTTTAACTTCCATCTTATCCATCCAGTTAAAGAAGGTAAAAATTAAGAAAGTAAAAACTTAGAAAGTTTTTTTTTTCTCTCTCTATTCAGACAGCATCTCGACAATTTATGAGTATTGCATCTCGTGCAATTCTTATACACTATTGCACGAGATCTAGCTAAATCATCTCCATCTTTTTTGTAATATGAAAATCTCATAGAGTAGTTCTAAGACTATAAATTATTCCACAATTTTTTTGTCACAACTCTGACGTGGCAAATTATGAATAGTTAACTATCACTTACACATGGCCCCACTATTTTTTTATTACCAATCACACTTTGCCTTGTCACAATTGTGACAAGAAATTGTGAAAAATTATATGATCCTAAACTTTTCCAATCTCATTAGGTTCAACGTACCTCGCTAGCATTCACTTCTCATGTCCTATCCTAGTGTCCACTTTTACATTTTATTTTCTTTATATATATGTTAAACTTAATTTTATTTCTTACCAAATACAATATTGTTAAGTATAGGACTATAAATGGACTAGGCGATTCATAAAAATTTGGGCTTTGGTATATAAAAAGTTCTTTCATGTTTGTTTGTTTATAAACAAGGTAAGTCTGAGCCATAGTTTTAAGCTTGTTTAATAAATGATTCAAGCTTAAGCAAAAAAAAAAAAAAAAAAGGTTTATGAATAGGCTCGTGAACAATAGAACTCGATATAAAGCAAACTAAGCCTACACTTGTTTAATGGGCTTGGAAATAAGCTTGATATTGTTAGAACATATGTGAAACATGTTTAGAACATATGTCATATAGAATTGGCTAATCATTTGACAAAACGTATTTTACTTGTAATTAGGTAGATCTAGGATGTGTTTAATACTTCAAGAAACAAGAGTTCAAGTCCAAGTATTGAAGCTATGCAAATCTGTCCAAGAATTAAGTAAAGAAGTGCTGTATTTTAAAACTCGACAGATTGTATCTATCAAAGTTTAAAAAGAGATTTTAGCCCGATGCTCGACAGTTGCTCAACAGATAACCTATCTATCGAGAATTACAAAAATCATATTTCTAGATCTGTTTTTCACACATATCCAAGCTATGTGTTTAGATTTTCTTTTCTCACAACCCTAGACATATATAAAGATTATTTTAAGAGCCGTCTCGGTTGATGAAACTTGATGCAAAGGTTTTATTCATGCATATTGTGACCGGAGACAATTTGCCCTAGTTCATCTTTCTCTTGAAGAAGCTGCTGCGTTTGTACGCCGAAGGGTTTTGTGACCAAGGAGCTTCTTAATCTTCATCGTGTGGATAAACTAAAAAACTTTGCAGCCAACATCCTTCTCAAGTTGGTGTATTAGTCACGTACTGGAATCCGTGCATCGATTGGTTAGTCACGTACTTGGAGCCGTGCATTGAAATGATAGATTGTCACTACATTACAAGTCCAATTGGGTATTGGGGTAAGAGTTCAACTGTAGGTTGGTATAAGGTACTGGGATTCCTTTACTTGTAACCGCTTGTTTTGATAATAATGGATTCTCGGGAGTGATAACCTTAAATTCACCCGATGGGGTTTTGTCATGGTGGTTTTCCCCATTCGTAAACAAATACTTATGTCAAATTTATTTTCTGTTACATTTAGTTATTTAGTGATTTGTTTGTGCTACTACGCTTATTGCATGTAATTAAATCTAATTAATTTCACTTGGCTAAATTAATTGATTAAGTTACCAAAGGGGTCAATACATTCTTGGCCTATTAGATATAAGCTTGACAATTAAAATCGTATCTTACTAAGATTTTAAAGTAATTGGTAGTTGTGATTACTTATCCAAACCAAATAAGTTTGATATGAGCTTAATAATGTACTTGTGTTGGATCCCATACTCTCAAAAGCTTGATATTGAGCTCTAGTTTGAACTTGATATTGAGTTCGAGCTCGCTTGACTAATGAATTACACCAAGTTCAAACTTTTAGACTTTTTGACAAGCTCAAGTTAAGTTTGAAAATTTTATATTCATTGTCGAGCCAAACTTGAACATTCACTACTTGAAAAAGTTCAACTCGTTTACAACCGTAGTTACTAATATAAATTTTTTACAACAAATTTCATGTTGTTAAGTAGTTGATTTTGAGTGATGTAAAACAAGTGGTGGATCAATAAATGTTAAATTTGTTCACCACTCATGGTCAACTAGTTCGCTAATTATGAAATTTGTTATGGAAAAATTTGTCAATTATATTGTTATTTCAAATATTTAGCTTAGGTTAATTTTGTTCCTTATAAATGTTTCCATAATATTATGAATGTATAATGCATAATTTTTTTTTCAAAATTTAATTAAGTCCCTTAAAAAAGTGGGGGTTTTTTTTTGGGTGATAATTCATTAGTGTATGGTATAAACCGGTTTTCTTAATTATAAAAAGTAAGTTATGCCATTCACCTACAAAGCTCTCAACAACAAAAAGAGAAAGTAAAAAGTTGCTCTTACTCCATAACAATGCTATGGAGTATGGACATTCCTCAAGTTGCATGGAGTGGCTGCCGAAAGATTTTTTTGTAGTGGTCAAATATGAAATATCAGAAACTTATATAAGAAAACATTAATGTTATCTCCTCAAAATAAATAACAAAAAGCGAAAAAACGTCATTAGCTAGCTAGGAAGATAACAAGAAATGATAATTGATGCCTACGAAAATATCGGAGGGAGAGACAAGTACATAGTTGGGCTGCCATGTCATTATTGGATGCAAGTAGACACATATATGTAAGGCCAAGAAGAGAAGTCTAAAGAAGCAAAATCTCTCATGAAAATCAAAAAGGCTATGCAACTTCCCACTTTTAGTGATGTCCTTGAGTGGTTGTTGCCTAGAGAAATAATTGGGGACAGCTTTTCATCAATTATTTTAGTTCTTTCGGTTATAAGATAAGAGATTGACTTTCTTCTTTTATTGTTATTCACTCAAATACAAATACAAAAACAAAAACAAAAATAAAAAGTTGACTAGCAATGTTAATTCGTTTAGCCATGAAAACTAAACTTTAAAAGTGACATTGGTGGGTTGTTTGAGAGCCCTTGTCCCAAGTGGACCTTTCTTTGCTTCTCTGGATTAAGGTTGACATATTTGAAGCAAAACCACTTTGGAATGAAAAAATTAAGTACTTATAATTTTTATGGGTCCGGGACTAGTGAAGCCAATTGAATGATTGATACATTGAATTAATATTGGAAATGGGAAAATTTGACTGAAAGAAAAAAGGAGACAAAAAAAGTGAGTTAAAAAGCATATAGAGGCCTAGAGGGGTTGGGAGTTGGGACCTCTCTCTCCACACTTTGAAATTTGTTTTTGTTTGTTTCATTTTTATTTAACTTTGGGAGTGGACCAAATGGTCGTGTAACATAGAGTCATTATCATAACCTCTGAAATTAAAAAGTTTATAATTAAGATAGAAGTAAGGTTGTTATTAAGGTTATTATTATAAATTGGTTATGTTTTGTGACTTTAAAAACCAGTAATACAAATAAAATAAAGAACATAATAATTGAGAAGCCAACTACATGCCGGGGCACTTTGTTGAGGTGTTGTCTATATATGCTGGCGCACTTCTAGTGGTACAGATTGAGGGACATGTATATCATAAAACTGAATGAACATATTTTGTAAGGTGTTAATGCTAAGTAATACAATATACAATAAGGTTGTCAAATTATTTTATATACCTACTTGCATAAAAGTATGATGGTTTTATAATTCCAACTCATTAGATTAATCACCCAGCTAATTATGACAATATAATGTAGTCGTATAAGTGACGTGACTGATGATTACTCTACAAAGATAAGTTCTTATGGGGTAGGAGGAACAAGAGCCACGTTCAAGTTTTCAGAAGAAAGTTTCACACATATATACTTAAATTATGTTAGAGAAAATTTCTATCTCGGATAAAAAAAAAATGGCATTAATTAAGAACATGGGTTAAAAAAACAGTCTTTCATGTTAAGTTTCGTCTTCAAAATTGGAATCATGGAACAAAAAACTCTAATCACGGAGAACTGTTCTTTTGAGCTGTCAATAATGCTTTAGTGTTCAAATAGCTGCGTGATTCACGAAAATACATGTCTGCTCCTTCAACACTTAAGGTTTTACCAACAAACATTTCAACAAAACATACCAGTTCATCCCATTGGAGGAAAAGATCTTGTGTTGAAATATATTTGGTCCAAATAAAAAATGGATTTTGAAAACCCATTCTCAATTAGACTACTGGAATTTGGAAAGGCATGCATCATTCACGGCACATGGCAGTTGCAGTGTACTGTGTGATTGGTGTCCCTTTATATGAAAATTCATGATTTAATTAAATTTTATTTTTTATATTTCCTTGTTTTGGTATTGCTAAGAGTTGTTCAATGATACTCGAACATGTACTTGTTATGAGTGCCTATTTATTTTCTATCGATATCTATGACTTGATTACAAGTCCAAATTTGGTTAGAGCCCTTATATGTCTTGAACTTATACTGAATGCAGTTAATAAGAATTATGTAACATTTTCTGATTTTTTTTGATAGTCTGCCAATTAAAAGGAAATATTTTTTCAATTTTTGTTATAGCTATTGCAGCCGCTGAAGCAGCTATTCACGATTAAGTTCATTTTGGTTTATTTTTCTATTTATCCTGTGGTGTTGCAATCCAGCATGGGAAATATCTGTTGGGATGGTGAGTACTGCAGGTGAAAAACGCTAAATACTGCAAACATGTTTAATCATTACACATTTACACCTAGTAGTACACTCCAAAGTGCACCAAGAAATGAGGTTGAATTCTTTGCCCAGGATATGATTAATCCTGCATGGGCTACACGAGCTCCAAGCAATTTATCAGTAAGTTGGGCTTAGTCTAAAGGTCATTATTGAAAATTTGAAATAGACCAGGTCTGTCAACGGATCAAACATAATGGGATTTTGAAATGACTACAGTAGATGTAGGCCCGAAGCAGAATTCTAAGTTCAATCAAGGCTTTGTGGGCCTGGTCATACATTAGACTAGTCATATGCAAATTCAGATACATGCATCTAACAAAAGTAGTCAAATCTAATAATGTAAACTTCTAATCATATGAATGAAACAGCTCTAGTCAATAGACTTGTATATGCATACGTACAAAGCTTAGAAGACTACTGGGAAGAATCCAATGAGGTTTATTTTAGACAAATATAGTAGCCCAAACTCTAAATGACAAAAATAAATGTAGTTGCTTAGTCATACATGTCTCCAATTCTCCAACAGCTCCACCTGTCACCTGTGTTTGAGGCTCCACATTTGCATCCGTTCAACCCCGAAGTTCTACCATGAATACGCATAATTAAAAATTTCACACCACATTAACATAAACCTTTAGGAAAGAGAACAAATTGCAAAAATTTTATTATACGGCTATGTAGGGAGTTAAGCAAGGCCAACAATACTGGATGCCCAAAGATAGATGAACTTGGTGTTCTAGTTTTAACAAAGAAAAAAAAAATGAACTTTAGCACTTTAACCATAAATTTTTATTACAAAGTAGACATCCCATAAATCAAAATTCACTAGAAAGCATTGGCCTTACCAGGAAAACTAGTGTATTCACAGCCAAAAGTGACTACATGTAGAGATCAGAATGTATGTGTTGACCCAAAGTCAGGCTCTGGTTAGCCTGAAGTGACCTCATTGAAAAGAAGTGTATAAAGTAGGCTCTCTTATATTTGGTGAGGATTATGAAAACCTGGAGTTGCAAATCTAATGTCAAGCCTCATCTCTAATAAGTTGATCCCCTACATGTTTGTTGACATTTAGAGTAAATGCTTATGTCTGTACTAGCTCTCCAGAAGAGACAGCAAAAGTTTCTCCTTAGTTTCACTTGGCATCGATCAGAATTTGAATTATACTCCATAAAGTGGCAGAAATATTTTGACAAATGAGTATGCAAGCGCACCAGTGAATATGTAACTGTCCACTCTGTCTAGTATTCCACCTGCACAAAACATCCCAAACAATGAACAAATCAAAATGCAGTCAAATAGATTCTAAAATTCAGACATAATAATACACAGAAAAATACCTTTTCTAAAGAGTCCCGGTTCAAAAAATCTTTAAAAAGGAGTCCAAAACGGACTGAAACTTGAAAGCGGGTCTGGCACCCATTCGGCACTTTTGGAGTGCCGAATAGCACAAAATCGGGCCCTGGCCCAAGGGCACATGGATTAAGCTGAAACACATCATCTAGATATTTTTTTGAGCATCCCAACCTCTATAAATAGAGGCTGGATCTCAGAATTCAGCACACTTTTTCAGGCTTTGAGATTTCCCTTCTTTCTGATTCTTTTCTTTTCCCTCTTACGTTAAAAACGTTCTAGAGGCTCTTGCTTTAGGAATTTCTTTATTGTAAGCAAAATATTTTAGGCTTCAAAGATAATTGAATAAATTTCTTTGAATCCTAAAATATCCATTCACAACGAAGAGCACGCATGCAAGAAATTTCTTTTCTTTTTTTAATCTTCTTTATTAATTTTGATTGGTGATGCATGAATAGATTTATGATGTTTTTTTTAATTTTTGGTGTGGATGCCATGTATTGTTAAATTTTTCCTTGAAAACATGGTCTTAATTCTTTCATTGTTATGGTTTTTCTTTTGAATTTCAAAAATCTGCTCATTAAAAAATCTTTTTCAAAACCCAAAACAGATTTGTATCTTCCTTAGATGCAGATCTGAATTTTTGCTAACATAAAAACAGATCTGTATCTTCCTTAGATGTAGATCTGAATTTTTTCTAATACAAAAATAGATTTGCATCTTCCTTACTTTTAGATTTTATGTATAACTTTTTAAGGCTTCACTTTTGTTTTTGTTTTTTTATTATTATTTAAGTACAAGTATATTTTTGCTCATTAAGAAGTATATGTAAAGTTGCTATTGTAGTTCAATGGCTTTGGCAGTTTTTATTTTTTACACAATAACTTATTTTTAAAACAATTTAACTTAAGCGATATACTAAGGTTATTCTATATAACAAATTACAATATATATCTCTCTTTTTTCTTGCTTGGTTTAGTCTTTAGTGTCATAATTTTTTATTTATTCCAATTTAAAGTTTACGCGTTTGTCCACTATAATATGCATTTAGAACTACTAATATAATTAGGAGTGTGATGAGACTAGCTCCAAAAAATGAACAAATTCATATATGAACATATGATTTCAATGCTATTTTGGTGTTCATATTTTGGAACTAGCCTCATCACACCACAACCGTATTAGTAATTCTAAATGCATAATATAGTGGATAAATGTGTAAACCTCAAATAGTGTGTATATATATATATATAATTTTTTTTTTGAGGAAAGTATATTTAAGACAATGCTATTAAATAAATCACGTGAGAAACACTAGAGTCCGAGAAAATTTCCTAGAACTCCGTCCTGAGGAACAGTTAAAAGTACAAAACAAAATTCAGATTTGTAATTCAATCCGAAACCCCCCATTAACCAATATGCCAAAACATAGCCGCTCAGGTTCCGAGTCCGAAGAAGACAATGAAGAAACCCCGGAAAATTCAGGCTCAGACTCAGAACCAGAGGACCCACAACCACAAACACCCAGCAACAATGGTGTGTCAGAGTACGAGAAACAGAGGCTATCGAGAATTGCAGAGAACAGGGCCAGAATGGAGGCTCTGGGCTTGCCCAAGTTTGCGTCTTCGTTGCTGGGTTCGGCTCAAAAAGTAAGCAACAAGAACAAGAACAAGAACAAGAACAAGAACAAGGGAAAAGAGAAGGTTGATGATGATGATTATAGACCCGATGAGGTGGAAGAGGAACTGAGTTCTTCGAGCGAAGAGGAAAAAGATGGTGATGAAGATGAAGATTACTCTTCTGGGTCACGTAGAAAAAAGGTGTGGCTCTCTAATCTCTGTGCGTGTATTTGTAATTTACTTTGAAGTTTTCTTCTTTCTTAGGTTTCAACTTGCTACCTTAGTAATTTCCCAACTAGTTTGTTCGTATAAGTTTTTATAAAAATGACAAAACTTGATTACAATATTTTAGGTGTAACTTAGGTTCTCCAATTAAATTCAACCATGTAGCTAGCTGTACTGACCAAAAGCCACATTGAAGATAACACCTTTTGTGTTGCATTGATCAATACAATCACATGGTTGAATTTAATGGGGGGAAATTGTAGCCGATTTAGTCACGAAAATGCCGAGCTTGTTGTTGTTGATATCATGAATATGGTACTGTAATGCATTCTGCTAATATTTATCAACCAAGGACAGAAATAACTAGTTCTTGCATTCACTAAGAGACAGTTTTGGGTACTTAAAATTAGAGCTTTCAGTATGGATGTGCTCTGGTATAAAAATAAAAGAAACCATAATACTGATAAGATTAGTGATAGATGACACAGTTTGTGAAATTGAATGAAAAAAATGTTCCTTTCTGGAATTTTATGGCTTTCATTTGTCTAAAGATTTCAATCAAGTTTTAGATTAAAACGTTCTTAAATACCACTTTAGAGTCAGAGAATGAATCCTCATAGAAGTACCCTTTACAAGGAAAAGTAATTAGTATAAAGTGCTATGAGGGCTCTTTCAATCTATTAGAACACGAGAGTTTCTATCAGTGTCTCTGCTGTAATTGGCATGTGTTTTCAGTAATTATCTAAGATATATAGCCATAAGCACTGCCTTGACATAGTTTCTCAATACTCTTGTTTTGCTTTCATTTTACTCCAGGTTAGGAATAAAGGTGCAAAACCTAAGAAGAAAGTTCCTGCTCATAAGGGTTTGAGCAAGTCAGATTACATTGATAATGATGATGCACTGAGGCAGGCAAGTTTGAATGAATTCCTTAATAAGTATTCTTTTCCATTGCCAGCTTTAGGCCGAGTATTTGTTCCAGTAGACCATTAAACAACTAATGCAAGAATGGCCCTATGCTATTAGACAGAAAGAAGTATACTAATTCTTTAGCATTAATATGCAGGCAATTGCTCTTTCCTTACAAGAGTCTGCAGGACTTGCAGGTGTGGTCCATTGTGGGCCTTCGAAATGCTCTGAAGCTGATGTAGTGAATGCGAATCTTAATGAGAAGAAGGGACATACACGAATTCAGGAAGATACAGGAAAGAGGAAGAGAAAAAAATTGGTTTGTTTTGGGTGTAAAATTATTTTACCATGCACAGATCTTTTTCCTTTTATCCCATTCTTTGTTCTCTCACCATGTTTTTTGATGATTTGCTTTTTATTCCTGGTGAGCAGTTTGCTAGTCGGGTGCAAATGACTGAAGATGAACTGGTTGTGAACTTCTTTCAGTTTGATGGTAATTTCTGCTGCCACTGTCTTGTGTGTGCATGTGTGTGTAGAAAGAGATACAAATGGAGAGAATCTGGCATACAGGTTCAAGAACCAATTAATAGGAACTATATAAAGATCTTTAGGGAAAACTATAACTAAAAGATGTTTTGATTTTTGAAAAATGCAGGTATGAGCAGGGTTCACATTTGAATATATGTTTTTATACACTAGAAAAAATGAGGTCTCTTTAACTTATGCTGTAATTTCATTTTTGTTAATTAAGTTTAGACGTATTTCATTTCAATTGGACAGATTAGGTCTTACTTTCAAATCTTTACCAGCCAAAAAAGGCAATATTCCTATTTGTGGTATTATATTGTTTTCTTAAAGAGATTTTTGGTCACTGATGAGAGTATTGGCATGCAGATACATGGAAGGGGGGCATAACTGTGAGGGATATCGAAAGAGTATCGAATGCTCATGATTTTATGTGGACTGAGCAGGAGTTGTCTGATATGATTCATTGCTTTGATAGTGACAGAGATGGGAAGGTCCGTTCCTGCTGCTCTTTGATCTCTCTCTCTCTCTCTCTCCAGTTAATATGAATAAGTAAAGATAAGTAGTTTTCAATGAAAAGTGTTCAAAATTTTTCTGAATACTAATAGTATGCCCATGCGATGAACGAATTAATGAATATTAAAGAAAAATATTTTACTAATATTGTCAAAATTGAACAACAAGAAAGATACCACATTTAAATAAGTAATATATATTTAAAGTTTGGTAGATTACTACACATACTTTGAGCTAGTTGGTGCAAGTACAGTGTGTAGGACACAATTTATATTTTATGATGTTCATACTAATATATATATATATTACATTTTAATCTTCTGTTGAATTAAGTCTCTACTTCTGTAACTGATTTCATTGCAGCTAAGTCTCGAAGATTTTCGAAAGATCGTTGGTAGATGCAACATGATAAAAGGGCCTGAAAGTTCTTGACTGGTTCTAAGTATTGACAATCTAATTGAACAGATCAATTGGAGGTATGGTTAGGATTTGGCGAATATGTGTGATATGATGATTTATTGATCTGTTTATTTTCTTTCCCTACCAAAAACTAAGATAACCTTTTTTCCCTCTTCACTTTTGCTACAGGCAAGTAGGTTTTTCAAGCTCAGCAACACATTGATATCTAGAAACAAGTTTGTGATTCTTTGGATTGACTTTGTAGCTAAGCAATGAATGCATCCTTGAATATATAATATGTTTACCTTGTGAAGTGGAAAAGGCTACATGTCTGGTGCATTGCCTTTAAGGAGCCAAGGGCTGTTCCAATATGAAGAAAAAGAGGCCCCATGACTTATTAGCAATGATTTTATCATTTTTCCAGGTTTTTGTTACTTTTTCCAGTGAAGGAATTTATTGGTAAATATTAGCTAGTGATTTTAGCTCATAGTAAAGTGCTTTATTTGTCTTATATTTTTGCCGAAGTATTTGTCTTTCTTTTGTTATTGGACCTAGGATGATCATACATATATAAAGGCCAGTAGTTATATGATTATGCATGTTGAATTTGGCTGTGAATCGATGTCAGTTGCCATGATATGCATGTGCGGCATGTTGCTCAGCCTCATTCATTCATCGATTTGTGAGCATGAGTTGAAACATAAAGACATAAATAAACACATTCGAAGACTAGAATATCAGTCAATGAGTTAACCATGTGTCTAATTAGATTCAATTAGCTCAAAGGGATGCTCGAAAGTCGAAAGTGTTTGAAAAACATCATATTAGACAAAAATAAAATGTCATTCAAAATGCCAGGGTTAAAAGACTGAAAAATTGCTAGCATTACAAGTTAGGGGGAAAAAAAACTCCCAATTCTAGGAGCACGGTTGACTGGAAAAGTCTGGAATATGTTTTTTCCATGAGCAATTTGGACCATTTCCATCATTTGGCCCAATGAGGGTGAGTGGAAATCGGATGCATGAAACAAGACTTGGAAAAAGTAGCCTCTTGATTATCATTCAATTTTTAGCCATAGCCTATTAAATATCATTGGCTATATTAGGAAAATTTTGATATTACTTTCATGGGAAATATAAAACAAAATTAATTGCTTTGTCCTTTTTCTATAAAATTCTTTAAAAATAGTTCATAAACCAATGCTCTATGACATTGGTTAACATTTCCCAATATCATTTGATTTGGCAAATTTGTTAAGGTTAATAATTCGACAACTGGTAAAATCTGAAGCAGAGAGCAATATAAATGTGAATTTGCATTGTACCCCGTGAAATTTATGGCCTGGATGCACTTTAAAGAAATTTCAATCACTCCCAACTTCCCAAGGCTGTAATCAAACTCGGCTTCAGCTTGACATGACCTTGCTCATAAACAGAGGTTCGTTATAAGTTCAATTAATTGGAACTGGGTTTAGCTTTGCCCAACTTGCTTCGCTAGTCAATTTTAGTTAAAGCTCAAATCATGTCCTAACTCAATTTCTGTCAAAATTCTTATTACTCAATTGATACTTTTTAATGATTTCAATGGAAATGTTTAGAATTCAAATATCCCATTTTCCAATTATTGAATTATAAAAAATAAAAAGAATCCTAACTCAATACCCATTATCAAGCCTTGGAAAGTTGGAGCCTAAATCTCAACTAACAAAAAAAAAATCATTTTAAGATAGAATAAGAACAAAAAGAAATCCATCCTGAACCAAAACAGAAAACTGTTTTCCCCACATTAAAGGTTAAAAATGAAGCTCTCTTTATTTAACCACCAATCATGCAATGTATTCCCTCAGACTAAATTCAAACTCAAACTCTTAATTCAAGGGGGAAAAAAAACCCCTCAAACTCTTAAAACTTGAACTTTTCCACGTGTGTCAAGTGAAGATTTTTAAAATTAGATAGATTAACACTTAAATTTGTTGATAAAGATATTGTATTAAAAATTAAAAATAAATATTTGTACATAGTTCATAAAGTGAAGAGGAAAAATAAAAAAGAAAGAGACGAAAAATTTGATATCAACAATTAAGTTTTTGTGTCTATCCAAAGAATTTATTAAACAGTAGAAGAAAATTTGATGGAAACAATTAAGCTTTTGTTTTTATTTAAATTTTTTTTGTAAATTAATGCAACCACTTCGTAATTAAACAATATATCCACTTGATGCAACCATGGCTAAGCTTAACTTTATTAATAAAATAATATATAGTAGATGATATGTAATATATGCCCATATCCACTAGGCATTGACCAATATGAATCAACATAATATCAATAAAGTATATGCAATTAGCTATATAGCCTAAGAAATTCAATGCCTTAACAGTCAACACATATTAAAGAATTATATCCCAAGGAGAGGGCTATAGCCCAAACTCTTCAACTCCTTCCACTCCACCTAAGGGCTAAGTCAACCTCAAAATTTTTGAACCTTGTTGTCTTGTAGGTCTAACTGTCAACACCACTAGGTTCCTCTACTTCTGGAAATAGATTATTGTAAGTCCTTTTGTCAAAATCCCCTCCCTCTCGGTATTTATAGATCACGGTGCATATGTACATAGTTTCTTACTTTTTGGTTTGTTAGGCACTCTAATGTCAAAAAAATGGGGTTCATATTTTCAAAATGTATATACATATGTTTATACATGGGACCAAAAAAAAATTAAATCACATTTGAAAAATTTAAGATTTAACTTGAGAATAATGAGGTTCTTTGAAGGAGAGTACTTCTGCTCCCAGAGGTTTTAAGATTTAACTTGGGAATAATGTCAAGAAAATGACAATTATAAAAACACAGATAAAATTTCTCTAATAATTATAAAAAAAAGCACGAAAATACATCCATGATCACCAAAACTATAATAATTTAAAAATTCATGAGGTGACAAGTTTTTACATTGTCAAGGCTGATAGAAAACAAATTAAAATCTTCCTACGACCAACTAAGTCTACCAAAAGGAATTTTGCAATCTAGCCAAAAATACTTAATAGACTGGCATAGAGTTTGAATTTCCCTAAATCATAACCACCCAATTCCATAATATCCGGAGCAAAATGTATTATTGAACTAGAGCCTACGGTTGTTGCAACTTATGTCACATTATGTGATTAAATGAAAATAATAATTATGTGAATTATTTATACTACTTTTTGAGGAAAAAAATCCAAGGCAGAGGGGTCATGGCCTCCTTGATCGCCACACAAGTTTTATCCCAAGTTGGTATAAGTGACTATGATTTTTTAGTCCCAAGTCAAGCAACATACTCTTCAATATCTTAAACTTTTATTCTCCTAGTTAATAGACTATCCTTAATTAGTCCTCCCATTTTAGACACAACTTGAATTATAATAAATATTTCAATAATCAAAATTTCAGTATGCAAGAATATTTTGTTATTGTAGTTACACAGCCTCATAGTCGTTATTGGAGGACATATGTTTCCATTGATATAAATTGATGTGTTCCCATACCCAACAAGTAATTAAGAATATAACCATAATAAAATACTAAGTGTAAGATTGTAAAAAATTTCTCAAACTATATTTTATTAGGAAAAACAAGTGACAAATATTTAAGAAACAATATACATATATGCCATGTTATATATATATATATATATATATATATATATATATATATATTACTTAAATTGATACTGTTTATTTATGTTTATGTGTTTTAGATCACAAAACATAATTTTTGAATCATGTATACACACTTTCCCTTTTTAGCTCTAACGAATAAAACATACTAGTCCTTTGACACCATTAAAGAATTTGAATTTATAAACATATGTTTATTCATTATTTAGATGATCCATAGTTAAATGCTAATTTTTTTCATAATTTCTTTTGAATTCAGTCATTGTAGTTTGGTCAAGAGTGCTATGTCTTTTCTAACTCTCCTCTCTGTAGGAGCCCTCCCTCTCGTTTCCAACGAGCACTCCCTCCCCTAGGTAAATCCTAAGGGTATTTCTCTTTTTGTTTTCTATTTTCTTTTTTTTATTCTTTGTCACTGGTGCTCATGGCGGACAATGTGCTTACTGGGTTGGAAAAGATGAAGCTAACAGCGGATGAAGAGGAAGTAATTGAGATAACGGAGGAAGGAAGAATGGAAGAGATTGAGAGTTGTAATTTGAGTCTCATTGGCAAATTTTTAACATGCAAAGCTTTCAATAAACTTGCAGCAAAGAATACCATACGGAGAGCTTGGGGATTGGAGAATAAGCTTCACATTTTGGAGGTTGGACTGAACTTGTTCCAGTTTAAGTTTAATAGCGAATTTGATTTGAGTAGGGTACTGAGAGGAGGGCCTTGGACCTTCGATAATCAACTTCTTATGCTTCAAAGGTGGCATAAGGGAATGACTGCAACAAACATCAAATGGGACACTGCATCTATTTGGGTCCAAATCTGGGGGGCCCCTTTTGACATGATTTCTTCTGTTGTGGCGACAAGAATAAGGAGCAGATTGGGTGTAGTAGAAGAGGTTGAAAAAAGGAGGCGCCAGGAGGAACAAAACTTATGTATGAGAGTCCGTGTTGCCCTTCCAATTACAAAACCCCTTCGACGTGGTGCATACATAGCTGGAACGGATGGGGAACGTATGTGGGTTACCTTCAAGTACGAGAGGTTGCCTATATTCTGTCATTTCTGTGGTCTCTTGGGACATGATATACGGCACTATGCAGCGGAAAAAGGCAACGGAGAGGTCGAATACCAGTATGGTGACTGGTTAAAAGCCTCGGGAAGTCGTCCAAGAACTTCACAGAAGCATGACATGTACCAGACTCACAATGTTAACGAAGGGACGATGAACGAGCAAATTCCGATGATGACGGCGCCAGTGACGACTGCTGAGATTACTAAGGCAAACCCTAAGGAGAGCATTAATGACGTTAATGAAGGGAGCGAGATTGTAGGAAGCGGCTCGATAAATTAGTTGCCCAATTATGAGAATAACGGAATCAAAGGCACATTAAATGGGGACGTTACACATGGGACTGAGATGGCTGGGAGTAGCACGTTCTTGAGAACACGTGAAGATGTGCCAGCTGCCACAAAGGATAGTGTAGACGTGCATGAGCATGGATCTAATGGGCTGACTACGTCCAAGCCTAAATCAACGTGGGTGAGACTGATATGTATGGAGTGTGGGCCTGGTGGGATAAGTAGGACTCACGACACACAAACATTAGGAAAAAGAGATTCAGTGCAAGGCCCATACGAGGAAGCAGATGAGCAGAGTACGAAGAAAGGGAAGGTTGAAGAAACAACAGCAGTATCTAATGTTTTATCGGCGAGGGTGGAGAGGCACCTTTGTCGGGAGCAATGAAACTCCTAAGTTAGAACTGCCAAGGGCTTGGGAACCCTTGGACAAGTCGAAGCCTTCGCAAAATTATGAGGGAACAAGCTCCCATGGTGTGTTTTTTGATGGAAACAAGATTAGATAAAGAAGGTTTTGATAAGCTTTATGGGGATTTGCCGTATCGGAATCGTATTATTGTAAAATAGCCAGATACAAGGGGTGGGTTGGCCATGTTGTGGAAGACAGATGTAAATGTAGAGTTAGTAAACTTTACGGCTAATCATATTTTAGTCAAGGTGAAGGAGGATGATGGCTTTATGTGGTTTTTGTCAGGTTTTTATGGGTGGCCTGACCAAGCTCAACGTGCAAAATCTTGGGCATTGCTTAACCATTTAAAGACCTTGGTGGATGGACCATGGCTATGCATCGGGAACTTTAATGCAATCCTTCACTCTTCAGAGAAGCTTAGTAGGAGGCCTTGCCAAATGAGTCAGGTAGAGTCATTTAGAGATGCACTGGATGATTGTAAGCTTGAAGACTTGGGTTATCATGGCTATCCTTATACCTGGAACAACAAAAGACCAGGTGATGCTAATACAAAAGTCCGCTTAGACCGAGCTGTGGCAACAAGGGAGTGGAGGGATAGGTTTCCTTTAAGCAAACTCTTCCATCTTTCCCCACATGCCTCTGATCATCTTCCTGTTCTTCTCCAAACGAAGTGTTATGCAAAGCATGGAGCAAATAGGGGTGGAGGTTTTAAATTTGAGGAAGCTTGGCTTATGTGGGAGGAGTGTGGGGCTGTGGTTGAGAATGCATGGAATATGCATGGAAATGAGGAGCTCGGGTTAGCTCAAGTAAAACAAAAAATAGAGGCTTGTGGTGGGGAACTAAGGGCGTGGGGTGCTGGAAAAACAAACCCGAATAAGGAAGCTATTAAACAGTTGCAAAAAAGGCTTGATATCTTGAATTCTGAGGAGGTTACAGAAGCTTCTAGAGCTGAGTACTTGGCTGTTTCGAAAACATTGGATGATTTGTTACTCAAACAGGAAATCTTTTGGGCTCAGAGGTCAAGAATATCATGGCTTAAGCATGGGGATAAAAACACAAAATTCTTTCATGCCAAAGCATCACAAAGGAAGCGAAGAAATCACATTCAGAAAATTACAAACTCTAAAGGTGTTTGGGTGGAAGAGGTGGAGGACATAGCCAATGTGGCAAATGATTATTTTAACAATTTATTTGCTGCAGGTAGCTGTGATCAGATGGAGGAGTGCCTAAGCAAGGTGACTAACAAGGTGACCCCCAGTATGATTCAGATTCTGTCCAGTGATTTTAGTGCAGATGAAATAAAGGCGATGGTGTTTTAGATGGCACCAACAAAGGCACCTAGACCTGATGGTATGAATGCCCTTTTCTACCAAAAGTTTTGGCATATTGTGGGTGATAATGTTGTTAGTGCGGTTTTGGACTTCTTTAACTCTGGTTGCATGGTGTCTGGTCTTAACCATACAAATATTGTGTTAATTCCAAAAGTCAAACAACCTGAAAAAATGTTTGATTTCCGCCCTATAAGTCTTTGCAATGTTATGTATAAAATTATTTCAAAAGTCTTGGCTAACCGGCTGAAGCAGATTCTCCCTTCAGTTATCTCCCCCACCCAAAGTGCTTTTGTTCCAGGAAGGCTCATCGCGAATAATGTTCTGTTAGCATATGAAACACTCCATGCCATGCACACTCGGAAAAAAGGGATGAAGGGATCACTGGCATTAAAGCTAGACATTAGCAAGGCGTATGATAGAGTGGAATGGCCATTTCTGAAAGGCATTATGGAGAAGCTGGGGTTTCCTGAAAGGTGGATCAGCTGGGTGATGGAATGTGTGACTTCCCCATCTTTCTCTATTCTCATTAATAGGAAGCCGTATGGTAACCTGCAACCCTCTAGAGGGATCTGTCAAGGTGACCCTCTTTCACCATACTTGTTTCTCTTGTGTGCAGAGGGCTTTACTGCTCTAATGGAGAAAGCAGTACAAGAAAGACAAATTAAGGGAGTCTCTATTTGCAGAAGGGCACCTAAACTTACTAACCTCCTGTTTGCAGACGACTCATTGCGATTTTGCCAGGCCACTCACTCTGAAGTTACTGTGATCATGGAGATTCTCCAACTTTATGCTGGTGCATCAGGCCAGTCTATTAATTTGGAAAAATCCTCAGTGTACTTCAGTGGCAACACTCCTATGGAACAGAAACAAAGATTAGTCTCTACATTAGGGGTGAAGGAGGTGGTAAGATTTGATTCATATTTGGGCTTGCCTACCTTGATTGGTCGTGGAAAATACCAAACTTTCTCCTTTCTAAAGGATAGAGTTTGGAAAAAATTGCAAGGGTGGAAGGGGGTGCTGTTATCTAAGGCGGGAAAGGTGATACTTATAAAGGCGGTAGCCCAATCTTTACCCACTTACACAATGGGGGTCTTTCAATTGCCATTGAGATTATGTGATGAACTTAATGCTTTGTGTGCAAAGTTTTGGTGGGGCCAAGCTGGTAGTGAGAGGAAGATTCACTGGAAGAGTTGGAACTTCTTATCTAAGTCTAAGAAAGAGGGTGGTATGGGTTTTCGAGACTTGAGGAGCTTCAACCTTGCTATGCTTGCTAAGCAAGGCTGGAGACTATTACAAGACCAAGACTCAATATTGTTCCAATGCCGTAAAGCCCGTTACTTCCCACGTTGCCACTTCCTTGATGCTGTGGAGTCACAAAACTGTTCTTATACTTGGAAAAGTATAATGGCAGCAATACCGGTGTTGAAGCAAGGATGTTGCTGGAGAGTGGGTGATGGCTCATCAATTAGAGTAAAACAAGACAAATGGATACCCAATCACCCTTCCAACAGAGTGTTATATCCAGCTCTTGTGGAGGATGAGGATTGGAGGGTTAATGAGCTTATTGATCCGGATCTTAATTGGTGGAACAGGGAGCTTATTATATCAAGATTCCATAGAGAAGACGCTGAGGCGATTTGCAGGATTCCATTGAGCCATAGACAGGTATCGGACTCCATTTTCTGGTTGCATACTAAGGATGGAATTTTCTCTTGTAAATCCGGGTATCAGGTGGCAAGGCAAATGTTGAAAGAGGATGACTGGACAGAGTGCTCTTCGGGTCCGAGTGGTCAGCGTGTTTGGTCGAAATTATGGCACCTTAGAGTTCCTAATAAAATTAAGGTGTTTGGGTGGCGTGCTTGCTTGGAAATCCTTCCAACCCGTGTGAATTTAGCAAGAAGAAGAATCATCCCTGATAACATGTGTCATTGCTGTAAACGCTTCCCTGAAACAGGTGTGCATGTGCTGTGGGAGTGTGGTGCTGCCCAAGACGTGTGGGCGGGGTGTTTGGTCAGGATTCAAAAAATTCCTAATGGCCAAAGTGACACTTTGCAGCTGTTTGAGGAGCTTATGGTCAGGCTTACAAGGTCGGAATTTGAGCTATTCTTGTGCAGGCTTGGCTTATATGGAATCAAAGAAACACTGTGATCCACGGTGGAAGCTTTAAGGAACCAGGCTGGCTTAACAAAAGAGCAACTGAGCTCTTGGAGGAGTTTCATAAATCTCAATTGCAGCTGTCTATCTCAACACCCACGTCGCCGAGAGTTCACTGGCAACCCCCTCCAGCTTCGGTGTTTAAATTGAACTTTGATGCCGCTGTTTTTTCGGAATTGAACTGCTCAGGCTTTGGTGCAATTATTCGGAATGACAGAGGGGAGGTCATGGCAGCGATGTCAGTCAAAGGGCCACCTGTTACTTGTAGTGAGGAGGCTGAAATATTAGCTTGCAGGAAGGCATTGGAGTTCTCTGTTGATGCAGGCTTCTCAAATGTAATTGTTGAAGGGGATAACGAAACTGTGATGCGGGCTGTTTCTTCATCGTCTCGGACTCATTCTTGGCTGGGTAACATATATGAAGATGTTATATGGCTTTTGCGAGGCATGCAGGTGGTCTCTGTCAATAGTGTAATGAGAAAAGGAAATGAGGTGGCTAATGTGTTAGCTAGACACGCTAAGAATGTTGTAGATGAGGTGTTTTGGTTAGAAGACTCCCCTCCCCCAGCTGTTAGTGCTTTGTACCTTGACTCTATTAACATTCAATGAATAATGCATCACTGAGGTGGCTTCAAAAAAAAAAAAAAAGTCATTGTAGTTTTAATTACATTGAAAACATATTTTCACAACTATCACCTTCCAACAATACTAAATTGTATTACGTTCCTTTGTACAATTAAAAAGGTTTTCCAAATATCTATGTTGTTGATGATATGGTTTATGCATAATTTCAGAAATTTTTTATTTGACTCATTTTCCTTGATTTTTCAAATTAAGTTGATATTTGTTGAAAAGTAAAAAATTGTTAATAATTTAATAAATTTATAATGCATCAACTTGATATATTCAAATTAACACTTACTTTTTTTTGAGGAAAAAGACATCAAGCATATTATTAATTAGCTAGTAAATCAGCTGCAACCATAGAAAATAGATGGAGGAACAGACTCCATCCAAACGAACAGCGGAAAAGATAATTTTGCTTTTCAGGCTAAGGTATGAGCAAAAGTATTTCCTTTCCTAACAGTATAGCCGAAAAAGAAAAACTTTTCAATGAGCTGACAAAAAATAAAATGTCTCTAAGTAAATGGCCAAAAGAGGAGAGAGCTTATCCCCATATCGCAAAGAATTAATAACAATCTCAAAATCCTCTTAAAAAAGAAGATTGAGTAATTCCTACTTCAGGTGTAAATAAAACATCTCTTCTAGCTGCTAGAGATTTCAGTATAACCATAGAGGGAGGCATTGGAATTTTCTTTGACGTAGCTGCAATAATCTCACCAACAGAGTTTCAAATAACCATACCAATTCCAACTTCGAAAGTGTCTTAAAAAACAACTCCATCGAAGTTTCTTTTATAAGAATCCGGAGGAGGAGGAATATAAGTTTTCTTACCTGAACATGTCTTTAGTTTTGGCTTAATGACTTGACTTTGTTGAAAGAGTAGAAGATAGTTTGAGACCGACTTAACCACTCTGTCAAAAGGAATCAGACATTTATTTAGCTGAGAATTGTTCCGGTGAGTCCAAATGTACCAAGCTGTGACCGCAAAAGACTCCAACATCTGCGGTTTCTCCTAAATCAGCAAAGTTAACTCTAAGAATGAGCCCAATGCTGATTTTTGTTGATTCACCTAACTGAATCTCGTCCTAAACTTGCCGAAGCCTATCACACTCCCAGAGAGCGTACATACCAAATTCTTCACCCTTGTCAGACAAATGGCATCAAGAGTTGCTGCAAATTATCCTCTTGAGAAAATTCAATTATATTGGTAGAGAGTTTGTACAAGCTCTCCACATAAAATGTTTGACCTTCCCAAGAACTTGGAGCTTCCAAATACTTGCCCAAAATTTTTTCATAGGATCAGGATTGGAGGTCGATGGTTTATCCCTTTGATCTTCCTCGCATAACAACTTATAACCGGTTTTCATTAAGTAATCACTAGTACTTGAGCTCGGCCAAAATAGAATATTAGGTGGAGGAAGAGAACTGAGGGGAATGGATTTAATTTGTTGGGCATCGATAGGAAGAAAACATTGATCAATGATAATAGAATTCCACCAACCCGATTTCGAATTAATTAAGGAGTCAACTGTTGAGTCACGAGGGAGATGAGAAGGGGGAGATATCACTTTACCCGAAGACTAACCTGGTAGCCACCTATCTTCAAAAAATTTTATTTTCCGACTGTTGCTACCCATTTTTGAAAATTATGGCCATGAAGGCCTAACAGCAGAAAAGCCCAAACCAAATCAAGAGAAAGAAAGGAGAGATTAGATAATAGAAGCAAAGCAAAAGGGCCACACCCCCTAAGGCCCAGAAAGTGAATAAGCATAGCCCAAGTAAGGGCCCAAAGAGAAGGAATGTCCATAAAGAACAAGGAATAAGTGTTGACACCCCATTTTGCAACCCGCATTTAACCTCACATGGAGGGTAAAAGGGTAATTTCACATTGAAAATATGCATCTTGATTCTAGTCATTAGATCCTTAATCTCATTTCACCAAAATGATCTTGATGTTGTAACGATCAAAACAACTGGTTATAAGCCCTAATCAGACTATCAGATTGAAAGTTATCATCAAATCAAGTTTTAATGGCCGATATGCACTATCACAAATTGAGTCTGACTATATGTGATTATGAACAATTGATTCCAATTGGTTATAATTATAATCAATTTTGGATTAATGATGTGTCATAATTTGATTGGTTAGGACTACATTTTATGGTAAGGTTGCATACACCTAATTAATTAGATAGTTAAACATTAATTATTCAATGAGTAATTTGTGCAATTATCTTTTAATTAGGATAAATTTGGAACTAATTAAGTTTGAAATGGGAGTGATTGGAGACAATTAATGTTAATTGGGAGCTAATTTGGGACCTATTAATGTTAATTGTGCTGAAATTGTTTTCTAACAAATGACCTCTGCTCACCATTTCGTTGATATCTCTCAGAATATTTTGAATCTGTGAATGAGGTTAATTTTCCCAAAAACTAGACATCCGAGGCTTTAATTTGAGTACAAGAACGAGACAATTCTGATTAGAATTGAGCAATATATGATTTTTTTGAAGTTGGCTCTACAGGCTGTTACAGTAGTTACGGGAAAACCGAATTTTGCTTGTTCCTCACTCCCACCAATCTCTACATTTAATGCACTAGATTTCCCCCAAGACTAAAATGAGGTCTAGGTTCATGATTCTTTGTCAACCCTTATTAAATAGCCTTTCATTCATATTTTCTCCACCACTACTATATAAACCTCTCATCTCCTTCATTCCAAAGCACACAAAAACCTCATTTCTTCTCCTCTCTTGAGTTCTAGGAAGTTGAGTAGTCTTGTCATATCTTGGTCTTCTTGAGACTCAAGGTATTAAGTGAGACTCACTCTTCCTCTCCTAACTCTTCTTTCCTCCACCCTTAGGACCTCACTCAAGAGTCTCCTCCTCCACCATATGGATTTTGCATGAAGGTATAATTCATTTCCCTAATTGTTTTTTGTGTTGCCATGATGAGAGTTTAAGATTAAAGCATGATAATAATCATTTAAATTTCTTTGAGTATGTTTGAATGTTCTTAATTGTTCTTATATGTTCTTCACATGTTCTTGGTTGTTCATCAAATGTTCATACATAACACTAGTTTCGATCTTAAATCCACATCAAAAACATGAAAAATATGTTTGTTTAATAATTCTTTTAAATTCTTGAATCTAGGATATCACCATTCACACACATTCACTAAAATTTATTTTTCAATCCAAATGAAATGCTTAATAAATGGAATTAGGGTTTATCACATGCACACACAATGAACTCAACATGCAAATTGATGGATAGCATATTAGATAATGTAATATGAATGTTGGCCACCATAGTCTAGAAGACCGGTTTTACCGGGCAAGGTGGGTGCCTAACACCTTCCCACCTTGTAACATAGCCTCCGAGCTTAGATCAAGGGTTGATAGACCAATGTTTATCCTTGTAATTTTCAATTTCTAGATTGTAACTAGGAAACAAAGTTATGTACTTTATCTTAGATTGTGTCTAGGACCAAAGCCATGTAATTTTCCTATAATCAATGTAAATTCAATTAAAAATTAATAAAATGAGGAATTTTTCAATTTTGGTTTTCTTATTTATCACAATAATTAAATAAGTGGCGACTCCATTGTAAAACTCTTAATCTAAAGGGGAAAATATAACTAGTCGAACCTCTATTTCGAGAGGAAATAACACGATTCCACCCATTCACGTGGATTTGGCCCAATATCCTAAAAATGGGCATTGGCCCATTTCAGTATATGGGCAATGTGGAAGAGTCAGCCACGGTGAGATGACCCTTTTTGAGAAGTAGGAATGGGCCTTAAATGGGCCCAAGGAAGAAGGAATAAGACAAAAGGCCTAACAGGCCAACCCGGTAGGAATTAATGGAAAGTAATAAAAAGAGGGGCTTTAAAAGACCCATGGGCCCAACCCAGTCAAACGAAGTGAGACAAGCCTAGTAAGCCCACACCATCCTCTATAAAGGATGAATATGAAGGGGATGTCTCTGTTTGAATGAAGAAGCAAAGGGACAAAACCAAATGACAACAGCAGAAAATGCGTGGGTAAGGAAGAAAACAAGGCATGAATGGAAGAAAGTAAGGATATAATGGCTAGAGCACCACCAACCTATAACCCAACCAATGCAAGGGAGGTGGGCCAACGGCCAAAGGGATTACAAAGGGTGTGGTTTGATGGAGGGGGAAAAAGAGTCTATTTCCAATATCCTGTCAGGATCTCTTTTGGGAGGTGTTCTACTGGGAAAGTATCTTTACCCAAGGTATGCGGTTCGAGGAACCAGACATGACCGAGGTTCTATTTAACACTTAAATGAACAGGAGTAAAACATATAATAATGGAAACAGAAAATGGCAGGCTTGCCTTTCATTAATAATAGTACCTTCGTAGATTATTTACATTCCACGGACGTGGTATAACATTTTCATCTAAGTCTTCCAAAAAGTAGGCACCTATACCAGCCACCGAGATGATGCGATATGGCTCCTCCCAGTTGGGCCCCAGCTTTCCCCATGATGAGTTATTTGCAGTACCCACAACCTTTGTCAACACTAAGTCACCTGGTGCTAATGACCTTGCCCTCACACCTGTATCATACCCCTGCTTAAGTTTCTATTGATAATACGCCAGTTGAACCATGGCGGCTTCTCTTCGTTCATCAACCAAATCTAGACTTCTCTCCAATAACTTATCATTGTTGTTTGGGGTGAACAAGCTTGTCCTCAGTGTTGGAAACCCAGCCTCTAGAGGGATCACGGCCTTGGACCCATAAGTCATTGAAAATGGTGTTTCTCCAGTTGACCGACGAGGAGTAGTCTGATATGTCCAAAGAACATGTGGTAATTCTTCCACCCATCTACCATTTGCTTCGTCTAACCTCTTCTTAAGCTCATTCACTATGACTTTGTTGACTGCTTCAGCCTGCCCATTTCCTTGTGGATAAGCTGAAGTTGAATATCTGTTCCTAATGCCCAATTCACAGCAGTATCTCCTGAAGGCTTTACTATCAAACTGGAGCCCATTGTTCGAGATGAAGGTGTGAGGAATCCCAAATCGAGTAACAATGTTCTTCCAAATAAATTTTTTTGCATCCATGTCCCTAATATTGGACAATGGCTCAACCTTCACCTACTTCGTGAAGTAATTAGTTCTGATCAAAAGCCATTTTCGGTTTCCCACAGCTTTAGGAAATGGTCCTACAATATCCAGGCCCCAATGAGCAAATGGCCATGGGCTAAACAGAGGATTGAGTACACCCCTAGGTTGATGAATGTTCGGAACAAATCTCTGGCATTGATCACACTTTTTTACATACTCTTGCGCCTCTTTTTGCATACTCAGCCACCATTACCCTTAAGTAAGAGCTCTATGTGATAACGACCTGCCCCCTGTATGACTTCCACATATCTTCTCGTGCAATTCTTCTAAAAGTGGCTCCACTACCTCGGGATGAACATAAAGCAAGTATGGTCCAGAGAAGGAGCGTTTGTATCTTTTCTCCGTATCTTTTCTGCCTCCCCCTTCTCATGAGGCAAAACACTTTCCTTGAGAAATTGAACCAAGGGATCCATCCAACTAGGTCCGACCATGATCTAGTGAAATTAGACTTTCTCCCTCTTCTCCTTGGCAAGCCTATGCAGATCCTCAACAAGTATGACCTGAGGTAGATCTTGTCCAGAAGAGGTTGCTAGAGTTGCCAAAGAGTAAGCATGTGTATTCTTGCTTCTTGGGATTTGCTGTATGGTGAAAAATTCAAAATTTGATTGCAAACGCCGAGCTTGACTCAAATACCCCTGCATTCTCAAGTCCTTAGCTTTCAACTCTCCCTTTACTTGCCCTATAACTAACCTCGAGTCCGAGAACACTTCAACAACTTTTCCTCCCACTTTCTGAACCATAGCTATCCCTATTAGTAGAGCCTCATATTCAACTTCGTTGTTCGTGGCCGAGAAGCCCAACCTTAAGGATTTCTCAATGGTGATCCTGTCCGGGGACACTATTAACAGCCTCATTCCGGATCCCCTTTGATTTGCCGCGCCATCAACATACAACTTCCAAGGTGAGGGCTCTCATAGAGAAGTTGCCTGAACTTGCTTTCCTTCTGATCTGTGTTCCTCGGGTTCTGCTTCTATTGGAGATTCGGTAAACTCTGCCACCAAATCCGCAAGAACTTGCCCTTTAATGAAGGTACAAGGCATGTACTTTATATCAAATGCCCCCAAGATCGTCTCTCACTTGGCAATTCTCCTTGTACAATCAGCTTTTCGTAGCAACGACTGCAGAGGGAGTTGAGTTAAAACTACTATTGTATGGGCTTGAAAGTAGTGGGTGAGTTTTCGCGTAGCATGCACCACAGCCAAAATGGCTTTCTCTAAGGGTAAGTAACGAACTTCAGCTTCGTGTAGCGACTTACTCACATAATAGACTGGCAGCTGTACTCCATTCTCTACCCTCACCAATACCAGACTAACTGCATGAGAGGCCACGACAATATAGGCAAAAATGACTTCTTCCTCCTTGGGCCTGGATATAATGGGTGGCCGAGAAAGGTAATCCTTCAACTACTGAAAAGCGAGGGCACATTCTTCCTTCCACTCAAACCCTTTCCACTTGTGCAAGAGTTGGAAGAATGGCCTACATCTATCTACAGATCGAGAGATAAATCTGTTCAAGGCTGCAGTCATTCCCGTCAACTTTTGGACTTCTTTAGGATTCCGAGGAGGTTGTAAATCATTGATTGCTTTAATCTGATCAAGGTTAACTTGAATTCCACGGTAGGTGACCATATAGCCCAAAAACTTGCCTGAGCCAATGCCAAAGGAACATTTAGAAGCATTAAGGCGCAATTTATGCTTTCTTAACACCTCAAAGACACTTCCAAGGTCACCCACATGCTCGGCCTCTGCCTTTCTTTTCATCATGTCATCAATGTAGACCTCAATATTCTTGCCAAGCTAGGGTTCAAACATTCTAGTCATCATCTTCTGGTAAGTAGACTCTGCATTCTTCATTCTAAAAGGCATCACCTTATAATGATAATTCCCAGTGGGCGTTACAAAAGCAGTCTTCTCCTGGTCAGCTAGAGCTAATGGTATCTGATGGTACCCCTGAAAGGCATCCAAAAAAACTCATCTGAGGATGACCAACCGTCGCATCCACTAACTGGTCTATTTGAGGTATCGGGAAGGGGTCCTTGGGGCAAGCTTTGTTTAAATCTGTGAAATCTACACACACTTGCCACTTCCCATTCTTCTTTTTCACCACTACCGTGTTGGCCAACCATTCTAGGTAAAAGACCTTTTTTATTGCCCCTGCACACTTAAGCTTTACCACCTCTTCTTTAACAGCCTTAGAATGTTCTTTAGGAGAGCGCCGAGGTGGTTGTTTTTTAGGGGTAACAGATGGATTAACATTCAGATGATGACAAATGAAATTTGGATCCTCCCCGGGACTTTCATAAGCACTCCAAGCAAACACATCAACGTTCTTTCTAAGGAAAGCGACCAGCTCTTCCTTCTCCCAAGGAGGCAGCTGAACTCCGACTTGAAAATACTTGTTGTCATCAGTATCGATAGTAATCTTCTTCAACTCCTCGCATCTCACCCCTTCAGCTACAGCATCTGAGGACGTTTCTGTTTCCTTTGGTTGCTACAAAGCCCTTTCTGTGGTGGCCGAGGATTCACCCTCGGACTGATGTCTAATAGTCATAACTAGGCATTGCTTGGCTTCCAATCAACTCCTCGACCTGGTCCCCTGAGGGATACTTCACTTTCAAGTGCAAAGTTGAAGAGATAGCCCCCATGGCATGAAGCCAAGGTTTTGCCAATGTAGCAATATAGGGGGAATACGCGTTTACCACAATAAAATCTACTTCAACAACCTCTGACCCTACTTGAACAGGCAGTTTGATCTGACCCTTTGGGATAACTGTCTTCCCATCAAACCCCACCAGAGGGGAATCATAGCTGACCAAATCCTCGGATTTCAACTTAAGTCCCTTGTACAGGTCAGGATACATGATCTCTGCCCCACTGCCCTGATCCACCAAGACTCTTCTCACATCATACCCCCCTATTCGGAGGATGACCACTAAGGCATTGTCATGTGGTTGATAAGTTCCAATTTTATCCTCATCAGAGAAGCTCAAAGCTGGCCAGACTTCCATTCTTCCCTGCCTAGACTCAAGGATCGAATCCTCAATGTGTGGTTTTGCTATGGACATAACACCTGATGGATATGCGCTAGTCCGACCTGGGGCGGCAAGAATAACACTAATTGTTCCTAGGGGCGGTCTTGAAGAAGCGTCCCTCTGGTGTGTCGACCCGACCTGATTCCCCTGCTCAGAAGGTTGGTACAGGAACTGCTTCAGCTTCCCAATTTTGACTAACTGCTCCAGGTATTCACGTAAAGTCCTACAATCTTCTGTAGTGTGTCCTCGGTCCTGATGGTACTAACAATGAAGACTTTGATTATGCTTCACGGGGTCTTCTCCCATCTTGTTTGGCCATTTGAAGTATGGCTCGACTTTTATCTTCTCAAGAATTTGGTGCATAGGCTCTTTGAATATTGTGCTAACCGCCTGAGCAGCAAGAAGGCTAGCATGTCCAGAAAAGTCTCCCCGAGGTTGGTTGTTATTGTACCTCTCAGACCTAAAGTCTTTCCGGTCAGGGGGAATCACTTTTGCCTTTCCCTTCCCCTATTGCTGATCATCCTCGACCCGTTTGTGTTTATCAATCCGATCCATGAGCTGACGCATACTCTGCGCTGGTTTCTTCGTCAAGGACTTCCTTAATTCGTGCTCAGCAGGAAGGCCGACCTTAAAGGTCCTTATAGCCACATCCTTAATGTCTCCATCTATCTCATTAAACATTTCCCAGTATCTATCCGAGTAGGTCTTCAAAGTCTCACCCTCTCACATAGCCATAGACAGCAAAGAGTCCAGGGGACAAAGAACCCTATTATAAGTGACAAATCGGGCCCCAAAGGCTTTGGTAAGCTCTTGAAAAGAACTAATCGATCCTTCCTCCAACCCATCAAACCACCTCATCGTAACTGGCCCTAAACTAGATGGAAATACCTTACACATCAAGGCTTTATTCCTCGAGTGAACAGCCATTCTCTGGTTAAAATGACTAACATGCTCCACTGAGTCCGTCCTACCATTATACATGGTAAACGTTGGCTGCGTGAACTGCCGAGGAAGCTTTTCCCTCTTAATCCTCTATGTAAACAGTGACTTTAAGATTTGACGCAAAGCCTTGCTCATAGCGTCATTCCCTAAGCCCCTATAGGCCAGGCTTCTACTCTTTCGCCTATGATGGCGCTCTTCATTGTATTGTAAGAGAAAGAATCGCTAGGAGGGGTCCTTGATCTGGGTCTATAACTGCCATCATCATCAGATTGAGACCCTGAGCTTGATGGAGTCCCCCTCCTTTGCTTACGGTGTAACTTCCTACGTAAATGATCTATCTCCAGTTGCAAGTTTCTGGTATTCTCCCCATGAGACACATGGCTCCCACTTCTAGAATGACTTTTACTGGTATGAGTTGTGTGCACACTAACTTCACGATCTCTCCTTCATTCAAGATTAAGAAAATGATCTTGACGTTGGGATCCCACAAATTCTTCACGGTTTGGCCATGAACCCACCATGATTGAACAGGCTCAAGAATGTTTAATTTCCCACAGACGGCGCCAATTGTAAGGACATGTTTTGATCCACAGCCTAAGAGATTAGGACAATGGCCCAATGAGCCCAAAATAATAAATTTGTTAGAGAGTGGGCTTGTTACTGAACGTTCAATGAGTTAGAGAGTAAATCACAATAGGCTAGTTGGTGTTAGAATTTCTCACATTTATTGTGAGATCTATCATGAATGTAAGAGGTTTCTTCATAGAGTAACTAAGAATTTTCGCCAACGGGGGGTTGGCTGAGTTGGTCAGGAGTTCGCTTCCCTGCTTGAAAGGCTTGGGTTCGAGTCCTGCCAACGGCCTTTCGTTGGTGGACATCCTTAGTGAGGGGTGTACTCAGAAATGAGGTGACTCTCACACGCGCTGTCTACGAATATGTATGGCACGCGGCGCCCTGTCCGGGGATTTAATACAACCATAAACGTCCCCATTTTCTCCTACCAAAAAAAAAAAAAAAAAAAAAAAAAAAAAAAAAAAAAAAACTAAGAATTTTCAACCTACCCTTGCCATTTACTACAATTTTTCTTAACACTGCACATATATAGAAATGGCGGGAAATAGAACGGCGTCAAGTGCATGTCACACGCATTAACTCTCCAACTTTCCCCGCCATTTCTAAACCCAGACCCGCCCTCTCTCTACTTTTCATTTCCCCACTTTTCAAAACCATCGATATCTTGCACCGCTGCGCATTTTAGCACCACCGTCCCTGTCTTTCTTTGCCTTCACCGTCCCCAGTCTCACCACTCACCCTGGGTCTCACAGTCCTTCCAAAACTTCGCAATCCAAAACTGTACACGTGGAAATTAGGGTTCAAATTTAGGGTTTTGTTCAGATGGGGAATAAGGTCACGGACGAGCTCTTATCCACCGTCCGATCCATCGTCGGCTCGGAATACTCCGACATGGACATAATCAGAGCCCTACACTTGGCCAAAAACGACGCCACCGCCGCGATCAACATAATCTTCGACACGCCCAATTTCAAATCAAAGGAATTACCAGCCATTCCCAAAACCCCTAGAGTTTCTCGCACCGTTGCTTCGAATTCTTCGAAGCGAAACGGCTTCGAGAAGCAGAATTCGAATTCAAATTCAAATTCGAATTCGAATTCTACAGTGCGCGAAGCAAATGCTACTGATTGCAGCGTTAGTGACTCCGGTGAGGGTTTCGTCGAAGAAGAAGACGTGAGTCGAGAGAGTTCGCTTGGGGACGAGTGGTGGTTCGTAGGTTGCAGTGAAGTTTCCGGGCTGTCCACGAGTAAAGGGAGGAGAGTGAAGCCTGGTGATGAAGTGGTGTTCACGTTCCCGCTGAAGAGCAGTTCTTCTCGTTCTCCGTCGCCGGGAAAGGTTTTCGGGAAGGGACGACAGCACGCTGCGGCGGCTTGTTCAGAGATTGTGAGGTTTTCGACTGTAGAATCCGGCGAGGTAATGTGGAAAATAGTAATTTGAGAATGATTGTGAATGTGATTGATCAATTTGAGTCTGATATGTTTGTGTTTGAATTGATTGGCGACGTGGCAGATTGGTAGAATACCGAATGAATGGGCACGGTGTCTTTTGCCGCTTGTGAGAGATAAAAAGGTTAAGGTAGAAGGTTGTTGTAAATCTGCTCCTGATGTTTTAGGCATAATGGATACGATTCTTTTGTCGATAAGGTAAATGTAGGTTTTAACTTAATGACGATAATCTGCTTTTGATTTCATGTAATTACGTTATCTTTATGATAGACTCGTAAGTTTTCGAAGATGTTTTGGTTAATTTCACCTCATAACTAGGTTGGCGTCGAGAAATTGATGACGAGGGTAGCATGGTTAAGATAGTGTTGCATATGATTTTGTTTTGAATTGTATAATGTTGTATCTGGTTGGTGTATACAGTGGTTGATGAATTTACATATTGTCTTCAATCTAGTGTGTACCTCAATAGTTCTATGTTCCGTAAGCTTCACCAGACCTCGCTCAAGGCAGCCAGCAATGCTGCTGAGGAATCAGTAGTTCATCCTCTCCCAAATTTGTTCCGGTTGCTCGGACTAATCCCTTCTAAGAAGGTGATCATTTGTTAATTTACTTGTTTCATCTTTCTCTTTCAGGTTTATTCCTTTAATCTGATCATAGATGCTGCTTGTGCTGCTAAATTTGAATATATGATGTAGTTAGCATCTTTTTGTTATCATATATTGTATCCTGCTGAGCTTTTACGTAGAAGTTGTAACTGAATTTTTATTTACTTTATTGATTGGTTGTAATTAGGCAGAATTCACTCCTAGTGACTTGTACACAAGGAAGCGGCCTTTAAACCCGGAGGTAGGGAAACATTAAAAGCTTTCTTTTTTCAGCTGTGTTCATGGTGGAGTTTAGAGCTTAATCTTGCTTTAACAGGATAGTTCTGGTCTTCGGGCCTCATTGTTACACGTTAACAAGCCTACGAATCCTTCTCGAAACGAAAATGAAGTGGAAAATGAGGAGTCCATTTCGGATGCTGATCTCGACAACATTGTCGGTGTTGGAAATTGCTCTGAGTTAGAGGTACTGTCATTTCTTAGATGATATTGAACTTTAGTGGGGCTTGCTTATGCCTATAGAAGGTGAAATTACTCAAAAGTGTGTTGTGTTATAGGAAATGGATCCCCCTGGTACTCTTCAATGTGAACTTCGACCCTACCAAAAGCAGGCTCTTCATTGGATGATTCAGCTGGAGAAGGGACAATGCCTGGATGAGGCGGCAACAACACTTCATCCATGTTGGGAGGCATACCGTCTTGCAGACAAGTACGTTAGATCATTATGTTATCTGATCCTCTCTAATCTTGAGACTCTGTATTCATGGGAGTGTTTGTCTATCCAGGAGGGAGCTGGTTGTCTATTTGAATGCATTTTCAGGTGATGCTACAACAGAATTTCCAAGCACACTGCAAATGGCCAGAGGAGGAGTATGTTCTGAGATGGCTCATACCTAATTTTAATTTTAATTCCCATTCATCATTGTTATAACTCAGTATATCGACTTTATTTTGCAATTAAAGATTCTGGCAGATGCAATGGGTCTTGGGAAGACCATTATGACCATATCCCTCCTCCTTGCTCATTCAGAAAGAGGTGGATCATCAAGTAGTCAGTACATGAGTCACCCCTCAAGTGAAGATAGTGAACTCAGTGGTATGTTAGACCACTGCCAAGATCCCCCAAAGAAGACAACAAAAATTTCAGGTTTTGATAAGTTGATGAAGCAAAAGAACATCCTTATCAATGGTGGAAATTTGATTGTATGTCCTATGACTCTTCTAGGCCAGTGGAAGGTATTAGTATTGGAATCCTTATTTACTGTTTGTTATTCTGCATAATTGTATCAAGTGCTTCATTGAAAGTTGGTACTATAAGTAGCAAAGCATATGCATGCTCATATGCTTTTCTGTTTATGAGAGTCAGTCTGAACGATTCAGTGAATTGTCAGGCAGAGATCGAGACTCATGCACAACCAGGGATTTTGTCTCTATATGTTCATTATGGACAAAGTAGACCAAAGGATGCAAGAACTCTAGCTCAGAGTGATGTTGTAATTACCACATATGGAGTGTTAGCCTCAGAGTTCTCGGCAGAGGTAATTTAAACACTCTTGTTACGTATCAAAAAAATTTAAACACTCGTTCTTTATGATGGAAATTGTCTGAGTATAATTTCTGCCTTTCTTTGCATGAGATCAACTAATGCACTTTCTTGTATCTGTTATCCATGTAGAATGCTGAAGACAATGGTGGACTTTACTCAGTTAGATGGTTTAGAGTGATTCTTGATGAGGCACATACCATAAAATCCTCTAAAAGCCAAATTTCTATGGCTGCTGCGGCTCTAGTTGCTGATCGTCGCTGGTGTCTTACTGGCACCCCCATCCAGGTCAAGTTTTTATGGAACTTGTTGTAAACTGGTCAAGTTTCTTTGGAAATTATTGTAAACCAAAAAGGGTTCTTGTGAATGAATGTTACTACTTGTTGGGTGTCCTCTCTCTCTCTCTGGTACTTCTGTGCAATCTTTTTAGCAACCAAATGAACAACTTTACTAAATCTGAAGAAAAAAGGTTCCTTCAAACTCGTCCACTATTTCTTCTAGATGTGTTTTTTAGTCAGTATTTACTCTCTCCCTCAAGTCTATTTCATAGTTGAGCTCCCACCCAACCCCTTTTGTTAAGCTTCTAACAGGATGGTTGACTTGACAGTTGACATCTAACAGATCTTTTTCCATAATGGGAAGGTACTTGTGACCTTTAGGCCAAAACTTCCTTTTGATACTTATATCATGTGATGGATCACGGATGGCATATTATTAGAATACTTTCCATCTTTTCATTATTATATAATATCCATGTTTTAAATGATATTGGATCTTTAAGGTCTATTGCATATTTATGTGCTTTGCAAATTTTTCACATCTGATGTCATGCTTGAAGCATGAAGTTATCTTCATGTGGTACCTTTTGACTTTTCTCTTGCAAGAACCGTTCAGTTTATCTGCTGAAATAAGGATGCCATGGACATTTATTAACTTGATTAAGCTCTGTAAGAACTAAGTTAAACTTTTCTCTAGTATATGTAATACAAAATCTAAAGGGAGATAAATGTTGTTATCAGAAGCTGGATACGAGAGCTTCAGCTTCTGATATACCTGTGCATATGCTGTTAAGCTTAAGCACTGCAACAACTTTATGTGGTTTTATGAACTATTTTGCAGTGTTACATCTGCACATGCACTTGTTTTGAATTTAGGCTTGCTTATGTGACATGGTTAGTTTCTCTTAGATATAGATCTTGTTGTTGATTGAGTCCGCTATTTGTTTTGGTAGGACATCAAGTCCCATGTCTACGAAGCTATATTGAGCAGGCCAGATGCTTATCTTGCAGATAGTGACTTTTGTTACTTGTGTGGTGTGGTTGTTTTACTTCATTGTTATGCTTCCTGACATTTAATTTTTCCATCACAGAACAACCTAGAGGACATTTACAGTCTTCTTAGATTTTTGAAGGTGGAACCATGGGGAACTTGGGCATGGTAAGTTTTGCTGCCATTTTTAGTGTAGAATAAACATATTGTGATCTTTGGAGTTCCTAAAATTGGTTATGGCTATTTTTAATTTTGTATAATTTCTGCTGAGGTTTCTTATATCTAGGATTTTTTCTCTATTTTTGTTTAAAAATTATTGTGCATGTGAAGGCAATATTTTCCTTTGCTCAGCTATTATCAATTTTTGTACATCAAATGTACTGAGAAGCCTTTGAGAATTCATAGAAGATGCTTTTTTGTAGTTTGCGAAATAAAGGATGCTTTTTAAAATTAAAAAAATTTAATGATTACAAGAGATACATAGGAAACTAATCTTTCTAATGAGAAATTTTGGCAATACTTTAAACTGGGCCTCTTTTGAGTTTTGTTTAATGGCTGCACCTTTGCCAGTATTAGAATCCGCTTGTTTTTATGTAAAATATTTTCCATTTTCAGTCAAAAATATTTTCAAGGAAAATTGCTTATTTTCAGCAATTTGTTTGCAACCCAGAAAAGCACTCCAAAAACCATTTTCAGGACATTGGCCCTATGAAAAATTATAGTTTATATGTGAATTTAGTCATATAAAGTACTATGTCCCCGAGTCGCACATAACAGCTTCAGTGAAGTGATAAGGTAGGGAACCTCTGCAGTGGATGCTATTCATTCCTGGCATTCTTGTGTGTGTATGTGGGTTGGTTTGGGTGTCATATGTTTAAGCAAAAACTCTTTCTAATTTCCTATTATTTCCATGAAGTGAGTTGATGTAGATGTCCCTTGTTTGATTGGTCTATCTTATATATTCTAGGTGGAACAAACTTGTTCAAAAACCATTTGAGGAGGGTGATGAGAGAGGGTTAAAGTTGGTTCAGTCCATTCTAAAGCCAATCATGTTAAGGAGAACAAAATCTAGCACTGATCGAGAAGGAAGGTGAGTAATGTCGTCTTAACTCCACTTTTTTGTATGTTTTCCTCTAAAAATTATTGTTTGTTGCAGGCCAATTATTGTTCTTCCACCAGCTGATATTCAGGTTATCTATTGTGAACTCACGGAAGCTGAAAAAGACTTTTATGACGCCCTTTTTAGAAGATCTAAGGTTCTCGTTTCCGTCATTGCTTTATATACTGTGTTATTGTTTTAAGGTTATATTCTATGGTACATTTTGAACAATATGTCAATGACCTAGGGAGGGGGGATAAAACTAAGAGTAATATGTTGATATGAAATCCCTTCAGGTGAAGTTTGATCAATTTGTTGAGCAAGGACGGGTTCTTCATAACTATGCTTCCATATTGGAGTTACTTTTACGTCTTCGCCAATGTTGTGATCATCCATTTCTTGTGATGAGGTACGTATACCTTCAGTCCCCCCCCCCCCCACCCAGCTTTATTGTTATTATATTCATGCCTTGCTACAATGATGATGGTACTATGGAGGTCTGGTAAGGTATAGAGGTGATCTTTAGGCCAATTATCAATGCACTTTATTTTGAATGATTGGTAATCAGCAAGGAATTCTTATCCCCAAATATCTAGTTGCATGAAGAGATTGACCATAATAATTGTTCATATGATAGTTAAATGTTACTGTTGATTATAACCGTAAAAATGTCCTTATATCTTGTTTAAAGAAAAAATCCTGCAATTATGATTGCTTAAGGGTGGCTTTGATTTGGACAGTCGAGGAGATACGCAAGAATTTTCTGATCTGAATAAGCTAGCTAAACGTTTCCTTAAAGGCAGCCACAATGCCCAGGAAGGGGAAGCTAAAGATGTGCCTTCACGAGCTTATGTTCAAGAGGTTGTGGAAGAGCTGCGTAAAGGGGAGAAAGGAGAGTGTCCGATATGTCTTGAAGCATTCGAAGATGCAGTATTGACACCTTGTGCTCACCGCTTATGTCGGGAATGTCTATTGGCAAGTTGGCGAAATCCTACTTCTGGTTTATGTCCTGTTTGTAGGTATCTTCAAGTTGTCAGTTGTCATAATGTTTTAAATATGGATTTTATTTTTGTATGTTCTTTTACAGGATTTGTATATTCTTTTCCTTGGAAGTCATTTTGATGTGAATTTTCCAATTATGCAATTTCTGAATATTATTTCCTTCTACAGGAAGATCATTAGTAAGCAAGATCTTATAACAGCCCCAACCGAGAGTCGCTTCCAGATCGATATTGAGAAAAATTGGGTGGAGTCATCCAAAGTTGTTGCTCTCTTGCATGAACTTGAAAATCTTCGCTTTTCAGGCTCTAAGAGCATTGTCTTCAGCCAGTGGACTGCCTTTCTTGACCTCCTGCAGATTCCTCTTTCTCGGTAAAAATTCATACCTCCTTAGAAAAGATGAAGGAACTCATTTGGTTGTGTCATAGAAATTGGGCACGATGTAGGTTCTCCTCTTAGTATATCTTTTATAGAAGAGCTGAATGAGTATACACTCTTCGGAATAGCAGAAGATTCCTCCTGGTAAAAATTCATAGCTGCTTAGAGAAGGTGAACTCATTTGGTTGTGATAGCTTAGAGCACCATGCTGTTCTCCTTTCAGAATATCTTTTATAGGAGATCTGAGAGAATTCATATAAGCATTTTACTTTTCCATCAGATTCAGTTCTTTGTAATTTGTCACATCAATCAGTATTTCAGTAGTTTCCTTTTTGTCCAGGAATAACATTTCCTTTGTTCGTCTGGATGGGACTCTAAATCTGCAGCAGCGGGAAAAAGTGTTAAAGCAGTTTTCAGAAGATAGCAACATTCTGGTATTTGACTAATTTATGCAGTAATTTTCCTTCTTTTATACTGTGGGTAAAGAAAAGTAGTCTAACAAATGGTTTGGGTTTAATAATTGGAGCTTGGTTATTGCATTAGGTATTGCTGATGTCACTGAAGGCTGGTGGAGTTGGAATAAATCTAACAGCAGCTTCCAATGCCTTTGTCTTGGTATGCAACAGAGATTGAACTTTCCACTTTTCATTGTGATATGCTGTCTTCCTTGTATGAAATAGCACAAGGAATTGGCATTGGTATATCTCATTCTATAAGCACTAACTTCTTGTTTTTGGTTGTCAGCAAGTTATAAAATATAAATGAATCTTTGTTAAGGTTACTGGGGTTTTTGCACCTTCATAATGTCCGACTTAGGTGGCAATTTAGCCAGATTATTATTATTTAGGAGGATCAGCTTTTTTATGCTGAAAACTTGGTGGTGCTTGTGAAATTGTGTAATAATGCATCTGTTTTTTTTTTTTTTTTTAAATTACTAGACGAGATAGATAATGCCTTTACAAAGAACTTGCATATATGTTTTAAATAAGCTATTCTGCAGTAATTTTGCTTCCCGCTTTTGTTCTTCAGTTTCCATGTCCAATACTCTTTTGGGCAAGTGATTTTTGCTTTGGTGAATTTGGTGTTTATGATCTGATCGACATTTTTTTAGGATCCATGGTGGAATCCAGCAGTAGAGGAGCAAGCTGTCATGCGCATTCATCGGATTGGACAAACTAAGAGTGTGATGATCAAACGGTTCATTGTGAAGGTTCTCTCTCTCTCTCTCTCTTTTGAATCCTTAGCCCATGTGGCCAGAAATTCTAGTTTTATTCTTTCAGTTTTATAGTGACACTGGCAGTACAGAGTTGTACTTTGTAACTGCACTGAGTCGCTGACTCAACATTTCTTCAGTGGTAATATAAATAGGGTTTAGAATTTTCCAACGGAATTGCAACTTGTCCCTTTCTACCAAAAGAAAACAATAATAATAATTAACGCAAGGCTTGGAGGACCTTTTGCTTTACATGGGTAAAGCTAGGAGATATGTTGCGAACATTTTGTCTTGGACTCTACAATAAGCACTCGTTTAAATGCTTTGGATGGCAGGGAACTGTAGAGGAAAGAATGGAAGCAGTGCAAGCACGTAAGCAGCGGATGATTTCTGGAGCTTTGACTGATCAAGAAGTCAGAACTGCACGAATTGAGGAATTGAAAATGCTCTTTACTTAGACCACTACAGAAATATAATAGTTGTTCCTTCACATGATGTCCTTTGATGAGAATGCTCTTTTGCTCTAAGAGCGCATGAGATCAAGATGTTTATGACCTGGTAAAATGAGTGGCTTCTGACGTGGCACTAGAGCTTGAAGGAAGTTGACTTGGGGCTATTTATATAAGCCAACATGCTATACTTCTTGCGGAGGCAGATCGGGGTGGCAAGAGTTTTTTGCTATGCAATTTTCTTGCATGCTCATGTATTTCCACCATGGGTTTTAAAGCGGTGGTCAATTTTTGTAATTTGATGGATACAGAATGAATTCAATTTGATTGATTTACTAGACGTCGGTTTTAAGTTAGGTCAGGTCTTCAAAGGCAACAAATCGAAATGAGAAATGCTATATGCACAACACTTTCACAACAAATCTTAGGTGATAGGTTGTTACTTGTTATTAGTGGGTAAGAAAATAATCAGTGGCGGGTTCAAATTAAACTCAATAACAATTTGCCACCTAAGACTTGTGAAAATTTTGTGGACTTAGCACTTCTCAATCGAAATTGCACGGCCGCATGGCCTAATGTATATCATATGTATATCATAAGAGAGTATTTTAACGTGTTAAGATGGAGATAGTCGCATCAGGGTTACCATATTGTAGTTAATCGTAATGACAATTGTGTTCGTGAATAGTCAAAGTATGGTTTTGTGTCTAATTTCATCTTAAACTTTTAGTGGCCAAGTATCTTTAGTAGCATCCTTTACATGATTTGGAGTGGATTCAATCTTCTTTTTCATTCAGTAATATTTCTAGTTATCAACGAATTCCTTGAATTTTAGGTGGGATGGGGATTGTAATTCTTTCTACCTCTCAGGGTATAATGACAAACTGAGAGGCCCAACTAGAAGGAATCAGCGGAGAAATATTTTAACTGACGACAGGAAAAACACTACTCTCCCCTAGACCTCAATACCCCCCCCCCCCTTGAGGAGCGTAGGGATTTGAAAGAGTACTACAGGCTTTTTCATTTACTGGAAAATGGTGAAATATAAGAGAAACAAGGCTTAGTGTTGGTGGTGGGTTGTAAAATGATTTTAATCAAGCCTTGCAATGGATTGTTCAAACTTTGTTCATCAATGTCAATCAACGTGATGGATAATTGTAAATTATCTTTTGAGCCAATTCATCTACTTTAGCTTAGTTTATTTAAAGCTCCGTGTAAATTATGTCTTAAGCTTGGCAGTGTTGTATATTTGAACACTCCTTATTGAGTGAGGAGTTATTATTCAGTGGTTCAGGAGCACAATAAATGTGTGCTCCTTCCTTTCACATAATAGTGACTCCCACCATAATAGTGAGCACAATAAAAATTATTTTTGTTTTGGAAAGGGACCGCGCTAGCCATAGATATGAACTAGGTGTCGACTTTAACTCTTGGATTTTTAGGAGATTGGTTTTCAATTCAAAGGGCAACAAAAAAAAAAAAAAACAATATTTTATATATTATATATTAGCATATCTTAACTATTTAAAAAAAACATATTTCATAATATATTAGCATATCTTAACTGAAAATTTTCATATTTCATAAATCATGGATCTTGATTCCTGAGGGTATTCGAGGTTTAGAAACTTTAATAGACTTTTATGATCCGTTTGGATTGAGGGGGAGGGAGAGGGAATAGAGTAGATTTAGCACAAAATTAGCTTATTTTTAGCCAACTTTACTTTACTTTCCTCCACTCCCCCTCCTTCTCTCCTCCATCTAAACAGGCCATTAATTTTAAAGAAATTGAAGGGAGAATAGAAGAAAATATGCTGATCATAAAGGATACCTTGCCTCGTGGCTTAAAGGGTTTTATATATATGTATGTTTTGGGGGTTGGTGTAGTGCCTAAAACTCCAAAAAATACCCTTGAACCTATGCTCACCCATAGGATTGGATGATTACTATCAATTTTGAAAGTGGTTTTAGGGTTTTGGGGTGTTGAATGTGTATGCATGCACTAACCAAGTGTATCCATCACATGGTTCTTATGGAACCTTAACTTCCTAGTCATTCAAGGCCTTATTGCTTGGGGCATTGTGGTTAAGTTTTCATCTTGAAATAATTATTGCTTTGCCATTAAGGTTAAAGACCTAAGTTGTTGGGCAGTGCAAAATAAGATGTCTACATGTGGTCGTAGTTGCTTACTGATAGTAATGGCTTTGGATTTCCAAGATCATTCGACAATGGTGAAATTTAAGGCATAATTTGGTAGTTTTTGGGATTAGCTCATTATTAGAAACATTGGCTAATCGAGTGTTTTGGATTGTGAGTTTTAGGTTGTGGGTGTAGCAACTGACAAGTTGATGAGAATTGTGTTACCAAACAAAAATTTAAGTTTTGTTCTCAAACACACTTGGTTTAGTTGGCAAATTTTGACATCCCTACTAAATTTACCCTTTGGACTATACCCCCAACTTTAGGTAACCCCCAAAAAAAAAAGGTTTACTCCTTTCCAAACAATGTTTTTTTTTTTTTTTTTTTTGCATATGAATAAAAAGAAAATTGTTCTTACCATTGAAAATGTGATGGCATAGCTTTTTGAGAATGATCTCAGTTATAATTTTGAAATTGTGTCTTGAAAACATGATTTCATAATTTAATTGAAATCATGTTTTGAACACACGATTTCAGCTGATGTGGCGCACACACTTCGTAGACATTATTTGTAATAATCAGCACTTTAATTTTATAAACAATTATGTTAAAGAAGTGGTGTTATATATGAATAATGTTGAAAATGATGTTACTCTAATTACAACATGTTAGGTCAACAATCGTGGAAATTATAGTTTATAGCCTTCCTCTTTTTAAAAACTATCTCATACCCTCAAAACCCATGAAAATTTGGAATGCAAATTTGGGATTCAATGAAATAGATGATAACTTTTGCTTAAATGATTTATCATATCATATCATATAAACTTTTTTTTTTTGTTGAGAAATATATCATATAATATCTAGGGTTCAAATTGTGCAACTATTAACTCTTGTTCCCAATTTTACAAGGACTAGTCCGAACTAAAATTAACCGATGGACTAGGACAGTGACCGTTACAAATTACATCTACAATGGAGACAATGTTTTTGAACTTGGGAAAAATTGGGCGGGAAATTCCATTAAATAGGACATACTTCCCGCCATTTTGATCTAATTTGTGACTTGTCCCTTCATAGCTTTAAGCAAATGCAAGTATTCGTGGTGAGACTCGCACCTAACTTTTAAAGTCTTTAACTATTTGGCTTTTTTTTTTGAAAAAATTCACGGGATCGGGTTAAATTCTGAGTCGACTCGCTTTTTTCAGAGTCAACCATACTAGCGGGTTTTATAAAATTTATTTATTTCCCACTTTTTCATATTATTATTGATTGTATTGTATTTTCATGTTTGAGGCGGTGGGCTTAGGGAAGCAAAATCCCGTGGAAATAGTATTGCATTTGTTTTTGTGCAACTGGTTTGACTTTTGATATATCAAAAAGTTATGGACCCCACATCATATGGTTTTAGTTAGCTTGAAACGTACCATGCGGTTTTGTACCCTTTAGCTTCATAGTACAAATACCATATCCATGAAAATCATTATAAATTCATAAATTATCTTCTTCTTCTTTTTTTCCAATTTAAGTGTTTATAGCTCTTCAACACCTAATTATTCACCGGATGTGTGTATTCTCTAATATTACAAACACTAAATAATTATATGGGAAAATTATTTAGGAGTAACTATAAGATGTTTACTAAAAGTTTTAAACATAGAGCCTCATGGATCTTACTTTAAAAACTATTACACCAACCATTTGGAGTTATAAATTCGGACATAATCAAGCACAAAAAGAAAGACATCAAATTTCTTTCAAAATGATAAGCATTTTTCTCATATACATATCATGATTGGCTCTTCTAGTAAGCCATTTAATCAACGATTTAAGGACCTTCAAGTGGAAGACGACCCCAATTATTAGTCAATAAAAAAAAAAAAGGACTATGCAATATTTGTCTCTAAGTGTCCGTTTGGGAACAATTTATTTAGCTGAAACTGAAAACTTTTTGCTGAAAGTACTATAAATAAAGATAAAAGTTAGCTGAAATAAAATAGTGGAACTTATGAATAGTACCAAAAATAAACTGGCTTTTTAAGCCAATGCCAAACACAATCTAAGTATGTAATAGTTTTAACTAAATCCCAAATTTTAGCTAAAAGATGAAAACAACTATATGAAAATTATATCTCTCATCATAGGCTACACATTTTTTTTTTTTGCTACATCTTTTATACATTTAATTTCAATTTGGGCAAGGTGTTCTAGAATTTAAAGGATTTTTTTTTTTAGAAGATAGATTTTAAAGGATTTTGATTAAATAGGAATAAAACAGTGTATGACTTGATAGTCAATAAATATTAAACAACGTGAGTTTTTTTTCTTCAATATTTTGAATCAATAATTTATAAAGATTGATATTGAAGATGATGTAAATCATAATCTAAGAGTAACTTGGATGAAGTGGAGAAGTCCAACAATTATGAAAAAAAAGTTGTAAAATTTATTGTTATTAGATGGTACAAAAATAATTTTTGTACTACAGTAGGAATTTATGCCAACGAGAGACCCTTTTTTTTTTTTTTTGGAAGTAGACACTCTTTATAAAATGGCAAAGTGGGCCATGTATTATTACCATACGAGGGGGAGGACTCACAGTACTGATATGAGGACGCCCTCATCTTATAGTCATTATTTAATAATTTTAAATAGCACAAAAATATCTCAAATAATAAATAACTTAAACCCGTGACTCAGATGCCAACTCGGAGTGAGCAAGCGAGTTCCGAGTCAAAGAATAAGCACCACGCGAGCCGCTATAATAAAACTTGGTAGAAGAGTGTGGAGAGAGGCCGTTGTTGTTGTTCTCTCCTATTAGGGCTTTACTTCTCTCTCTCTCAAAAGCAGCGTGCACTTCGTCAATGGTGATTATCAATCAGGTAATTTTTCGCTTCACTTTTCATCGAAACTTTTCAAATTCCCAATCTATATCATTCCGAAACTTCATTTTTTTTTTTTTTGTGCAAAAAGTATAACTATACTGTAAAATTGTATTCTGATCGATTTAGTTTTTGCTCTGTTTTTGTAGGATCTACATAAACCCTAATTTAAACCAGTATTTTTCATGTGAGGATTTTTTTTTTTCTATTGTTTTTGGTTGATTAGAGCGAGATAGAGGTTACTTGAAACCCTAGAAATCGCTTTCGATTGGATTCGGAATTCGGATTTTAGGGTCCGATCCGATTCTTGCACCCTAGATCGGTAAAATGGAGCCTCCGGTGGCCAGATCGAGGGGTCGGCCGAGGAAACGGAGGCGAAAAGATGCTGAGAACACTCCGGGACCGGACGCGAAGAAGCAGCCGGTGGAGACGAGATCGTTGGCTTTGGTTGGGCGCTATGTGCTGAAGGAATTTGATGGCAGTGGGATTTTTCTCGGGAAAGTTGTACATTATGAGGAGGGGTTGTATAGGGTCAATTATGAGGATGGTGATAGTGAGGACTTGGAGAGTGGCGAGCTTCGCATGCTTATATTGAGGGATAATGATTTCGACGAAGATTTGGATAGAAGGAAGATAAAATTAGATGAATTGGTATTGAAGATTAGTGAAAAGAGAAGGATTGAATTGGAGAAGAAAGCACGTGTCTCGACAAATGAAGGGGATAAGGTTGAAGTGTCTACTTTGAGTGAGGTGAGTGGTGGATTGACAATTGAAAAGGATGGGGAAGAGGTTGAAGGCGATGCTGATGCTGATTCATCGAGTGATTCGTGTGAGTATGCGATGGATAGGGATTCAGGGTTCGATACAGAGACCCCACCTATCCCGCTACTTGAGTTGCCACCTTCTTCGGGAACCATAGGTGTGCCGGAGCAGTGTGTTTCACATCTTTTATCCGTTTATGGCTTCTTGCGGTCGTTTAGTATCTGCTTGTTTTTGAGCCCATTTACTTTGGATGATTTTGTGGGCTCGCTTAATTGTTGTGTTGCAAACACCTTGTTGGATGCTATTCATGTTGCATTGATGCGTGCATTGAGGCGTCATCTTGAAATGCTCTCATCGGATGGCTTGGAGCTTGCTTCAAAATGCTTGAGGTACTTTTTTTTTTCCATCTCTTTATGTCTTTGGTTGATAAAACCCATCATCCTGAAATTTAAACTTAATTACTGTCAAGTTGTTGTATAAGCATTGTGGGAATGATGTTTTGATGGAATTAACTAGTCACTAGTTTTTCTTGTGTAGTAGATGTTGGAGGTATTTTTTTTTTATGCTGTTATGTTTGGTTGCAAACTGCAGAAAGAAAGGTGGAAATGGGCTATGTTTTTCAACATACTATTATGTACTTCACTGTTCATGATACCTCTGACTATTTCATTTAAGTGAGTTGTTTATATTTTTCTTTTAAAGCTAGAAGTACTAATCTTATAAGATAATAATGCATTATCACTTTCTTTTCCGTTGGCTATCAATTGAGCAACAACAACAGCAACAATGAAGCCTTAGATGGATTTTATTGATCTTTTGTTAAAATAGATGTTGGAATGGTGATTTTGATTCCCCATATATCTGAAGTGATTGATTATAAGATGTCCTTTATTTCTCTGCTAACCTCTCCCTCTGATATTATAAGATAAGAGATATATTTCTTCATGCCATTATGCATATCTATTTTTTATGATAAATTACATTTGAAACATGATTCTTTTCCAGTTTACCTTGTTAAAAAGTTGGTTTCCCCACCCCCTTTTTTTAAATTTTTTTTTTTTTTTTTGTTTCCTGTCAGGTGCATTGATTGGAGCCTTCTTGATTCATTGACGTGGCCTGTTTACTTGGTCAACTATTTAACAGTTATGGGATATGCAAAGGGGCCTGAGTGGAGAGAATTTTATGATGTGGTTTTGGATAGAGAGTATTATTCCTTACCTGCAGTTAGGAAGTTAATGGTTTTGCAAATCCTGTGTGATGATGTCTTAGAGTCTGCTGAGATAAGATCTGAGATTGACATGCGTGAAGAATCAGAAGTTGGATTAGATTATGGTACAGAAGCATCCAATCCTTCTGAAAACGGGCCTAGAAGGGTCCACCCTAGATATTCTAAAACTTCTGCTTGCAAGGACAGAGAAGCTATGGAGATTATTGCAGAAACGCATGAGATGAAGGCATCAGGAAACATAAATTCTTCAGGTTATAAAGGTACCAAACAGGATATGGATGCTGCTGATGTTGATGTTGATAGCAATGGTGATGAATGCCGGCTTTGTGGCATGGATGGGACCTTGCTTTGCTGTGATGGGTGCCCGTCAGCATACCATTCAAGGTGTATAGGTGTGATGAAAATGTTTATACCTGATGGGCCATGGTACTGTCCAGAGTGCACTATTGATAAGATTGGGCCTGCCATTACGATGGGAACATCACTTAAAGGAGCAGAAATATTCGGCATCGATTTGTATGGACGGATTTTCTTGGGTTCTTGTGACCACTTACTAGTGTATGTTTTCAACCCTTTTGTTTCATCTCCCTTATTGTTAATTACATTATACTGAATGTTCGATGAACCTATTTGTTTGTACTGGAATAATTTTTGTTGTCTAGCTTTGTGAAACACATGGTTCCTGAACTTTAGTCTTTGATCCCTCACCTTATCTCAGACTTTTTCTTCAATTCTGTCTGTGCTGCTTTAATTTTCTTAATTTTTGAAATTTTCTTCAACCCATTTATAATATTATGATATTCATGATTGTAGGCTTAAGGCTTTTGTAGATTCAGAACCATGTTTCAGATATTTCAATCGGAATGACATCCCTAAAGTTCTGCAAGTTCTTTGTTCATCTGTGCAACATACAGCTTTATACTTGGGGCTGTGTAAGGCAATTTTACAATATTGGTCTATTCCAGAAAGTGTCTTCTCTCTTCCGGTACATATGAATTTAGCTAACATAAAGGATTATGGAACCCTTTCAATGTCATTCCCTTCTGGCAAGGAAGACCAGAAAGATCTTCATATGCGTGAGGCTGAGAACTATGGGAATAATGAAAGCAAAGCCTCCTTGGATACAACTATTCACACTGACCATTGCAGTCTTCATAGCAATGGTGGTACAAGACAACAGGATTGTCAACTTATGGATATGAAACTAACTGAGGGGATAAAAATGGACTGTGCCATTTCTGGTGACTTACTTAGTCAGCAAGCTGATCAATCTGACTTGACACACCAAAGTTTGGTTGGCCGATCAAGTGCAATAGAGCTTACTATGTGCACCTCCAGAAACAACAATGGCAGTTATACTGGGCATGGCAGTGGTATGTGTTTTCCTATGAATTTTCCCTCTCAAAGCAAAGAAGGTAATAGATCAGTGTATGGAAAGGGTGACAGCAATTCAGTTGATTTTTTGTACTTGGGGTCATCCCTTAAACCTCAGGCATACATAAATAACTATATGCATGGAGATTTTGCTGCATCTGCTGCTGCTAGACTGGCTGTTCTTTCATCAGAGGAAGCTCGGGTTTCAGAGGCTCATGCTTCAGATCCAAGGAAAGTTGCATCTTCCAACAATCTTTTGCAAGCAAAAGCGTTCTCACTAACAGCCTCTCGTTTCTTCTGGCCAAGTTCTGAAAAGAAGCTTGTGGAGGTCCCAAGAGAGAGGTGTGGTTGGTGTCTGTCTTGTAAGGCTCCTGTTTCAAGCAAGAGAGGATGCATGTTAAACCATGCTTGCTTGTGTGCCACAAAAGTTGCCACGAAGATCCTTGCCAACCTTCGTCTCAAAAAGAGTGGAGAAGGGAGTCTTGCGAGCATTGCAACATACATTTTGTATTTGGAGGAGAGTTTATGTGGTCTGATAGTTGGCCCCTTTTTGAATGCTATTTACAGAAAGCAATGGCGTAAGCGAGTAGAACAGGCTTCAACTTGCAGTACAATAAAGGCTCTATTGCTTGAAGTAAGTTCTTTTGTTACCTGGTTTATTTGGTTATTTGGTGTATATATTAATCAGCCTATGTATTAATGTTAGGTATTGTTTGGCCTAGTAATGCATTAGTTTTCTCTGTTTAATCAGATGTTTAATGTTATACTGACAGTTAAATGTTCCACTTTCAATTAAAAAAAAAACTTTTTATTGCTGGTTTTTTAATGGAAAACGTTTCTTGAGTTTGATCTCAAGTGACACCCCAAATGGTTCTATAAGAATTGACATTGAATTAGGGCCCAGAAAGCTCCAATAATATGTTTGAGATAAATATGTGTATGTGTGTGTTTGTTTTGCTTTCTGAACTTCTTAAAGCTTCTGATGTTTGTAGCCAAATTTGAAAGCTGTACTTTTTGTTAATAAAAATTGCATGAACACTATTGTGCAGATTGTTGTTCCTTTGAACTTGTAATGTGTAGCTTATAATGTGCTATATGTGAAAAGCAATTTGGAAAAAAATGACTTTGTTGTCTGCTTTAGTAGGTACCTATTATGATTGATTGTGAAATAGAACATAAAAAAGGTCTGTTGAATGGTCTTGTGACAAATTTCTGTTGGAGCTATTAAAGGAAATGCGTCAGAAGTTCTAATTTCCCTTTTTAGATTCATAGTGCATCCTAATTGTCAAATAAGTGTGGATCTGGTTTAGATAGTCAGAAGCTCTTTTCATGTCAATTTTTTTTTAATAAGTAATAGTAGTTTATTAAAGATGAAAAAAATGCTCTGTTCACGGAAAGACAAAATATGCAAACAAAATTTTCATATCAAATTTGTAATTTTCAGACCTTGGTTGCCAATTCTGAGTTTTACATCTAATGGATGAAAGTTTTTATCCATTGGCTTATGCCTTTTAATCAACAAAATGCAAATGCAATATTTTCATAAGATTATCTTCTTGTATAATTTGGATTTACAAACTTTTTGTATTACAAATGTTTGAATGAGTGGCACTAAAAATGACTTGGCCACTTTCAGCAGCAATCAGCAGGGCTTTGAGTATTCAAATTGTCTGATCTTGACTTGGTGTCACATGTTTATATATGTTTAATTTATATATTTATTTCTTATAGGCAAACATAACTCACAAAAACGTGCAAAACTCAACCCATGACTTAACCATCCTCCCCTTGTTTATGGGAAGAAAATAAATTCTATTTAGTGCAATTTTTTATGTAGGCATTTTTGTGCGCATGCCATCTATATTTTGATTGATTAGCTCAGTTTTGATTTGCAGCTTGAGGAACACATCCGCATCATTGCTCTTTCTGTGGACTGGGTTAAGCTGGTGGATGGTATGTTAGATGAATCTCTTATGATTCAAAGTTCTACATGCACCATTGGAACAACACAGAAACGTGGACTTAGTGGAAGGCGAAACAGGAAACAGTCTGCTGTGTCTGAAGTGACAGCTGATGGTTGCCGTGACCAGAGTTTTGAGTGGTGGCGAGGTGGGAAGCTGTCAAAAATTATATTCCAGAGGGCAATTTTGCCCCGCTCATTAGTTAGAAAAGCGGCTCGCCAAGGTAACTATGATGCCCTAGCCTTTCATTTTCTGAAAAATAATCTTACAACTTCTCCCCTTATTGTAAGCATCCTTCCCCCACCCCCTCCTCCCCCAATCAGTTTTTAACGTCAAATGGTGAACATTCCATCGCTATTGTAAGCATCTTTAGTCTTTAGAATAAAGATAGTTGCATTACTGAAAATAAGAGGAAAATGTACTAATAGTATTCTGGCTCGTCAGGTGGTCGGAGGCGGATTTCTGGTATTGATTATTCTTCTGATATTCCTAAAAGAAGCCGACAGTCAGTATGGAGAACTGCAGTCGAAATGAGTAGGAACGCATCTCATCTTGCGCTTCAGGTTCGTTCTCATTTTTATTATAATTTTGTTGCTCTCTCTTTCTCTCTCTCTCTCTCAGCAAATTCTATAGGTCTTACAGCAAATTGAACTATCTTTTGAAGATTGTAGTTGTATGACTTTTTAAATATGCAATTGGAATTTGCATCAGGTCAGATACTTAGACTTTCATTTGAGATGGAGTGATCTTCTTCGTCCTGAGCAGAACCTCCAGGATGGAAAAGGTCCAGAGACAGAAGCTTCTGCCTTTAGAAATGCTGTCATCTGTGATAAAAAAATTGTGGAAAAAAGGATTAGATATGCAGTTGCTTTTGGGAACCAAAAGCATCTTCCTTCGCGCGTCATGAAGAATATCATTGAAATAGAGCAAAGTCAAGATGGAAAAGACAAGTATTGGTTTTCTGAATCTCGCATTCCTTTATATTTGATCAAAGAGTACGAAGAAAGTGTTAATAAAGTACTCTTGCAATCTATTGAGGAGCCCTTGAATGTAACCTTAAAGTCTCAAAGGCGGTTGAAAGCTTCCCGTAGAGATATTTTTTTCTATCTTACGTGCAAGAGAGATAAATTGGACGTGTGCTCTTGTTCCTCATGTCAGCTGGATGTTTCTCTTGGGTAATTATTTTATAATATTGTGTTTTTTCCCCAATTGTTCAATAATATTGTATGTTTCTTATATATATTGCATTCATTTTTTCTTTTTAATTAGTTCTTTACATTCTACAACTTGGTCCAAGTTCATTAATATTCTCTGTTGTGATTTTCAGAAAGGCAGTCAAGTGCAGTGCATGCCAAGGTATATAAACTGAGCCATCATGCCTATATCAAGCAACACACACACTCACACACACACAGAGATACATATTTATGTATTTATTTATTACATGAAATTTCTGAACCATTGTATTATTTGCCATAATGTGGGCAGGTTATTGTCATGAAGCATGTGCCAGAAGTTCAACAATTTCCATGAATGATGAAATTGAGTTCTTGATTACCTGCAAACAGTGTTACCATGCAAAGGCTCTTGTGCAAAGCAAAAGCTGTAATGAATCTCCTACCAGTCCCTTGCCATTGCAAAGGCAAGAATATACTAACTTAATGACAGTCAATAAGGGTGGAAGGCCTAAAGCTAATAATCAATCATTAGCATCAGTGAGAACTCGAGATACTCGTTCTGAGCTGAAACAAGCTACTCTAGATATTCGTTCTGAGCTGAAACAAGCTACTTCTGATTCTAGCTTGGCAAACAAAAGCCGTCGCAAGCTGTGTTCTTGGGGTATTATATGGAAGAAGAAGAACAGTGAAGATACAGGCATTGATTTCAGGCTTAAAAACATTCTTTTGAAGGGCAGTTTGGATGTACGTCGCTTGGAACCTGTTTGTCACTTGTGCCAGAAGCTCTATAGATCTGATCTTATGTACATTTGCTGTGAGACATGCAATAGTAAGTTTGCTCTAGATATAGATGCCACGTTTTTTGACTAAAGATGCCTACTCTCTCTCTCTCTGTTTTTTATTACTATTATTTTTTGATGCCTTGTGTTTGTGATAATTGGCAGAATGGTTCCATGCTGAAGCTGTTGAACTTGAGGAGTCAAGAATTTTTGAAGTAGCAGGCTACAAGTGTTGCAGGTGTCGTAGGATAAGGTCACCAGTGTGTCCTTACTCAGACCGTAAAGACAAGCTGCCCGAGGTCAATAAGACACGCACAAGGGATACAAAACAAGGAAATGTAAGAGCGGACTCTGATTCTGGAATAATTTCTGAATCTAGAGAATGTGAACCTGCTACTCCTGTGTATCCAATGGCAGAAGTTCCAAAACAAGAATATATAGACTGTGAACCAGCTACTCCAGTATGGAATATGGACGACGGTTTGGACCAAGAATTTAAAGAGTTTAAACTTGTTACTCCAGCGTTTCCCATGGCAGAAGTGTCAAAACAAGAACATGATCCTCTTTTACCTCTTTCCAAAGTTGAGCTAATCACAGAGCATACTTCAGAACTGGATAGTGAATGGAGTACTGCTTCTGTGCCAGGGCCACAGAAACTTCCAGTCAGAAGGCAAGTGAAGCGTGAAGAGGATGTAGATGGTTTATTTGGGAGTAATCTTTCTCATGCTGAATTATCGACACACCCTGAAACAGACAGAGTCTTGAATCATGAGGAAAAAGCATTATCTCCTATGGTGGAATGGGATGTTCAGAGCGAGATGATGTTAGAATATGATGGTTTTAATTGTGAAGATATGGAATTTGAACCCCAGACCTACTTCTCTGTTACAGAGTTGCTGGCATCTGATGATGGTGCCCCATATAATGGAGTTGATACATCTGGGGATTGGTCGGGGTACATGGGAAATGCTTCTTGTACAATTTCACAAGATGAGTTCCCTGAACAGTATGGAATAGTGGGTAATTATACTGATCAGGAAGGACCTGCAAATTCTGTAGTGCCTACCGTTAACATCATTCACTGTGGGAGGTGTTCACATGCAGAACCAGTTCCTGATCTTTTTTGCCAGAATTGTGGGTTGCAAATACATAGTCACTGCTCACCTTGGGTTGAAACATCATTTGAGGAAGGCCATTGGAGGTGTGGTAATTGCCGTGAGTGGCGATAGCTAATTTAGTTGTCCCCTTTTGAGGCTTTGGGTTTTGTCTACAATTGAAAATTTTATTGATCTGAATGGATCAGAATGGGAAAGTTCATTCTCCAATGCTGTTGGAACTGTGGAGAAAATTTTGTAAATGCTATGGTTGATGTTTAATAGGCCAAGCAGTGTCAACCGCTGCTGATTTTGAGGGAGATAGTTGCAGCTTCCTGACAAGTGGCTCCCATTCTGATGGATTCAGTTTCTCATTGGGAAGTTTGGAAAGATTGGCTTTACTATTTGTAGGGTTGATGGATTTAATTGATGATGCTAGGAGGTTGCAAATATTATATAAAAATGGAAAATTTATTTCCTTATCAGTTATATAGGTAAGGCCATCATTTTTCAAGCTACAGACTTTCTATGATCTTGGAAGATAAGCAGGTTTTTTGTGCTTATCTCTTTGAATTTCTTGTATTTAAAAAAAGAAAAAAGAGAAAAAAAAAGGATGAAGAAAAAGAACTACCACAATTTTTTTGCAATCAGATGGGGTTTTATTACTTGAATGCTGTTATGGAAGTTGTCTCTGTTTGCTGGAGAGTTTCTGTTGCTATCAATGCACTTAAATTACCCAATGGCTTTTAGTAGTTTGAGGTTCTCTCTCCCCTGTGCGTTTAGAAGGTTTTTTTTTTTTTTTTTTTGACATAACTAGGAAACATATTTCTGCTCAATCATCCAATAATCACTCTTATTGAAAATATTACTATGGATTAACAAACAAAAACAAATGATGCAAACTGTTACAACTGGTTCTACTTCGTGCAGTATATCTTACATGCGGTCAAATATTCATGGTACAGAAGCCAATCCAGTGAAATGGGAAGGGGAAAAAAAATGAATAACAATGAAAAACCCTCACCCCAAAAGAGAAAAAAATCTCACCAAGGCACAATTACGTTGTGCATAAAGAATCTCAAAATCGCGACCAACCCCCCCTTTAGAAATCCCCACTCATAACACTAAGCCGACTACTAAATTAGCTCACCCTTTAATGCCGCCAGCCCTTGCATCTTGATTTTCTTTATCCACATCTTTAACTTGAGGGACATGGGTGGCCCCGCTGTATAAATCAGGTTTACATGTGTATAATGAACAAATCTTCAAAATTCCACTTTGTCACAGTAAACCAGCCAGCAAAGCCCCAGGATCATCTGTTAATGCTGCTGCTGGTGGACTGGTTGGTTGAGGTGCTGGTGGCGCCGGTGCAGGAGCACGGGAGGCTGTAGGAATACTAACTAATTGCTCCTTGATGAACTCCTTCAACCTGTACATCAACAGTCAGAAAAATCTGCCAAAGGTATTAAACTTAGGTTAGCACTATGCGACAAGAAAATTTTAAAAACGTACTCAAATGTCAATGTGGGGTCCCCTGAAGCAACTGTCAAACGCAATTGGGTTCGGTCTGCTGGATCTGTTTCAATTCTAGCCTGGAGTATCATAAAAGAAAACAGTCAAAACAGCAACCTCATACAATGCTATTACATCATTAATCTTATATTCTAAAAATCACAATACAAAAGCATTATCTACACCGAGGAAGTTTTCAATTTGCATCTTTTGCCAATTATATTCCCAAAAGGTCCTTCAGCATTGTCCAAAAAATAAAAAATTATAATAAAATGATAAAATTGTAATCAGCAGTGCTACTATTCCCAACTGACTCTCTCCCCCCAATTGCCCACCTCCCATTTTTTCTCCCTTATTTTTTTTTAAAGAAAGCCTTCTCTAATAACTTTTTTTAATTGGCAAGTCACACATGCACCCGTGATCATTTACTTAAATGTGGAATCATTTACCCAAATGTAGACCAAAAGCTTTAAATGTTAAACTTTAGGTGAGGTTAAATAATGAAAACGATAGCAACACATCAAATCATAGAAGTTATATGCTGAAAATGGATGGACATCACTTACCAAACAGAGCATGGCCCTTGTACTTTCTGAATAGAATGTTGTACTTGCTACAAGATTGTTTGGATTTGGGTCCTATACAAGAGAATTAAAAAATGAACACCTTCATACAACTAATAGGAGTCCAAGGAAAATTCAACATTTTTTAAAATTTCTTTTGAGAATACTTACAAGCCCTGGACTAACCATCAACCGTAAACCGTTAAATAAATTTGCCATGTCCAGGAGAGGCATTGGTTTTACGCCTCTAACCTGTTCACAGGAAAACATGAGCATATTAACAAATAGCAGATTTTTAATGGGGAGAAAATTTTACTCTAATGCTATAGAGAAGGCAAAAGGTACATACCACTTCTTGAAGCTTCAAAGGTGGTCCTGAAAGTGATCTCCATTGAGGGAAAAACTCTTCAGCAGACACTGGTATAGGCTGAAGAAATTTACTCAATACAGCAGGAAGACGGAGTTTGCAGTTGACCTATGATAGGGACAAGTAAGATAGATGAAGCCATGGATATTACCTAGCTTTGTGTTGATTGCCAGCAAAAAAACACATAAGTTACAGATATAAGTACCATATCGTTACCAAACTTGTAGGAGAAATCAAGAACTGCTACATCCCTACTAGGGCGGAGATTAACAATTTCAAGTGGGCATTGCACCTAAACAACCAAAGATTAAAAAATAAAAAATAAAAAAGAAGAAGAAGAAGAAGAAGCAACTGAATAAGGACAAAAGATGAGTGGCTACTAGATACACCAACAATCAGTGATCTACTATGTGAATAGCAAATAATCTTCACCTGTGCCCTGGGAGGAATAGTTTCTGGGACTAATGAGAGCTCCAACTTCAAATGGGATGGAGGCAATATTATAGCCTGAACTGAAAGTAGTGGATTAGTATTCTTGTTTCCCAAGAAAAGAACAAGACGCCCCTGATGTGCTCGCCATTCTGCTTTAATGCCAATCTGGGGTAACAAACAACAAAATTACCACAACGCCAAGTTGAAGCATTAACTTTTTAAACAATTAAAGGCCAACAGGAAATACTACAAAGGGAGGTTATCCTATAATAAACTGCATACAGTTGAGTATAATATGTCACAGATGATGAAAGAACTTTTGCAGAAAGAGAAAAAAAACCTGGATATAAGGATCCTCGTATAGAACACCACTATCCTTCACGCACAGTGCTTGAAACCTTTCAGCAATACTTCCTATTGGCTGCAAAGATGAACAATGGGATTAGCGAGTTAAAAGTTAAATTAATCACAACCAAACCCGGTCACTATCTTAAAGCACATAGCAGTTGAGACTTAGACCATGTTTTTCTGCTGTTGATAAAACCAGATGTGAAACCCAATAAACAAGGATATGCTGCAAAGTCTATTGCAGAAGCTCTCCATCTTGCAAGGAATAATGTTTTTTGGGGAAGGATTGGAAAAAATGAGAAAATTTTTATTGGGACTGCAGATTAATAGGGAAGCAAAATGAGCTGAGCTGCTTGAGCTTAGCTCATGATTGAGACAATCTAGTCCTAATCAAGAAGCCTCTAGCTTTCATAATGCAAATGAGCCAATTTTGAGCAACCTTGTATTTAAGCTTGACTTCATTTTTGTCTCCTAAAAGTTCAAGCTACCCAAGCTCAACTGAGATTTGCTTATTAAAGGCTTGCTCAAGAGTTGAGATCACTCAAGAACGAGTCGAGCATGAGCAATGTAATACTCACCTTGTTTACAATCAAACCAGATTTTTTTTTTTTTTATTAAGTTAAAATTTTTATAAATAAAAAATAACCCTGTTTGAGTGTAAACAAGGTGAGTATTCCTAATTACGCCAGAGTTCACTGCATAACATCTTTTCATTTTGCCCACCTCTTCAAACAAGCAATACAATGTATCATGAAAAAAGTCAATGGTACCTGAACAGAATTTGTCTGCTCTCCAACAGGTACTATGGCTGTGGCTTCCACTGCATTTGGAACACCTTCCACTCCAGAGACTATATTTTGTTGAGGCTGGACATCAGCACTAGGAGGGCCTTCAATAGCCAGTGGACCCAAGAGATCACCAAGGAGATCGGCTGACGGAGGTTGGGGATCTACTGTAGTCAAGGTTCCATTCTCCTGGGACAATCCTTGATCTGCTACATGATGATCCTGTCAAGATTATCAAGCATACATCAATTTCCAATTAATAACATAAACAAACAAACTATTCAACCTAAGATTTCAAAATTAATGAGGGAAATTACACCAACAATGGTAGGTTCAGGAATAAAAAAAACACAAAAAAGAATTTCATAAAAAAGAAAGAAAGAAAAATAAAAATCAACCACTAACCACATTACTGCTCATGCTGGGCACCTTTACCAGACTAAGCTGGGTGACAGGAGGTGTCCCATTCGCAGGCCGCTGGTCAGTTACAACCAGAGCATTTGATGTTTGCTGCAGTGCCCGCAACTTGATAGCACTTTGTTCCGCAGTATCAACTTCAATATCTTCAGCCTTCTTGATCAATGAGGACTAAATGATAGAGAGATATTAAAGTTAGCGCCAAAAACCTTCAGTTTCACTCCAAATAAAACCATCTATTAAGTATTAAGAGACTCATCCTACAAAACAAGAAAGTAAATTTCCACTGAAAAACTGCACTACAATGCACCTGCCGCTCAGGGAATTTGGGCATTTCAGCCAATATATCCATTAGAGCTGCACCTTTCCTACTCAAGGCAAAATATTCTACAGCTCGTTGTTGTATCTCAGCATCAATGCAACTCTCGTATCTACATGAATTAAAAAAATGTGTAATAGAAACCTACATCAATTTGTGACAAACTAAATCAATATACAGGGTGCAAAGGTAAAAATCTCACTTGTTAAATATTGCCCAAATCAGATTCTGTAGTTCTGGTTCTGGGGGTTGAGCGTGCATTAAAATTTTAGCATATGTTGAGAGAAGAATAGGAATGGTAGAAGACCTGTAAATAAATAAAGGACTCTAAGATATTTATATATATACTAGAAGGAATGAAAGCCAGAAATTAGTAAACAAGGGTTAAGGGCCCTTACGATACGGTAGGAAGCTTCTCATGTATGATGCTGAATAATTCCTTCGGACTACACCCAGGTCGTCTGGCCAAAAGGTGTCCAAATTCTCCAATGAGATATGCACTGACCTGTTGCATTTATGCCAATTCACAAACGAACTTAAGACACTTGACCAAACTAAAATGCTTGTTTGATGTATTATTATACGTTTAATTAAGCTCCAAATGGCTGATCTGGATTAACCAATATTTGGTTAAGCTTGGCACATGAACATAAACAAAGACAGCATGCAACTATGAGTCTATGATGAGTATTTTGGTAAAGCTCTGCAAATCCCCATTAAGCCTATTAGACTCATGTTCAAAAGGAGTTTTTTTTTTTTTTTTTGAAACCAAAATTTTGCATTTCTAATCTAGAATTAGCAATAACCTCTTATGAAAATCCTTATAAAGCATCATTCAGCAACAGCACACTGGCAACGAGCCATGCAATATAGAGTGAAAGACAAAACAAAGCAAAACCAAAATATATCTCTAGTTCTTCTCAAATATATATAATTATATATATAGTTTAAAATTATTATCATGAAACCAAAACAAAGGAGACACAGTATACAATATACAAACCTTCACCATAGTCTCATGTATAGCAGGCTTGTCAAGATACTCTCTGGCTTTTGCTGCTGCATAAGGCTGATCAGATGCACAAACTCTCAGTTAAATAATATACATATAAACATTTGTCTTAGAAACAGGTAATTCATCCACATCCAAAAAAGGAAAAAAAAAAAAATGAAGAAAAGATAGAGGAAGCACAAAGTATATGTTAGAACATTTTGATTACCTGTAGGTCTTCATTGTTTGTAACGAACTGCACAACACGAAACCATATGTCATCGCTAACAAAATCCCCAGCCTTGTCAATCAATTGAAGAATCACATCCACATACCTGTGTCATATTAAAACAGAATGATATCATTTGCACAAAACACTCAGAATGCATGTGCTGACACATTAACAGCTAACATTTACTCAAGAAATTCAAATTGAAGGCCTAAGATATAACAGAACAAAATTCCCAGAAACTTAAAAAATAAAAATAGATAAAGGCTCATAAAATAAAGCCTCTCTTTTTAAAAATTAAAAATTTAAGGGGGGAAAAAACCTAAAGAATTACAATCGTAAATCCAAATGGTCCATGAATTACTAGATAAGCCCCCCCCCCCCCCCCGAAAAAAAAAAAAATATATATATATATATATACACACAAAAAAAAGACTTAATCTCAACGATAGATCTCTCCATGCCTTAAAAGGTTCAATTATTTCAATCTCCAATTGTCCACAACAATGTGGAGTCACATTCCAAATGATACAATCCCTTCTAGCAAGAGTACACAGCTATTACCTTCCTTGGCATCACCCAATGAACCCCAAAAACAAAAAACACAAAAGACCAGAGATCATGAGCAAATGAACAATCTACATTAGACCACAACAATTACATCTATTAATCTTCTCACATCCTCCAAAAAATATGTTTTAAGTCTTTAAGAAACAATTAATTCTATCATCATAATGGTGTTATCTGGATGGCTATCCCTCATTGTTTGATGTGGTGCATTTGGTGGGAGAGAAACAACCGGTGTTTTGAAGATTCTGTAAGGACTATAGCCAACTTAAAACTTTTCTTTTTTTAAAACTCTATCGGATTGGATGTCTATCATAGGAAGTCATTCTATTTTTTCGGTCTACGATTTGATGGATGCTTGTAATTCATGTATTTGATTGTTTTGGTCCCCTGCTGTATACTTCTTGTATACTTGGGTGACTCTTTTTATGACTTTGAATGAAATTTTCTTTACTTATCAAAAAAAATAAAATTCTATGTATAACATCAATTGGCATATCATTTGAGTTACTTGCATAACATTGAATGCTGAAAAACGCATCAATTGACCAAAGTGAAATATTATAAATAATTTTGGCATCCACTCCCGCAGAGATATACTTTCGTAAGTGAAACTAAATGTGTGTAGTTTTAACATCAACTATTATTTGTCATATTTAGTTAAATTGATGCAATCATGGTGGCATAATAAAAATAGAAACACAAGCCCTTGTTAATTTCCTTCTAACTTATACGTGAATAATCTGGATATCATGCTTTCAATAGAGTTTGTCTGATCTAAAACTTAAACTTTTCTTTTACTTGTCAAAAAAAAAAAAAAAAAGAGTTTTGTCTGATCCTAAGAAGTTGCACACAAGTGCCATGCTTACCATGACAGATCAGGGGCAAACTTCTCTGCAAGAATAGCAGCTTTAAGTGACAATTCCTCACGCATTGCAAATTCTGCTGTACTGAGATACTGAAAAGAACAGAAAATGGCTTACTCATTTTGTGATTGAAATGGAAACTATCTCAGCAAGCTAATATTAGAAAAATATATATAATTCAAATAAGACTGCCAACACAAAATAAATAGTCCACAACCAGCATTGGCATACCTGCAGTATTTCTTCAACTATGTCCTTTGCATTTGTAACATCACACATACCATAAAGCAAATCAAGAGCACGCCTACGAATACTGAGCACACAAAATGATTTCATTAAGCAGAAGGAATTATAAGCACACCTGTGCGCACACACGTACATGGAGGCTAGCATCCTCCAGAGTAGAACATAATATTTATCTTTTAATTAACATGATCAATCAAATAATAAATACTTTTCAGTGCTAGAACATGTGCCGCACAAAAAAGAAAGCTATTGCAAATGAATTAGTGGCAGTATCAAGAGTTCTAACATTTTCAGAATGTAACGAAAACGCTGCATGATAGCAAACTTAACCTGATGTCAGGATCCTTCAATGAGGTTATGATCTGAGCCTGATGTCTTTTGATGATATCTTGCACATCTGTTACCAACAACATCCGAGTCATATTCTCCTGCACCAGAGCAATGTAACATCAAATCAAGCAGTTACAATGTAGCAATTAAATTTACCCTTCCAGATTCTGATTTAGTAAGTCTCAACATGCTACCAATCATAAAGACAGATAAACTGTAGCGTTTCTAAAACTTACCAAGCCAAGATACCGAATATTTGGTTCACGCACAGCAATAAATTTTCCAAGAAGGGCAACGCACTGAGACATCATCTCTTTTTCAGCATCAAGATGCATGACCTAAGAAAGGGCCAATCAGAACATGAGTATGTTGCAAGGAATGAAAGTGTCAAGAAACAACACTTAATCCTTCAATGTATATAGTAATTTGTTCCCACAAAATCCAGTTGAAAATACTAGAGTTTCAAAAGCTTTCATCCTTTAATTAGTTTTAGCAAGTTCACATCACAATAACATTGTCTACACAATCATATGCATTTGTGCATGTGTACATAAATACATCATTGTATGTATGCACGAACTATGAATGTGCATAAGAGCTGTTAACAATAAAAAACCATTAAACCATTAAACAATCATAAGCCATTTTAAATAACAAATCCCATATGCTAAAAAGATTTTTTGGGCCACAAACTTACTAGAGCAAGGGCTTCAAAGAGAACAGCATGTGATGCATTGTTCTTATTTACATTTTTCACAACATCAGTCCCCATTAATATCCGTTGTAAGACCTGAAATTCCGAAATCAAATTTTAATATAATCAAAGAAACATGACCAAAAAAAAAAAAAAAAAAAAAGTCTTTTAACAAAAGCAGAACCTCAAACAATGATCTTCTGGTATTTGGATCTTCAATAGTTGGAAAATACTGAAGAGCCCTCATTGTCTTAACCTGCATTAACCAAGTGCTAACAAGCATTAATATGAACCTGTTAATACATTGACCTATTACAAACCCTCAACAATCAATCACCCACACTGGGTTATTTCTTAAGAATAGAAATTGACTGAAACTAATTACGGGTAGCATAATTCTGTATCATACATCTAAAATATCAACAAATAAGAAAATTCCCATTCTAGGCTAACAATAAATAGGATTTCAGGGATTTCTAGCCATACGAAAGAAAAAATGTTTTAGAATAAACCACAGTGAACTGTACGCACTATGGCAAAAAGTATTAAGAAGCAGTCTCTTTAATAAAAACCGTCAATTCCTACTTATAGTTAATATATCTCCAACTAAAATTTAGATCATATCCATTACTAAAACATTTAAGGACATTTAGATGTTACATAAAATGAATGACTCCAGTTTTATGGATTGACCATCAAGAATGAGCCACCAGAAAAGTGAGATGGATCGTCGTAACTTAAGCACAGAATACATTTATTCTTTCATGGCCTCTTTGACAGTGGATTTCCAGAATATACATACATATATTTTAGGGTAAATTATACTCTTAGTCCTTAAAATTTTCATTCTCTCTCTCTCTTATTTTTCCCTCTTTTTCTTTCTCCAGTTTCCAGCCACTATGTGAGCCCGCTCCACCATTTCTCATCACAACTGCCTTAGAATGCCTCCAAAGTCCAAACTAAAACACCATCCCACACCCCATACCAGTGGCAACCAAGACCCAGCCCTCATGGACCTACCCATAGTGAAAGACTCCAGCAACACACCCACAAGCTAAGAGCCTAAACCCAAAACAACCAATTAGTCATTCACGAAGATTATCTTCCTCTCAGAATTTCTCCACTTTAAGCTACCAAGGATAAAAAAAATAAAAAATAAAAGAAAAAGAAAAAGAAAAGCATGAGGTAACTTATGTAATAAAAAATAACAAGCAATCTAATACACACATTATTTTTCTACCTCCAATTTCAACTTTCCCACTCATAGATTGAGAACCCAGTAAGATTTCGAGTACATCCACCAAACCAACAGCCTTGAAAATGGTGGTTTTCATTCTCGGAAGCTTCTAGAGATCCGATGTCATGTTTGGCTGCTTGAATGGAGTCGCATGGACCATTGTCGATTATGTCAGAAGATCGAAGTCCAACCTGGAGTACCGAAGCACCCAGTCCATCCATGTCTCTTCTCTCTCCCCTCCCCAATAAAAACCAATTTTCAATTCTTTTGTGCTTCAGATTTTTTCATGGCATGGGATATCTAAGTGGGAGTTGTTATTTTGGGTTTGGTTGCTAGGGTATTTGGTCCGGGGTGAAGGGGCCATGGGGGGATGAGAACAAAAGTATGTGAATGGGCTGAGGTGTCCTAAAAACAAATAATTTTAGTTTTCTTAATGTACCGCCATGTATGCAAAAAGTGAATGGAAAATAAAACAGAAGGACTAAATTGTTAAAATTTGAATATTTAAAGGACCGACTTTTTTAATTTGAGGGACTAAAATCGAATTTATCCCAAATATCAGGGATCAAAATTATAATTTACCCTATGTTTTATGAATATGAACGTGTATGCATAATATTAACAAGGAAATTCAAATTCTTCCAGATAAACAAGGATGTGCTGATTATTACATAAAAATTTCTGTCTATCAGTCAGTCTACAAGGGACCACCAATCTGTTTGCATCACAAGCAATTGCAGGATTCCAAAGTTTTATCAGTTTTCAATTTATCTCATCTAGCACAGAGTGCATTCTTGGCAACAACGATCAGAAATGCTGGCTAAATTGGGCATCAATTTGGCATCCATTACATACAAAGCAGGAGGAAAAAAGAACACAAACCTGAAGCCAGGGAGATGGGATACCATAGTAAGTGTATTCTTGTGGAACATCCTGGTTCCTGGCAAGCCGCTCTAAGGTTTTAACGCACTTTGGAAGACAACTCCAATATGCTTCATGGTTATTTGATACTAAGGCAACAAGAAGGCTCATAGAAGATGTCAAAACACCAAGATCACGTTCATCTAATAGCTGTGCCATCCGATCCGCCCTAAGACATATGGCAAAAAGGACTAACAAAATAAGCACGAGAAAATCTATTTCAGGAAAACAACCTTTTGTCAAAAATGGAACATTCAAACATACCAGCCATCTACATTGACAACATCAGGATTTTTCCTATACAAGCGCAGCAAACACAATGCAGCCTTCTTTCTCACAAGTGGTCTGGCACTGCTAGAGATCTAAATCAAAAGACTTGGTTAAATCAATAATTAAAATAAAAAAAATTTGTGGTCTCCAAAAAATAAAAATTTGTGGTCTCTTACAAGTAACTTCTGGACATCAGGTGCTAACGACTCAGCAAAGTCTCTCCCACCAATGTTGCCAACCTACATAAATGAAGACAAACAATGGAGGGGCACATGAGGTCATGACAGAGGTACAATTTTGAATATATAGTATAGCACAAGAAATGATATGCAAGAGGAACAAGAAGGAAGACATTGCGTCAGTGACAAGTTGATAAATCAATAATCTAAAAGACTAAACTTCAGAAGAATGAAACCAAATAGTCATCGCAATACTATAGTTAAACAATGGAATGCCTTAAAACAAAATTCCACATACAAGTTTTTTTTTTTTTTTTTTTTGAGAAGAAAATTTCACATACAAGTGATTGCACATTGCATGTGCTGTTACATGTAACATTGGAAAAATGAAAACTTGCTAAGTCTTTCAGAAAAATGGAATCAGTGTACCATCATAGAAAGTATGTGAGAATCTAGGTACAGACTAAAGTAACCAAATATTACGAAAGAGAAAAGAAAGGGTGTATAATGAAGGGAAGGATCCACTGTCACAGCTTTAGACTTTCTTACAGGCAGTCATAAACCAGGAGAAAGGATGCTTGTTTTAATGATAGCGAGAGGAAAACGGTTGATCAAACCTTTTATGAACCAAGTTAAAAAAAGAAAAGAAAAAAAGAGAGGATCCATGAACCAAGTCATTCTTGATGTTATGCTCAGGAATGAATAAGACCCTACTTAAAAGAGAATGGGGAAACTTATATAAGAAAATATGACCAAATTGTAAAGTAAAAAATGTGGCTTTGTTGAGTAGAAAAAATTGTGCACTTGCATGAGAAATTATTTAGTCTTTTCCTTGTAAAGGATTCTTCCAACATCAAAATTCCACAAGCTGCCAGGATTTAGTCTCCCATGATTACTGAAGTGGAAAATGTAGAATATGAAAATAAAAGGGTAAAATAAACCACCTTCCCTTGACGTTTATTGCAATGACCCCCCCCCCCCCCCAAGTTTGTATAAATGACACTCCCCTCTTGAGGTTTGAATAAATATAACAGTTAGGTCCATGCCCTCTGAAACTGTGATATAACAGAATATTCAATTTTTAAAAAAGACTCTTATCCAAACTATGGACAAAATGACACCCTCATTCCGTGAGGGTTGTCGATGAATGATACTCCCCCCTTGAGGTATGTATGGTTAATAGGAATTTTTTTTTTAAATGGAATATTCTGTTAGTCTTAAGAAGGGGAGTATCATTTTATAAAATGTTTGGGGTATTGCCATTTCAGCAAAACCTCAAGAGAGGTTGATGTAATTTACTCTTGAAGAAAACCATGTAGGTGATCAAAGCATGATCTAACTGTTTCCTTGTGATAAATAATTAAAAATTCTAACACGCTTTTACATCTGTTTGATTTAGCTTTAAATGCCAGTTTATTTTCACCACAATCTTATGTATAGGTTTGTAAAGCCTCAGATTTTTTCTAGGTATAGCTGTACTTTTACACAACTTATTTTTTAAACAAATTAAGGATCTATTTATTTTATATAATGTCAACCTATTTTCAGCACTAGCTTATGTATAATTTTTTAAAACCTCACCTTTTCTAAGTACAGTTGCACATTTACAAAATTTATTTTTTAAACAAAATAAACAAGTAAAAAGAAGCTCATCCAAACGCACTCTAAGCCAATGAAAATATGCTCATCCAAATACAGTCTCTGATATTTAAATACACAGAATCATGCTCTTTTTTTTTAAATAATCAGTCTAGAGTCAGTCTTATCCAAATAAGCATATACTACATGTCACAATGCCATCATTCAAGATGGAGTTTGATTCCAACAAAGAATCTCCCTAGCATTTGAAACAAATTAACTAAAACACTTCTTAACTGTAACGTCTTGCCATTATTCATAACATAATGATTACAGAACATCCTTCAACATAACTGCTTCCAACATAAAACATTGTATATCTGAAATTGTACACCATATATCTTGGAATAAGGTAGAGAAAAAAACTACACAAAAGGAAAAACAGTAACGTTGCTTGTAAAGCATCACCACGTAACAGCCCTTCAAATACATAAAGTACAGGTCATATTTGCGATCATGACAAGTGAAGGATCAAAATATGAATTACAGTGCAGGCTAAATATTCCAGAAGCACTTGGTAAAGTCAAACAGGAAGTATAATTTTGGCAGATTAAATAGTAAGCTCTTAAAATGTTAACAGCAATTGTATTGTCATACCATAGTCAATGCCAAACACTGGAAAGTCTCATTGCGACCAATGATATCATTGCGCACAGTATTTATCGCCAGTCTCAAAAAATCATGGTTCTCATTTAGCAAACACGCTGTCACAATGTAACCAACCTGCACCCATTTTTAGGACAATAAAAATCGATCTGACAGGAGAGTGAAAGTATTTCTGACATAGAGGACGAGCCAATATATGACTAGCTTTGAGCATTAAAACAAATATGAGACGAGAAACATGTCTTTTGAGGACCCCAAGTTTGATAATAACAAAGTCATGAAGCCATAGTAAAAAAATTCCTGGTCTTTAGCAGTTAAGAATGAACTTTGGATTTTGCCAAGTTCTTCTAATATTTCTTTAAATTCATATCTATAATTATTTCAAAGAATTGGGGCACATAACATAGACGCTAAGCTTAATTTAAGTTATTCAGGCTATACCGCAAAATACAACACAACCCATGTTGTTAAATCATTAATATTATTTTATTGATATGCTACATATACACCCAATGTGTTTTTGAACCCTCAATCCATACTTTTAGGAAGAGGAAGTCTTGAGCCAGAGCTCATTGGCTCAAATTGACATGCAAGATGATACTTACCTGCTTTTCTGGATACTTTGGTGCAGATATTAGAGAAACAGCTTCCATGTGACCAAAATCCACATCATAACCCAGCATATAAATGTAGAGCATTTTCCAAACATATTTCTTCTTCTCATACGGGGATAAACCCTATTGAAAGAACAAAAAAATTCAATAATCAATAGCTCACTTGTCTAGATTAGATATTGCCAATGTTCTGTAGAATAAGCAATGGTTGTTGCCAACAAGGGAAATATAAAAACAGCTATTCTCAAAGTAGCAAACAACCAAAATAATACAGGAAACTATAATTTAAAATAGAAAATAAATAACAACTAAACAAACAAAACATGTATGACACAGTAATTCATGGGAACCCAATCTAAAGCAGTTGCGCAAAAGGATTTTTTTTTTTTTTTTTTCTTTGATAATCCAATAGTACAATGGGGAGGAGGGAATTGAACCCTAGATGTCTCCATTGGAAACACTGGAGGTGCCAGTTGAGCTACAAGGCTCTTGGCAGAATCTTTTCTTTGTAGGTAAATACAACTCACACACCCAGACAGGATAGAAGTAGAACACTGAATTAGTGGCAAAATAATAGTCTAACAGCCCAAGCTGACATTCAAGCATGTTTTTTGACCAAGGATTAATTCCTGAGCATCACTTGAAGTGGCCAGGAAAATTTGCAATTCAACCAAGCAATAGATATAGATGGACATTTTTCTTTGTGACGAAATTCCTTAAAAATTGATATAATGACACTGATTTGAACAGCAGGTTCAATCACCAGGCCAGTGAACTACCACACAAACACAAACATAAATTGCAAAATAGAGACTCAAGAAGTTCTCAATGTGTGTCTGTATAAATGTTTTTAGCGAAAAGGACTTTCTGCACAAAAATTCTAAAACTAAGGGTGAGCTAACAATCAGTCTCACTAGCTGGTCTGGACATGGACAAGTCACCTTCACCAAGGATGTTGAGAATATCCAGTATCTTATAGTGCCTTATTTCATCCAAACTTATATCTTTGTCCAGAATTTATTGAAGCCAACAAAAAATCACAACAACAAGAACAGCAAATACAGAATGACCAGAGTAAGTGTTATTTTTGTTCGCCACCCTACCAACTATATACTGACAAAAACAGCATGTCTCACTTTTGTTAGCTGCCCCTACAAGATGTCTAAACTATAAACTAGTATTGTGAAATTCAATCTCAATGGTTTCTGCTAATATAATTTTACACTCCATAAAAATCCACGTGAAAAAAATTAGCTTCTTATACTTTAATTTCTAAATTAAATTTGACATAACGCCAGGAAAGCCGCTAAGTAGAGACCAACACTTACAAAAAAACAAGAAACCAAGAACAAATATTAGGGGATTAACAGCAGAGAGTCTAGGTACTTCACAATCTCTATTAAACACAAAAGAAATTGACCCTTAAGTAGTATCTATAAAAGTCTTAAATTTATCGGCTTCCCCTTGAATATGACCACTTGAACTTTATCCAAAACAGATGATCAGTCCTAAATTACATCTTCAAACTTTTCAGTATAATGATTAATGAAACAATATCTTTGAGCCATATTAGAGGCTTGGGTGCAATGCTTACCCCATATGAGATCCAAAACTAGAAGCATTTTCCCGTCTTATTTGATTTCATTAACATACCAGATCTAATCCTACAAGAGCTGTGGGAAAACATAAACAAGCAAATTAAATCTGAAGTTCACTTTTGCAGATTGAGCCGAGCCATATTCACTTTTTCAGAATCATGCTTATCTTCTGAAATTATAGCTCTGAACAATTCAAGGAATAAAAACTAGTTATTATAACCAAAATCCTGGGATAGAAAATTAATTGGTCACAGTTAACAAGTCCCATTGAGCTATTAATACTATATCTTATGACATATAATTTCCTCCATTCAGTACTAAGTTCCTAATACCTAGCAAGCTATTCCAAAGATAGTTTAAAACAAGCTTGAAAAACCAAAGGCCTCTCTCATGCCAATGCCAACATATCCAATTTGAAGAATGAATCATAGAAGGCACCATCAATCAAGTCTCTATGTTCAGTAGCTCACTAAACTAAAGCAAAGATAATTCAAATTCAGACCTAGAATTTTACATGTTCAATTCAACTATGCCTTGTAGTATGTCTAAGAATTCAAAATTCCTTCTGTTTCTGACATTTTCAGCTACAAAACACACAAATTGCTTCGAATCCTAATCTAATCGATTGAAATGATGAGCAAGTAAACGAAGCTGAATTAAAATTCAAGCAAAATTATAAAATGCATATGCCAATGCCAGCATATACAACTAGAAGAATGAATCAAAGAAGTCACCATCAATCAAATCTCTACGTTCAGTAGCTCACTAAACTAAAGCAAATAATTCAAACCTAGAATTTCACATGCTCAATTCAACTATGCCTAGTAGTCTATCCAATAATTCAAAATTCCTTCCGTTTACGACATTTTCGGCTAACGAAACACACAAATTGCTTCGAATCATAATCCAATCAATCGAAATGATGAGCAAGTAAACGAAGCCGAATCAAAATTCAAGCAAAATTAATCAAATGCATATATGTACGATAAAGCTGGAAATGAAAAATGGAAACCCTAACCTTCTCGTTCTTGAAGCGTGTACGGACATTTCCGAGCTCCTTATCGACGCGGAGGCGCTCTTGCTCTTTGTTCTGGCAATTGCGTATGTCGCTGATGAACACCGAGAGGCCTCGCATCCCTGACAACGCCATCGCCGCTCAGATCCACACTCTCACACGCACGCACAGAGAGAGAGAGAGAGAGAGCGTAACCGTAATCGTTTCTCTCTGAGCTCGCGAATTTCAGATCGCCTCAGCGTTTTGGATCTAAAAGGCTATATATAGCAATCTTGGAGAAGATCAGCTCCAAAAAAAATTTTCAAATAAGTAAAAATGCGTATAGAGAGGGAGAGAAGGGGATTTGATCTAAAAGATTGTGGAGAGAGAAAACAATTGTTTTTGTTTCTAGAGAGAGAGAGAGAAGGTAGACTGTGGAAAATTGGTGAAGCCGTCGCGGAGTAAAGGGAGGGAGACGACTTTTATTTACCATGCATGCCCCAATTGTATCATTTCCTTTCATTTTCCACCTAATACTTTTTGTTTTTCTCTCTGACCCATCATTTATCTCTCTTTTTAGTCTTTTTTATTTTTATTTTTTATTATTGTATTTATTACTTTCATCCGCTCTTCTATCCGTTTCTGTTTAAAACTTTAATATATTACACAAACAAAGTTTAGCTACAATAAAATAAATATTATTACATATTTTAAAATTTTAATTTTTAAAGTGCATATTTTTTACATTTTTAATATACATGTCAAATTTTTTGTTAATCAAATATTATTTACTATATGATTTATAAGCTTATAGTTTTTACATAATTTTAAACTACAAAAACTTGCAATTTAAATAATTTATTGATGACATAGCTATTGATTTTTAATTTTCTATAAATTTCGCAAGTATGGAGGATATAAGAAGAAGATATAATCCAATGATGGATTTGTCAAAATTCACCTCTAATAAAAATATATTGAATAAGGTTGTAGTATAAAGTTACAACCAATTTTGTAACTAAACTTTATCTATTTAATATATTGCCAAATTTTTGTTTTTTTTATAAGTAAATAGTGTTCTATGTTTTTAGAAGAAAATAATGTTTTAATCTCGTATTATTTATGGTATAAGCCATTTGGAAATTTTATGAATGAAACTTGGGAGTTCCAACTTTACGGCAAGTCCTTCAAATCTGATATTCTGATTATCTTCTTAAATTTTTTTTTTTTCCTATTTTTGTGTTTCTAACATTGTATTTCATTTAGGGATTGAGAAATGTGTCGTGCTATTTGTGTCCTTTAAAATTCTGTTTACCAGTGAAGTGAAGGTTTCCAAAGGGTAAAATATTAAGACAGTTTAAAAATAAATAATTTTACTCCTAAAATATATATATATATATATGTATATATAGCCATTTATTTTTCTTACAAGATGAAATTGTATAACTGAAGAAATTAATTGGATTATTCTTTTTTTTTTTTTCTAATTTCATTAATGAGATTGGATTAATTGATAAATACTTAACTTCTTTTTCGTAAAGATGAATAATACTAACTTCACATTTGAAAAAAAAAAAAGGACAAAGAAGGTAAAAATTTATTAACTTGGTCAAAAAGATTGATTGTAGATTAGGTTATTGATTCATCAATGTTCTCAAATTTAATTTTACTCGTGAAAATAAAGGGATAGCTGGTTTTGAATTTTTTCTTTTCTTTTTAAAGCATAAAGGAAATTGCAAATATTAGGAAATCTATATTTTTTTTTCTATATTAGTAAAACTAAAATAGGAACAAACAAAAGTAGTAAAATTTAAGATGGACCTTTAAATATCAAGTGCCCACCCAACCTCTGCCAGCATTGAAATTTAAGATTATACCCCTTTAAGATCAGTTTATTTTTTGTCTACATTTCATGCATGCTTATCATTTGAAAAGACATTCTAATATAAGACGAACAAAACCTAGATGCTTTCTAGGTTCCACAATGAATTTTTATTGGTTTTGAATCATCAAAGCTCATATTTTTACTTTCTTCTACGTGATCCCTTCGGCAACATCGGATAAAATTGAAACGATACTTTTTTGTATGTGTCTTACAAAATCATGGAAAAATTTAAGCTCAGGTTAGTTCTTCTTTCTTGATTTGTTTAAACCTCACCTTTTTTTTGTTCAAACGATTACAAGAAACAAACATTTTTTAGTTTTATTTATTAATTCTCAAAGAACAAACTGTTTCTATCTTATTAATGATTTAGAAACTCCCAGAGTTCTTGCAAAGTATAATGAACCAAGAATTAGAAGAAAAAAAGTTTATGAGTTTAAAAAATATATATATATAGATATGATAGATTCATAGTGATTGCTGTTTTTATTTCTAAACTAAGACATCAATCGATTTTAGGTATACGCCTGGATGGTGTTCGAATTCCAAATTTCTTACTTGATGACGAGTAATTTTATTTTGTGTTTTTGAGATGATCCTCGTGATTTGGTTACGGAAGAAATGATGGTTGTAGTGAGAAAGGGTAGGCCTATCATGCACTTTTTGTCGGTTTTAGAAATATCATGCAGGTTGTAGAGAATCTAGAGATGTCCATGACTCCATGGTATTGTCCATTGGATTTGGCAACGAGAAAATGGTCCTGATGGAGCTTGCTTTCCAGTTGAGAGTGAAAATGTTAGTGTTGGTTCTGTTGGTAATGGAGGTGATGGTAACAGACATGACATTTGTGTTTTTTTTTTATGAAGGTCTATAGTTGAGGGGGTGGAAAACAGCAAACGCTGTTGGCGTCATGTTGGGCATGATGGTTGCAGCCAGTGCTGGTATTATGGTCGCGGTATGCGTCGCGCACTGATAATGGATAGAAGGATTTAAATCCTAGATATTTGGTGACATACTTCGGAAATTGTTACCTGTTTACAACAATTAAGGGGAATTTCAATTTTCCTCCAAAAAAAAAAAAAAAAAAGGAGGAATTCCAATGTAAAGTCCTTTTTTATGAGAGAGACTGAACAGTTGCAAGCCACAAGTCCTTCAAAGTGAAATTGCTAATCACTATGAAGTTACCCCACGTTTTTAATAGCAGAAAAACATACTTTTTAAAGTTATGAATCATGATTAAATGGACCGTAAAAAGGGTACATGACCAACCCCCTTTATATTCTTTTTGTTTTTTGTTTTTATTTATTTATTATTTTTATTATTTAAGGTTTCCATGCTTTCAAAAGCAAGTTGCACCATGACAACACAATGTGATGTTAGCAGCTTTTATCCCTTTGAGAGGCTGACGGATTTGAAAATCGAATTGCATATGGTAGTCAAACTTTTTGTTCGTCTACACTACCAAATAAGCTTTTATTGGATTAATAGTTCAAAACATCACCGTTGAATTATATCTATTTCATCTATATTATCTATAAGAAGATTCTCCTATTTAGACTAGACTTTTATATGGTAAGAATATATCTTCAACTCCACTTAAAATGTCTACAAAATAGGACACTCTCTTACTATTCCATGTCTTCAAAACAAACTTATCCAAAAAAAAAAAATTTTAAGCAAAATTATGACATTAGACAAAGAAAAAAAAAAAAAAAACCTTTTCTTATGACACATATTAAATTTTGTGTTAATCAAATATTATTTACTATACTTGCAATAAATTAATTAAAAGTTTAAATTTAGATATTTTATAAATAAGATCATTATTGATCTTGAAATTCTCTGAGTATGTATGGTATAAAAAGAAAATATGATTTAATAGTCGATTTGTCAAAACACATATATAATAAACATTACTTAAACTAATATCATATATATAATTTTAATCCAATTTATATATACCTATCCTTTTCAGGAAAAACTTATATATACTTATCACATGGAAATTTTTTTTTTTAAAACCTTATTTATATTATATTTGATGTTCTTTTAAAACAAAAAATATATATAATTTAATTACGGTGCATCTTTTATATATATATATAAAGTGACTTTTTGGTTGCCTCGCCTTTGTTACCATGTAAGCTTTGAAAGTCTATATTCTATCCCTTCTAAACAATTTTCAATTTAATTATTTTGTATATTCTGTCTGCTAGGTATTTTGCATATTTTTTACATACATTTATTTGACTTTTTTGTTTTGTTTTGTCTTGTCTTTTTATCATCAGATCAAAACATTAATCGGTTTTTTGGCATAGACAGGGATTGAAACCTAGATCTCTTATTCAACCAATAAAAACTTTATCAGTTAAGCTAACTAAAACCTACCATTTTTGTTTATGTTAATAATCAATCAATAACATTTCACTTTTTATGTTTTTTTTTTTTCCTTTTAAATTTTGAACCGAACAAAATGAGTGCATATTCTTTCCCCCCCTAAATAAATGGGGGCATCTTCTATATTATATATATTTGATAAAAATATTATTTTCATTCCTAAACTTTAAAAAATTCATTTTTGTTCCTAAAATATTAAAAAATTCATCTTTTATCCTTAAACTATTGAAAAAGTTTTTGTCCTTAAAATTTTTTTTTTAAATCATCTTTATTTTTGCCTTTAAAATATTTATAAAAAGAACTCTTTTCAAAGTTTAAGAATGAAAAAAAAAAAAAAAATTATAAGTTTAAAGATGAAAAACAAACTTTTAGTAACATACGAAAATAGTATTTTATCCTATATAGTTCATCTTGTATATTATTATTAACTATAATTGTGTAAACTTTGGTGCCCCGTAATCGTCGTCCTTTCTTTCACATGTGATAAGTCTAGATAGTAGATACACAACAGATAAGTTTATAATTTTTTTTTTTAATAAAAAAAAAAGTTTATAATTTTTTATTGGATTTATCTAAACTACTACCGATATCACTTTACATTTACATTAAACCCTTGTCACATCAAAAATATTTTTTTTAAATTATTGTAATTCTTGTTAGTACTGGCCCCTGCAGTAAAGCATGGCAGACTTAAGTACCAACATCTGTTTATTATAATTCAAATTAATTTCTTACGTTGGTGAGCCAATTCACAAAGTTTTAGCTATTGATAGGTCAGAGTAAAACAGAAAGAGGTGAAAAATACTTATAACAAAGTTTTAATAAACCAAAAAGATGGCCAAAAAAAGAAGCTTGATTTTGATTTATTGCTTGATGATATAAGCACAATCTCGCATCCCTGTAAGTTGTAAAATAGGAAGCCAAACTAAATGAGGAGGCTTCTAGCCAGATCTAACGCCAAAACTTGAAGAACCTATCCTTTTAAGTTGAGAGTTGAAAAGCAGCTTCAACAATAGAGATGAGTTTAAATTGCTATTGTACCCCACTCAACTTAGCCCAGTCTACAAACTGCATACCACCATAAATATTGTTAGCAAATCTCACGCCGACTGTGAAAGCCATTGCAACAGGTGGTAACCGCTTTGCCAATGGAGATGCTTCAACCAGTTGCTCCAGGCCATTTATGATTTGGTATCTGGTATTGGAAGACACAGCAAGAAAAACACCTGAAAGAGAAAGCATACGATAAGTAATTCCAACTGCAGCAGAAGGAAGAAAGTTACCTTCCCGTCCCATGGGTTCATTACATAGGAATTTAGGACAGGAAATGTTAATTTTTGATAATTAGTAAAATTTTAGTTGTTCATTTGACAAGTTCTCGAGAATTACAATAGCCATAAACATCTCAATTCCCATGAAACTCAAGAATTCTAAATTCCACCTTTTCAGGTAAGAAATATCAATTCTCATGCATCTTGTATTTGTGAGAAATACTAATTTTATACTTCAATCTGACTTTTCACTTCTTCTTTCTTAAAACTAACCAAATAAAGTTCATTTTAGAACAAAACTATTTAAATTTTCATCCGAGTAAGATTTTTATTAATATCTAAGTGTATTTTTATCATTTAAAACTATTATCCAAAGTGGACAATTATTAATTCTTTAGTTACTAAAGTAATATGTATGACTAGTTTAAACAATTAAAATATATATTATTAAATATACTATTTTTATAATATGATATAAATTCAAATTCAAAGTATATCCGAACAAATAAATGTCAACTTTTAGTAATTTAATTTGTGAGTTTAAACTCCTAAGAATTTATAATTTTTGAGATTCGAAATTCTTCTCCTCAACGGAATAGGCCCTAAAGGAAATGAAAAAAATAAGAGAAAACAATTTAATCTCTCACAACTAATAAAGCTTTTACTCTCAGACTAGAATGGGTTCACACTTAAGAGCGTATATTATACAACACATCACATCTCATTTTTATAAGTTGCAGAGGTCAGAATCAGAGGCATGCTCGTTTCCATGTTACATAAGAAAGAAATAATATCCCTAGAATGAACATTCTATAAATACCAAACATAAATGCCAGAACTGCAGATATCAAGATTGGAAATAATGTATTAAAAAAATCAAAGCAATATGAATAACTCTAATGTTCACCATAGCTAGCAATAACAAAAAACCAAAGTTGTCCACATGCATCATTTTCTTAAAGTACTGACAACTACAGGCTATAGCAACACGTACAGTTTGTCCAAATCAAAACAGAACTTAATTAAAATTGCTAAATAGTTTATTCTTTTCTTTTTTTATTTTCCTTTTTTTAAAAAAATTATAGGAGGGGCCATGGGAGAAAAGATATGGCAAGACATCTTTTAAAAGAAAAACAAAACAAAAAAACCAGAATAACAAGCCCCCAACCTAGGAAATCAAGGAAAAGCTAAAAATGCATATATTTCCAGAAAAGAGCTTCCTTAGTTCATCACCATTCTAACAAACCGTTATCCACGTTGCTAAATCCAAAACATGTAACACCATTCAAATAAACTAATTTCAGTGATACGAAGAGTCCCCTCTATTTATCCCTCTTATCAGTCCCTTCTTCAAAGGCAATATAGGCCAAACTACAATTTTGGTCCCCTATGTATTTGTAGCAGTTTCAATTTCATCCCCTGTACATTTAATTGTTTCAATTTCGTTATTCGACTTTCAATATCAAGGTCTCTCAACTATTATTTGTATCAATTTCATCCCTCAACATTTAGAATCAAGTCACCTTTTAAGTTTGACTTAATTTTGAAAGTTGAGTGATGAAATTGACACAAATAATAGTTCAGGTACAAAATTAACAACATTAAAAGTATAGATCTCGAATTGAAACTGCCCACAATCTTGGAGGACCAAAAGTGTAGTTTGGCTAGTAACATATAGTTTTTAAGTAACATGAAGTTTTTGGGAAGTAGCTATAATTATGAAGATTTTCACTTAAACCTACCTTATCAAATGCTACCATGTTCTAAGGAAAAAAACTATATAAAAAATTCATATATCCACGCAGTCAGGTAAGTCTTCTTCCATGTTTTGGTTCAGTTATGTGTATTACAATGATTCATGTAGTGGTAATTTATTACTAGCCAAAGATGTTCAAAGTAAATTCAAATTAATTAAATTTGAAAAACAACAGATGTAAGCCAACAAAGATTAATTGACAAGCATATGTACATAAGTCCCAATGGCCAGTGTTAATCCATATTTATCCACTTTTATTATAAATTTTTTATTTTTTATTTTTTTTTATAAGTGATGATGATTCAATTGAAATTGTTAATAATTTTCTTTGCACTTTGAAACCTTGTATCTTGTATACATTAGGAAGATCATAGCTAAAAAAGAAAAGAGAACTTCTTTTTTGACATAAAAAGCTAATATATATGAAAGGCTAAAGCCAAAAAAAGAGAACCTTCTTTCAGTGAACACCTTAGCACTGTGATTTAATACTCGGAAGCAACTAAAACAAAAAGCCGTTCAGAAAAGTACAGAGACTATTGAAAGTAGTTGTAAGGGACTTGTTCATGCTAATACAAAAATAGGTAAAAAAATTATTATGCTAGTACCCTGTAATTTTGTACTCAGGAGCAACTAAAACAGAAAGCCATTCAGAAGAGCACAGAGACTATTCAAAATAGTTGTAAAGGGCTTGGTCATGCTAGTACAAAACTATAAGTCAAGATATTGGAATATGAATAACAGGGTAATGCTTACCCCAAAGAGCAGCACTTTGTACAAGAGGCGGCACAGGTATGTCCTCGTCCGATTTGTTTAAACTCCTGATCATACATTCAATTACAGGTGGTATGTTAGTGTTTCCTTCAAAAGATGGGGGCAAAAGAAGGTAATGGCAACAACAGTCTACACATGAATATCATTTCCCTAACTGGTGTCTATATGTATGTAGTCTTTCTTTAGTATAACACTTACGACTAATAAATATAGGGGGAAAAATGGATACAATATAATTGAAATTAAAATTTTTTAATCTTTTATCATTTATTGTTTTTGCTTACAAAAATGTGGGAAATGAGGGAGTTAGACCCAGGTTCTCCCCCATTCAGGCAGTACCATTAAGCCACAAGGCTGTTGGCTAATGTTTGTTGGTCAATCTAAAATAATATCATAGTTTATTGATTAATGGAAGTAGGGGTCAATGCCCTCTAGCCAAATCAATTTGTCTATTATTCATCAGTATTTCAGTAATTCAATCCTGAAAACACTTAGCACAAAGTAGACTTTTTCTTGTCACATTTTTATTGATAAATTTATTCATAGAATCCAATTGACATATTTACATAAAGTACAAACCAAGCAACAATGTAATGCCAAAGAAACAAAGAAAATTCAAGGGGAAGCACAATTGGCTAGGGACCATGCCTCATGAAGCATAGGTCACTAGTTTGAGTCTCCTATTCATCCTCCCCTTGGGGCCAAAACTTACTTATCAAAAAAAAAAATTATAAAAAGGGAAAGAAAAACAAAAACAAACAAACAAAGAAACAGAAACATGTAGGATAAATTTTTTTTTTTTGATATATAAGTAGGATAATTATCCTGATAGAAGCATACCGTTTGGCATTCATGATCATATTTGCAATGCCTTGGCCAATTAGACCACATCCAAAGCCAACTGATCCGTATAAGACACCCTGGATCCAGAATATATCAACCAAATGAATTAAACATAGGAGATAAATATATACTAACACTTGAACCCATCTTTGGGCATATAGAGAAGTCAGGATTGAGCAAGAAACTGGTATTAAAATCCTGTTTTAAAGGGAACATTAAACAAGATATCACAATGAAAACCAACGATGGAGCCAAGAACTCCATCCCACCCTTCCCATTGCAGGAGCATTATCCACAATATTCATTGTCCAGAAGGCAAGCAAACAGTTATCGGTTACTTATAAAGTTCAATTACATATGGTACCTTATAGAAGTATGTGGCAATCCGCTGCTTTGCTGAGAATCTACATCCTGGCCTTTCCGCTTCAAAAACACTGCATTAGAGAAATATTTTTCTATGAATGAAGCACTCCCCAATCATCTAAAATTTTGTGCAAAAAGGATGTGAAGTCCTTAAAAAGTTTACCAAAAGAGACATTGAGGAGGATATTTATGAGGCCCCTGCAAGTTTATCTACTATCTATGGGTCCACAGTTAGTCAACAAGATTCTATCTCCCTTCAATATTGCTAGTTTCTAAGGATTTTAATCAATACTATTAACATTTTCTGAACCATTTTGGTTATGATCATGATCCAAGACCCTAGGACAGTACTGTTTTACTAGCAGGCCTAGTTCACTAGTTTAATGCACAAGACACTACTCCAAGCCTAACACTACCAATACGTTAGACCATATTGTAGCACTTATGCTTACATTCTTCCTAAATCCATTAATCATTCTTCCATAAACTCTATACAGTAACTTCTAAATAGCCAGATTTCTTTTTCGGCACCATTACCACCATTCTTTTCTGTAAATAAATCATCCACCTATTTACCAAAAAAATAAACTGTCCACCTGTCAACCAGATTCAAATCTGTCTCCCTAGGCCTTTCATTTGAAATCCAAACTAAAGCAAACTAAAACACTTTATATCTAAACAGTCACTGATCTAGTATAAAATACATATCCAGCACTAAGCAGAAAGGTGCATACAGCATAGGAAAAAAAACACTGACTACAGAATTATAGGTTTAGATGGATCCTATAAATTTAAAATTAAAAAAAAAAAAAAAAATCATAGTGTCAGTTTGCAACAAACCTGCTAGGAAGAGCTGCACAAGCCCGGTTAAAGCTTCCAAATAAACCTCTTGGCATCGATGGCTGACCAAATCGAGCATAAGGTGCTAGTAAACCAACCAAAGCAATGTCTACCACTACACCAACTAAAAGATCAGCAGCGTACAACTCAAACTCAGCCCAAAAATCCTTGCCTCTTTTCTGAACTTCCGCAAATGTTGCACAACAAGAATCTATGACTATCTGCATAACACCAAATCAAAAGCAAGAATTTCATTATTACATTAACATTAGATACATGGCACCAGCTCTGAGAAACCTGTAATATGGACTCATTCAATCTGAACTACACACTTAATAACCAAAAGCTGCAATGATTATTTAGTTTCAATATATATATATATAGAGAGAGAGAGAGAGAGAGAGTTAGGATCAAGTTACACCACGTCTAACTTTTTCTTAATTTTACACCATCTAATAACATTTTATTGAATTACTATTTTGAAAATCCCAACATTGGATTACACATGCGCCAAATTTTGTATCAGTTAGATGTTGTTTACTATTCAATCCATAAACTCATTTTTAAAAGACAATATTTTTTCACACCATAATTTGGCTTTAGACTTACAAATAGTCCTAAATTATTTTTGTTTAAACTAATTAGAACTCATCATCTTCGTAGATAGAGCAACCCTCGCAACACTAAACAAATTAAAATTAAAATTATGTTTGATCTTCTCTAACCAAATTCTAATAAATTAGGTAATTTTTTTCCCTGTAAATTCTCTAATTTGACACTTTTTTTATTAATTAAATACTATTAATTAAACATGCAAACATAAAAATTGTTTTTTTCCATAAAAAAAAAACACTGAAAACAAACCTCGGTTCCAACTTTAAAGAGAAAAGAAGGATCAGCCAGCATTCGATTTCGAAGCATGGAACAGTACTTCATCAAAAATCCTAGTGGCCAACCTGACCCCTGCAATCAAATATCAACTATTCTATTCAGCTCTTTAAAAAAACTATATGGAAAACTCAATTGAATTTATTAACACGCAAAGCACATTACCTGCAAATCCAAGTATCGCTCAAGAAACACTTGGCGAATCCCTGTGATCTTAGCAGCCTCCAACATATCTTTAGGAAGCTCAACACCGCGATCCTTCGTTTTCCTCATCACTTCCTCTAACTTCAATATTGGCCCGAACTCCTTTTCCTCACCATTCTCTTCTCCATCGCCACCTTCGCCGCCGCCACCGCCACCACCATTACCACTACGATCATCGTCATCTCCGCCGTTGCCGCCAAAATCGGGTTTTTGCTCATGATTTCCCTCCAAAACCCTAACTTCATCTTCCGGCACCGTGATCGCGTTGGCCTCCGACGATGACGACTCGATGGCACAGTTGAGTTTGAAGGAGTGGTGGTTCTTGAGAGGCGAATAGTGGCGTTGGGGTGAATGAGAAGAAGCTATCAACTTTGGTGGAGAGTACTTGGTGGTGGTGGTGGTGTCGTCGAATCGTGAAAGCCTGAAATGGACGGTGAAATTGTGTTTGTGAGTACATTGCTGATGATGCGGCGTCGGATTGGTGGTGTCGTTGAAGGGGTTGTGTAAATGAGAGAGCTGGAAGCTCGGGGAACAGAACGACATGTCGTTTAAAGGAATTGCGAAAATTGAAAATGGTGGCGGCGGAGAACGTTGAAAAGAGCTCGGGGGTGACAGTTACGATATGAGCACTCGAATAGTTCAATACAAAAAACAAAGAAAGGGGGAAGACTGAAGAGGGGGTTTTTAAGGTTTTGTGCAGTGAAGGAGAGAGAGACAAATGGGTAGGTTGGGATTAAATGTGGTCAGGTCCAGGGAGCGGAACCGGATTATCCAATGAAATTTTAGCAAAAGAAAATTATCCAATGAATTTTTGGAAAAAAAAGAAAATTATTCCGTCGCCTGAGAGATTCGAACTCTCGCGGGGAAACCCCATGTACTTAGCAGGCACACGCCTTAACCACTCGGCCAAAGCGACGCTTGATGTCAGGTATTGATATTTCTCCATACAAATACATACTTTTACAAATCTTACCCTGTATTATTTTAGTCATTCCATTTCCAATTTGAACCATTTATTTTATAATTTATTTTATTATTTTAATAATTCTATAAATACAATGGGAGAGCGGGGGTTTGAACAATTGAACTATGGAATTGGATATATTATATTAAAAACAACAAAGGCGCCAATTGCCAACTAATTAAATTACAAAGCATGAATTCCAGTTAGTTCGGTTAAAAATATATGACATCATTAATCTTTTTCATCAGGACGATCATTAATCCTTTTATATTAGTGGAACTAATCAAATTATGGGTCAGTTTGGATACCGTTTATTTGTTGAAAACTGAAAACTTATTGCTGAAAATATTGTAATAAAATAATTTTTAAAGATTTAAATAATGTTGTGAGACCCAGAAATGTATGGATATGCGCGTTTTTGTGTTTTTGGTTAGATTGTGAACAGTGCCATGAGACCCAGCCAAAAACAAAAACGTAATCGCAACGCTGTATCATTTTCACACAAATGCACACCACATATGGACATGATTTTATTATGTCCTTGATATTTCTTAAATGATAAGATAATAATTTATTATAAACCCTTTAAGTGATTTTATATATATTTTTATTTTAAAAAGAAGGTGCCTACAACTCTAGGGCCAGGCTTAATTTTGACGATGATTAAATTATTAAAGTAGGCTACCATATAAGTAAATCACATGATACAAAAGAGAAAAATGAAAGAAAAAAATGTAATGAATGATGTCACTTATAAGGAACTTAACTTACAATGTCAAAATGTTCTCATGGACTAAATCGACATAAAAACATAATATTCAAGGAAGAAATCAATTGTTCAGGTCGAAACAATTGACAATATGGAAAGTGGAAACTCCAACCAAACCCATCCTTGTTCTAACCATGACAGCAGCCAAAATTATTGACAAAAAGCCTGAGACAAACTCATTCCTCGGCCGGCTAAAACTCTTACAACCCCACAATCCTTTCCTCTGACACTGTATCAGACACATCCACTTTCTTTTTCTTTTCTATTTTTGACTTTTAAAGGTTTCTAATTTTCTATAAAAGATTTCTAGTATCGTTTTTTAATTGTTGTAGAAATACGTGTAGGTTAAAAAATATTTTAAAAATACGTGTTGTAATGTTTAAACACTAAAAACTGTTGTTTAAATAACAGTACCAAATACTCTAAAATGTGTAAAATGTTGTACAAATTTTGTGTGACTATAATATAAATTTATAATGTAAGTTGTAAACTAAGAATTTTTATTTATTTATAATTATTCTAATTTTTAAAGCCTAACAATGCTATGTGCTTATTGATTTTGAAACTATGCTTTACAGTTTACGTCACCAACGTTAAACACAATAACACACTCTTTGCTTGGCCGGTTTGGCGTCGTGATATATGCAATCCTTTCTTTTGGCACGAGCAAATCATGAACCTAATTAATTGCAAATGCTTTGTTTAAATTAGTACTTCCTAGCTATTACCTACCACATATAATCATATATTTCAGTCAAAAGCAATGTCATTCATGTTGATTTAAACGGTATAAAAATTTGGAAGTAGTATGTGAAATTATCACAAGTCACAACAATTACTTAGCTATACCATTTTTTTGATAAACACTTAGCATACTAAACCATTGTGAATAAATGAATAGTAATACTAGTTTTGTGGATAGCATTAGAAAAGGAACCTTGATTTCATGATATGGGATCAAAGCATAAACTGAAATTTTTTTTGCCATTTAAGAGTAAAAAATATATTAAGATTACAAACTAAATAAATACATTAGTAATAAGACTGACATCTATAGTATTTACTCAATGTATTTAAACTTAATCATCTCAAAATAGAACTTGATATTCTTTTAAATCATGAAATTCATTATCTCACAATCTGTACAATATCATTCCAACTAAAGCACTAATTAGATTTCCGAAGTAAATTTTTTTTTTTTTAAAGCACACAAACAAATCCTTTAGATGGAACAATACTACATGAGATTGGCAAGAAGCAAAACCCAAATAACCAAGTCCCAAATCTCTTTGAAATTTTTATTTTGTATCACATCCACCCCTTTGTGAGTGGGGTGTTATATATCCCCGTGATACAAAATAACACGTCCTAACTTTGGGTCTCAAATAACAAATCGCGCCAAAGCATATTGACAAACATATAAATCATTAGCATAAAAACAAAAAGAAAAACAAAATCACACACACTTAGCTGCAATGTGCAGACAACAGAGTTGAGGTGTTCTTCTTTGTAACTTAAAATATTCTCCACATATATTGAATCGTAAAAAATGCAGATGCTTATCCAATTCTTTTATCCCCACATCAATCTTATAAAAGGTATTAAGTTTATTTAAATAGTTTTTTTATTATAAAAAATGTATTACTATCACCCAAATTCCAAATTAGGGCTATCCATCCACCCATTAGACCTGACCCACTCGGCCAATCCGAATCGACCTAGAGACTCGTGGTTGACACCTACTGCACAGACAATTGAGTAATAGGTTTCAAACCCTTAAGTTTTCGATTTCTGGTCCAAGCCTCAAGTGATCCCTAGATTCCTAACTTGTGAAACCTAAATCAATTGTGTATACCTTTAACCTTTAACTTGTAGATCTAATGAAACTGACCGGTGCAACTGGCAAACCGAGAAATCTAGTTTCGACCGACCATTCAGTCAATGGCGGTTCATAGATCTACTCACCCAACTTGATTAGGTTGAGCCCAAACCTTATTTGTCTTTCTTATTTCTTTTTGCCAAAGTATATGTCTTTCTTTTGCTATTGGACCTGGGATGATCATACATATATAAAGGTCGGTATTTATATGATGATCATGCATATTGAATTTGGTTGTGAATCGTTGTTGATTGCCATGATATGCATGTGCAACATGGTGCTCAACCTCATTCATTCAGTGGTCTGCAAACATGATTTGAAACATAAAGAAATAAATAAACACATTCTTTTTTCTTTATTTGGTAATAGAAATAAACACATTCGAAGACTATAATATCAGTCAATGTGTTAACCATATGTCTAATTAGATTCAATTAGCTCCAAGGGGTGCTCGAAAGTGTTTGAGAAATATCATATTAGACAAGAATAAAATGTCATTCAAAATGCCAGGGTTAAAAGAATAAAAAAATTGCTAGATTAGAAGTTAAGAAAAAAAAAAAGCAAAAAAAAAAAAGCAAAAAACAAACCCTCCCAATTCTTGGAGCACGGTGGACTGGAATATGTTTTTATTTATTTATATCATTTCCATCATATGGCCCAGTAAGGGTAAGTGGAAATGGGATACAAGACTTGGAAAAGTAGCCTCTTGATTATCATTCAATTTTTAGCCATAGCCTTCTAGATATCATTTGATTCGGAAAATTTTTTAAGTTTAATAATTGGACAATTGGTAAAACCTGACGCAGAGAGCAATATAAATGAGAATTTGCATTGCCTCCCATGAACTGGGTTTAACTTGGCCCAACTTGCTTCATTAGTTGATTTGGGTTAAAGCTCAAATTAAGTCCTAATTCAATTTTTGCGTAACTCTATTGGCACCTCCTAATGATTTCAACAGAAACGTTTAGGATTTAAATTCTCTCTCCTCCAACTATTGAATTGTTAAAAAAAAATTCCTAACTCAATACCCAGGATCAAGCCTTGGACAGTTAAAACCTATTGCAACTAAAAAAATTTATTTTCAAATAGAATAAGAACAAAAACAAACCCCTCCAAAACCAAAACAGAACCGTTATCCCTACATTAAATGTTGAAAATGAAGCTCTCTTTTTCCAACCACCAATCATGCAACGTATTCCCTCATGAAACCTCAATTACAAGGAAATTCAACTAGTTTTACTTGAATACCTCAGTTAAACACCATTAGTTATTCAACACATTGAAAAGGGAAGAGAAGAGGTTAACATGAAAAGACATTCATGAAAAAAAGGGCCACACAATGAATAATTTGGAGTTTTACTAGGGCAATTACAAAACCGATAAAACCCCTTAACCATGTTCTCTAACCTCAGAAACTGCTAATACAATGAACAAAAGTTCCCTCTGACCGACCACAAATTTCAAATACTCCTAGTGTCAACACAGGTTGGTAAATACAACAAACAAGAGCTTATGCTAATCAGTCACACATCTGGTTTTTTTCTGGCTTTCTACATTTTGTTTCCCACTTCATGGGCTAACTGAAAAGGAATAAAAGATAAACTCAATTTCGTCATGTCTTCTTCAGAAAATACCCCAAAATGATGCCAATCAAGCCGACAAGAAGCACAAATATAAGTGGGATACCACCACCGCGGCTTTTGTTGGCTTCGCGCCTCAAGAGCTCCTGCACAAGTATCAAAGTCAGTCTTATCCTTTAATAAGGTTGCAATAATTTCTTGCATGGTAATTGGTATAAATATTGTGCTGCCACATCAACCTGGCACTAAACTAGAATGTATACAACTGCTATGCATAAGATTTGCAATTATAAGGTTATTGTTACTTTGGCCATCAACTTATCTAGGTTTACAATATGTTTGTGATTGCTAACTAAATGACCCCTTAGTTATTATGGGTCAGAACTCACAATTTGCCACTGTTACTGCATAAACAAGATGTCCCTCTAATTGGATGAAAATACAACAAACATACGAGACCATTTTTATATGAGCAAAATACAAAAATATGGAATAATTTTCAACTTTCAAAGTTGCATTAATTGCGCGCTTTTCATTGTGAAGGAAACTGAGTATAGATTACTCATTGTATGCTAGTATCTCCTAAATCTCCCACTAAATCCTCTAAAAAAACAGACAAGAGATGCAAATAAAAGTAAATTTTCTTTAAACTCCCCCCCCCCACCCCCCCCCCCCCCCCCAAACAAATGTAACACCTTTGAAAAGACTTCGTATATTTGACGAGACTGCTAGGTTCTCTCTCTCCCTCCCTTTCCCAAGCAAAGATAAACTAGGAAGAGCCATAATACAACTGCTCCAGTACACAGGGAGTCTCTAACAATGATTTCAAGAAAATCACTCAAATCAGCCCTCAGCAGCATTCTCTAATTCAAATTTAAAGATTTTCAAAACTTGGGAATATTTTATCTGATAAAAACTTTCTAGCATGTAGCAAAGAGTGTGAAGAAATACTGGATTTGATGAATGGCTTGCATGCAGAAATTCAGCAGTAGTTCAAATTATACCTACGCTTTTCTAGATTATTATCAGTAGACGATCTGAAAGGAACTCTAAATCTGTTGTTATAACAATAAATAAAATCATAAATCAGTTATTTTCAGAAGCATTTAAACACCAAATAAATTCTCCCAATTCATCACAACAGGGTATATTAAGTCAACTAATAAGACTAATATATATGTTGATTTTTTCCAAAAATTGGAGCAAGAGAACTACAAAACAGAAGTTACAAGTATTAGCGTCTGTTCTAGCTTAAAGTCAGTCTATTTGGCTTATCAAGTACAAACTTTTATAGTATCATTTTTTCCCAGGTACAGTTTATTCAATCCCCACTTCAAAAAATAAGCCAGATAAGCCACAAAATTTAAGCCATACCAAAGGAAAATTTAGTTATGGGCTTTGTTTATGGTTAAACATTAATTCAAATGACTTGTTTCAGCTTGTCTTGTGCCTATTATCTCTTTCACTAAGCATATATCTAGAAAATAAAATTTTTCTTCAGAAGCGTTTCAATAACAAAAATGAAATAATTTGAAATACAAAATCCCTTACCAGTTCTTGCTGAAGCTTGTTATTTTGCTGAATAGCAGAACTTTTCTCCTCGGTCAGCTTTGAAATGAGAGCCCTTGTCTGGAATTACAAATATAAACATAAGTACCAAGAAGTACAATCAATATCCTAGAAATTGATCCGCCAAGTTCTCCATAATTAAGAAACAACCTCTAGTACACCATTCTAGTAAATTTTAATAAATAGCTAATTTCTAAATGGATAGCTAAATGTACTGTCCATACAAGTTAAAATAACACTCAAGTTTCATTGAAATGTTGAAAGAAGGCCCTTTCATTAGTGGCCAAAACTTTAAGGAAAGAAAAAAATCCAAGAAGACATGCTTTCATGGCATTACAAGCTCAATTTCTTCTTGTTATATTCCAAATTTTTTAAATTTTCATTTCAAGCAAAATGCATGTTGCATTTAGTCCTTTGGATCCAAAATGCAGAATTGGAAAACAATTACAGACTGCTGCTGGTGGCAGCAAGTTCACACAAATTTAATGATTAAGCAAAATCTTAAAAGGAGCCAATGGATGGTGTAAATCAGTTAAATGCCTAAGAGATTCTCAGTAAGATAGCAGGTTTCCTCTATATGGTCATGTAAGCTGATTCAATGGGTTGGAGTCATTGTTCAATGAATAAAGTATGACATAAACTGCCCAGCTGGCTTGCTTAAATAACCAGCCAGGCCATGAATAACTGGTTAAGTGGACCTGACTGGTAAAAGTGGCTTACAACAACATCGATAAGCTGAATACAAGTGGTCAGGAGGAACAAGAAGAAGAGGGATTTGAACTGCCACCTGACTTAAGATGGAAATTAGGCATAAGGTCACTTAAAATAGGAAATCAGGTATATTAAAAACAAGTTTTTTTGACAAGTAGGTATATTTAAAACAAGATAACAAGGTAAAGGGAGAATATGGTCTGTAAAGGAGGAATGGATGCTTGAAAATGATGCAAGAAGCAAGGAGATTTGACATTATTTGAGGATTTATTGTTCTATTCAAACTAAATCCAGGAAGTAATTTCCCCATTTCACATAATGCATTTCTCATATTGGACATTGGAGGAAGTCTCAGAGGGAGATAACCAATGTTCAAGTTCCTATTGAGCAAGAACTTATCCCCAAAAAAAAAAGTTCTTATCGAGAAAGAAAGAATATTTCCCTCAACTACACCAATCATAAGGGGTATAACTAATGAAATTAATGATGACAAATATATGATCAGAATTAATATCATCAGCTGCCCTGGACTGAGTTTTTTCTGACAATGTTTATAAACATACATAGATATTCATAAGATTTAATGATATATATATATATATATATATATCTGTGTATCTATATGTATGTACATATGCCGGCATATAAATAAGTAAATTGCAATTCATAGATTAGCTTCAAGATGTTTATCAGTCATTGTATAATAACATTAAAAAGTTATTAAAAAAATTAATAAAAAGGCTTTCGATGTCGTTAACTATTTTAGGTACACAAACTAGCAATTAACAAGAATGTGATGCATAAGACAGTCTACAACAATCCCAATCATTTCCCTTAAGACAAAATTTAGATTTGTACTATATTGACTGTGCAAAGCCGGAGCATCATATGAAATTGTCATACTATAGATATTGCACATCAGAAAATGAATAGAACAAGAGAAGGGCTTTAAGAAGCTGTTTTATAGAAAATATCCCACCTTTGGTTTACAATAGAAAAGAAGGGCTTATGGAAAGAGCTATAAAAAATGTCTTCCGTCCTGTGTCATTTGGTGGTTGATTTTTTTTTTTTGTGGGGGGGGGGGGGGGGGCAGGGGGGGATATTTAAAGAAGAGTCTCTTTGACTTTGGTGCTGGGAATTTACACAAAGTACATCAATAACTACACCATTGGTTTTTCTTTGCACTGCAGCAATAAAGCATATTTTAACTTCAAAAATTAGAAGGAAACATATTTTTCCCAAAAAGAAGAATTTAAATCCTTCCTTATTTTGTTCGCCTTTAGGATGAAGTCAATACCAGAAAGCCCAAAGCTAGAGATTAAAGAAAAATGTATGTGTTTGTGTTTAGATGCATGCATAACTAAAGAGAGAACATATATATGAAAGTTGCCCAAAGACTAGATAGAAATTATCAGGTATAAGCTAAACAAGATCATTGTTCATGGTTGAAGAATATCTTATAAATGACAAAGTGATGGATATCAAAGAATTTTGTACATTAATATAAATTCTCTAAAAAATTGAAAAGAAATAAAATCAATCTCCATTTGTTTTATGAGAAAACTAATAAAAGCAACAACAAAAAAAAAAAAAAATTTAGTATTAATTTAGTGTGTTGTTTTAAAACTTATTTCAACTAAACCAATTCTTTTTTTCATAAACTCAGGTTAGTGAAAGTTTGTTGTTTTCTCGGCTCCCACACAATCATAAATCTAAGATCAGGATCTCTATATCTCTTCTTCCTTTTTTTCCCCCTAAATTCTCTAGCAATCAAATAGATATTGAATTTAGTGGACCCTATTATTGCTTGTTTAACTGTAGATCAATCTACTCAAGAATAACAAAGTTTACAACTCCAGATGGAATTTTTCCCACTTATTGACTGTTTAGTGAAAGAAAATTCCTCAAATCCAAGATTGTGATTAAATAAACTTTGACTTGTTAGCTTTCAAAAGTCAAACATTGTGTCACTTATTAAACTGTACCAAATAAACAAATGGAAGCGTGAACCACTCAAATAATTACACAATATTAGTGTAATTTATGACCAACCACCAAACAGACCACTAAATTCAACCAGACAACCACTTACTGAAAATACAAACAATTTCAAAATGAAAAAGATGAGTATAATAACCTCGGATGAGTTATCTTGAGGCTCTGGTCGCGCCGCGTAAGCTCGTGATGTTACCTACAAGCACAATCACATGTATACAAAATCAATCAAACTGAAACACAATATGACTAAAACAAAAACACCTTTTTTTTTTTTTCTTAAACAAAACTTAAACCCTTTTTTGAATTCACGCGCTGATCCATCAAATACTCACAGTTGTAAATTCAGAAGTATTAATGTTCCCGTTATCAGATACTGAAGCCCTAGGCGAAGACCCCTCTTCCGATCCTTCGCGAACTGGCGATGGTGGTCGAGGTGGAGCAACATAGACAACCCTTAATTTGCTCTCCTCAACATGATGCCCTGACTCCTTATTAAACTAAAAGGCAACAACAAAAAAAACCATTTCCTTAATCTATATATTTTCCCACTTTAAACTACTACAACAACCAACAAAGAAAAAACCCACATAAGAGATTGTATCATTTTTTATATTAGTACCATTTCTGGGGTTATATCTTTTGCAGCAGCTCCGGGACTCGCCACCACGCTTTGGAGCAAGAACTTGTCCCTGCATTGCATATCCAGCGGTACCTCCTTTTGAGCTTGCATTGTAACTGCATCATATATGAATTTCAAAGATACATCACTCAAGCACATAATATTGGTGACAACAATAGTTCTAAAGCTGAAAATTAATAAAAGAGAAACTATGACTAAGCATAAACTAATTAAAAAATAACATGTATTAAGCACAAAATTCAAGTAATTATTAGAGAGAGAGAGAGAGAGACCTGTAACATCACAGGAAGACTTGGGCATCACAATTCCAGTGTTGGGTCTCACACAGTACTTCTTTGGATTTGTAGTCTTCACCTATATATCAAACAAACCCATATCCAAATTTTCACACAAATCAATATTACAAATTACCCAGAACACAAATAACAAAAAAAAAAAAAAAAACCCACTTCAAAAACCACAAAAGGTGTACAAAAAATTGGAAATTTGAAAGTGAATTATGAAGTAGTATTAGTGTAGTACCTTGAAAGCCACATAGTTATCGGTCTTATTGAACAGTTGCAAAGAGCACGAGATCTGCTTCCTCGGCTCAACTTTGTAATAATAAAAATTATTATTATTTTTGTTCGTAAAACAAAAACAAAAGGAAACAATTAGAAACACAGAAAACAAAAGCACGGATCTGAAAGCAGAAAAAAAAAATTTCTACTTTGTAAAAGCAAAAATAAAGAGAGGAAAAAAAAATTGAAAATTTGAATTTGGGAAAGCTTACAAGGGAATTGGAGCTCTTGAGGCTCGATGCTGAGAAGGTCGCCGGTACTCATCCCGAGGCGATCGGAGAGAGACCGCCGGAGAAAGATAGAAAGCGGTTTACCGGTGATGAAGAGAGAGAGAGAGAGAGAAATGGAAGTTCGAATTTGAGAGAGAGAGAGAGAGAGTGAGAGAGAACGATGCAAAAGCAAAACAACAACGTTACGTGGGACAGTGCTGTTTTTGTCTGTCATTGGTCTGGGATCGTTGTTGCCTCCGGTACCCCTTTGTACACTTCATCAGGTTCCAATTATGGGGGGCTCTTTTGTCTTTTCACTTCATTTTTTTCTTACCACATAATTTTTTTTTTTTGAAAAATATATATATATATTTTTTGATGGGTTTTTTGAAAAACATTTGACTTTTGACTTTTTTTTTTCTTTTTCGAGTTTTTTTTATAAGACATTTGGAAAAGGGAATTTAGAATAATTTTTTTTTTAGAAATAGTTTTAATTTATGACGTCATTACTTAAGTTAACTGGAACTTATGATGTAGAGCATGTACAAATGCATATTTTTTTAATATAAAAATTATATTTAGGAAATAAGATGGTAAATTGGATACATAAACCAAGAATTAAAAATTAAGAAAATTTTTCATTTAATTTTATTTCAAACATGAGTCAAGTTTGAACTTATCACCACATTATATTACATATCAAATTTATTTTTTATTTTTTATTTTTAATATTCACTAAACAAGTTCGAGCTTGTTCTCAAGCTAATTGAATAACTTTATTCATTTTCCATTTATAATAAATATCATGACTAAAATTTTTTACTCATTTACAAATATTTTGGCTAATAATCAATGATAAAATTTGAGTTTAAACTTTAAATAATGTTAATTAAATATAAAGTTTTTCTTATATAAAATTAAATAATAATTTTTATCCTAAAATAGAATATGTATATCATTAATATACTTACAACTTATTGCTCAATTTACTATAAAATTAACTATTAAATTTATCAATAAAAAAAAATGTGAACTTATGCACATAATCACGAGCTTGTTAATGAAGACAACATTATGTTTGAGATTGGCTAGTTTATAGTTTAAGCTTAAACTTAGGCATGAGCTGTCTCATTTGTTAAATAAACGAACATTAAAAAGTTTTTTTTTTCTCCGGAAACAAACCCAAGTTGTTCTTAAATAACTGAATCTGTTTACAAACTAACCAACAATTCAGGAGAAGTTCCAAACTAGAAACTAAAATTTTAAGAGTTTCATTTTATTATTATTATTATTATTATTTCCATGAAGTTTGTTGATGCACAAACATGTCTTGCTAGGCTACCTTCACTACTCTATTATATGTACCACACATGGTTCTTATCCTGTTATAACTAATGAAGCCGATTCAAGGTGTCATGACGGAAAAGGTAACAAACTCTTCACCCAATTGCATGATACCACCAATAGATCCATGTATATCTTGTCCTAAAGGACAAGTTCAAAGGATCATAGAATGGTTATCTAGGGCACTTTTTGTCAACGTTGGAGCATGACAAGCCTTTAAGAAAAGTAGAAAACTACTCCACGTATACATGTGCAGTATCTATATAAGTCCTCCCAAGATGGTCCATACTTGTGCTTTAACACTGGTTTTTTTTTTCTTCGGCATTGGATATGAAAACAAGGTGGCCTTTATGGAATGCTCCCCCAAAAACCAAGGCAACCTCGGAGGAAGACAACTTTAAACCAAGCACGTACCTACGGAGGAAGACAGATTTAAACAAGGTGGTCATGGTTACTCAAATGCAACTTAATAGGGAACATTATGAGTATTGTGGGTTGAAGGGATTGAAGAAAAAGATTCGTCGCAAAAGTGCTTAACATAATGGTCTGTTTAGATTGAGTGAGAGAGAGGGAGAGTAGAGTAGATTAAAGAGCTTAGCACCTTAATCGTGACCTCACAAATGCTGATGCTATGCACATTTTATTAAGTAACTTGTGTTATCGGAATCTTATAACACTTGTCTTATTGATCTATGATGAATTATATCTCTTTTTTTTTCTCTATAAATAGGTTTTTCATCTCCTCATTTATGGGAGGAGAAGAAGGAAGGAGGATAAGGTATTAGGTGCTCACTTTTTAAAGATGTCATTCAAGTTTTGGGCTCAGTCCCTTAGAATTACCTCACTGCCTTCGCTAGCACACTCTCCACCCATTTGCTTTGCATTTCTCCTCATTTTCATTCCTCATGGCTGTTCATCATGATGGTCATAACTAGTTCATTTTAAACAAGAATTCCTCCTTTTATCTATAAGTTGGAACACTACTCTTTTGAGGGTTACATTTACCTAAGCTAACAGTAGTGGCGGCTCCAAGAATTTTTTTAAGGGTGGTCATTAAAAAACTTAAATTATACAAAATTTAATAAAAATAGAACTTCATACATTGACAAAAAAAAAAAAAAAAAAAAAAAACACACACACACGCAAATACATAAAATCTTACAATTTCCTTCTACAATTTTTTTTTTTTTTTTTTAAATTTTGAAATCGTTGCATGATAGTTTTATTATCAATGTTGCAAGCTACATCTCTTCAAAATTTTAGTTAAATAAAAATTTTCTTGGACTTTTTCTTTTTATTTGTAAAGACCTAATATATTGTTAAGGGGACCAAGGTTTAAGAATAAAATTTGGCTACATACTTAGTTGTAGTTACTCTCACTAAATGAATTAACATTGTTACATATTTTGAAATAAACATAATCAATGAATTGCATGTTCTCTATATTCTTAAAACACGTCAAAACTTCATACCAATCGGATGTTATATATCATTCAATCCATAAAATTATTTTTATGTATAATTTTAGACTACAAAACTCGAAATTTAAATATTTGATTGATGACATAGCTATTGATATTTTATCTTCCTGAAATTTTGCAAGTATGGAGGATTTAAGAAAAAAATGTAATTAAATGGTGAATTTGTTAAAATTCACATTCAATAAAAAAAGATTGAATAGAGTTGTAGCCTTAGTCTACAACCAAGCTTGTTGCCAAATTTTGTCCAAAATTTAATTATGTTGGACTTAGAAAAAATTTAGGGTGGTCACAAATTTTTTTTAAGGATAAAAAAATCATAAATTTTTAAAATTTTTACTATGCAGAGCCGCCCTTAGCTAACAAGGTGATTGTACTCTATGTAGAGCCGCCTTTGGCTAACAAGGTGGTTGTAATGCCTCTAAGGTACATGGATGTTGACCATTCCTTTGGAAGTTAGATTATTACCATACCTTCAAACCTCCACCAAAACAAAATTTTAAGATTATAACAAATTAAACTTTATAGTTCTTGTAGTTTCAAATCGAATCTTAGATTGTTGCATTCAAATCATTTAAATCCTGAACCATACAAATATGATCTTAGAAATTAAATTCTGAATTTGATTGAGAATTTACGTTGGTAAGATTTTATAGTTCATGGTCCAATTTTATTTTATTTTTTATTTTTAAAAGAACTATAGCGTATAATTTGTAACAAATTTTAATTTTAGAATTTAGTTTGAAATTTTCAAAAGTATAAAGCTTAATTTGAAACCAACAATAAGTGTAGGATTTAAGCTTATTTTGCAATTATATTAATTGATTTTTTGTGATGCAATCTAAAAGCCAACAAACTTACTTTTTTTTTTAGTTAAAACCCAACACTCTTGTGACTCATGAGTTAATAGGTTCCTCTCTCTCTCTCTCTCTCTCTCTCTCTCTATATATATATATATAAAGCAAAACTTTCCGTTTGATAATGTTATTCTAGTAACGTTGTTTGTATTTTTTGAAAACATGTGTAGGTGAAAAAGTGTGTAAAAATATGTGTAATGTTGTTTAAAAATTGAAAACTATGGTTTAAACAATAGTAACAAACGGGCCCTAATGTATAGTTCAGTTTTTATTTATTAATTGACTTTTTGTGATGCAATGTTAAAGCCAACACACTTTTTAAAAAAGAAAAGAAAAAAAAAAGAAGTTAAAAGCCAACACTCTTGTGACTTATGAATTAATAGGTTTCCATGGGCATGGGCAATAGTCACGATTATAAACAATCTTTTAAAATTCTCCAACATGTTTGTTGAAAATGTATTATTAGTTATCATATCATTTGGTGATTTCAGTAATACGTTCCTACGAGTATAATATATAATATAGTCATAAATCCTTAGAAGTACCCATAAATAGATTAGAAGTAAATTGTTCTACAATCTACATAATAACTTAAAACTTCAACAAAGTTTTGCTACGATTCATTAAAATCCCACTCATACCCTTCTATGTGTTTCAATAACGACACCTGAATGAGTCTGATATGTCCCAAGTTCCAAAGACATTCCAATTATAAGATTGAGTTTATATGCCAGCCAGCGGGAAGAGGCCAAAAGAAAATAGTTTGATTTGGATTTATTTGGACAGTAAATTAAGAACCATAAAAGTTCTAGAATCTTAGTCAAAAAGTATATTAGGTGCTTCTTGATGGGCCAGACTTTTTTTTTTGCTTCCTTTGTAACAGAGGATTTTCATAGGAACATAGCTACAAGTACATGCCCAAAATGTCTAAAGATAATAATAAAACATCTGTAGGGGTTCAAAAAAAATTACTAAATCATGCTCATGCTTAACATCTCTTTTGGGTTTTAGTCAGAGCATCAACACACTTGTTGTGCTGTTAATATTAATGAAATAAGAAATTATATGAATATTGGTGTGACGTCCGTTACTAATTCTACTCTACTTAAATTATCGAATATATTTTTCAAGATAAAGAAGTACTTTTGTTTTTTGGTTTTTTCTGTTTGGAAAACTTTTCCCCCCTCTTTATAAAGAATCTTTATAAACTGTTTCGAGGAATGATTTTCTAAATCATTTTTTTCTAAAGGGGTTTTTCAAAAGTTTATTGTCATGATTAATAGGGATAATGGTTTTAATCCCCAGTGCGATCCTAAGAACGACGTCATTAATTTGTGGGTTGATAAGTTTTTAGGTAAGTCGAGTTGAGTTAAGAGTCTTGTAACTCAATTGATTCTTTTTAGTGTACTATCCAAAGAATAAATTGTCCTCTTTTTTATTATGAATGTTCAAATTCTCCTTCTCCTATTATACTATCAATTTTTATTTTTTATTTTTTTTAAAATTTTTTGTTATAGATTGATTAAACTGAGTAGATGAGGAGGACTAGATGTTGACCTCATTCTTATCATTATGACATTATGTAAAAGCCAAGGTGACAGGCATATATATAAGAATGCAAGTGAAGTATTTGTAGACAGACAGACTTGATTAAAATTACTTTAATGTAACTTCAAATAGAAATAATGGGAATGTTGACGAGTTACTTCATTTTGAGTTTTGACCCTGAAAGGAAAAGGAAAAGAAAAAAAATGAAGGGAAAGTTACTTGTTTAATTGATTCTCATGATGGTATTTGTTAAGAGATTCGACGTTTGACCAGAATAAAAACCACGAGTGAAACTATTCACATAATTGGTTTGGTGAATCTAATAGCAAAGTATGTAAAGTGGGCAACATTACTAAAAGAATGGTGCAAATGTAATCATGAAAGGTCACGAATCTATGCTTGTAGTGCCTCTTATATAATTTTTCATACACATTTGCTAGTTATATAATAAATTTATGGACTTCGCATGTTTATGTGACATTTGCCAACATAATTTACAGCAAGTCTATGGCCATAAAAAAAAAAATTATATTATTATTTATATTATAAGCTTTTACCTCTTATTTTCTACACTACTTTTAAGTTTTAAGTGAATAAACAAATCAGTAAAGTTTAAGCAAATTAACAAAGTCCATCTAATTAGATGTGTTCATGTTGGATAGTCTATTAATTGTTGGAATTTTAAAGGGGCAAGCACACTGTTTTTCTCAACGCTTAGATCCTGTCTTGGGTTTAATCATTGCAAATATATAAACACTTATGTATGCCACTTGTTCGAGACTTTAATGGAAGAATTTTTAAGCTTTATGACTTGGCGCTATGATTCTACTAAAATAGTGAAAAAGAAAAGTCATATATTATCATGTCAATGTACTCTTTATTTTCATATTTGCACATGATATACACATTCTTTTGCCAGAAAATTATGTGAACCAGTCCCGAATTCTCACGGTGATGATGATAGCAGAAAGTACCCTTTAAAGTTCCACTTTTATTTCTTAAATAATTAAAAGCAACATCAAAGTTGCAGTGGCAATTAATTTGGAAATACATGGTCATAATTCAGACAAACTTGTCCAACAATAATCTCAAGCTCATGATTTGTTTGTTTGATTTGACATAGACCATTGACCAAAATAGTTAAACAGCACAAAAGGACCCTTTGAAGAATATATCCATTTAAAAGAAAATGTACAAAAAGTAAAAACATTCCCAGATGAAATTGTCATCCTAGTCTTGGCACACATTCCATTTGTAAGGAAACTTCATTTTCTTGGATCATGATGCATACGTATTTTCACATATTGCTGTCCTTTTACCCCAAAGGTCCACAACTACTACATTCACATAATCAATTTGATGTTTATGTACCAAGCCATACAACAAACCTGTTGACACCTCTGACATAATACAGCCCATGACTGATGTACATCAAGCCTTAGTATCAAACTAATTACAATTAGTGAAATCATGACCTAATCTTTATATATGTGTGTGTGTGTGTGTGTGTGTGTGTGACTAGATGTCTCTTAACATAAATAAGAATGAAATGAACATGGTGATTGAACATGTTTTCTGATTTACAACTTATTCAAATTGTGTACTAAAAACTCTATATGGGAAGATACGAAGTTCTCCCTGAGGCTGGATATTGCTAGCTTTCAGCAGCAGGAGACTGTTGTGGACGAGCTCGAGCAGTGAAACCAGCAAACCAAGCAACCCTCATGAGTTGCATACCTAGAATCAGCACCCACCAGGACACCAACCCACGAATTGTGTGCATAGTCCATGCCGGTGCACTCAGTTCGGCCCCAAGCTTTAACCCCCTCATCAGCTGCAACACACGGTAAGCCTCATACACCACAGGGGTCACCAGCCAAACTGGTGATTGCCAATGCCATGTGAGCATCTCAGTCAGAATCTGTATTGACAAAAGCAGAAGGTATGGACCCAATAGAACAGCAAATGAGATGAAAGATAGCTGTGGTTGGAGGACACCCTTTTGGGATCCATAAAGCAACATCAAAGGGATGATAAATCCAGTTACAGTTGCAACCATGTTCCAAAATTGGTAACTAAAAGGAGCTTCGCTTTTGCAAGCTTGTGATGGCTGCTTAGGACGGGCACAAGAATCAGCCATGAGGAGAAAGAGGGTTGCACCAAGATTAAAAATGCAGTCAAGTCCAATCAAGGAGAGCAGACTGGCTATGTTGGGGCCAAGGAAGATGGAAGATATAGGCAGCCACAAGGTTGGAACCATGCCTGTTGCAAGTAGAAGAGAAGGGCCCAGAAGCCACATTGGCCATTTGAGGAACTGAAGCTGTACCACTGGCTGATTACTTGAGTCAGTAACATCTTCAGTGTTGGTAACTGGTTCTTCATCTGTATTGTTAGAATCAAGGGTTTCAAATATATTACTGGTTTTCTTCAAGAAGTTATCACCGGCACTCTCAGTGGGAGCATATGTGACTTGTGGAGATTCCCAAGGAGTCAATTTTGTGCAGCCAACCTGGGTTTGTTTAATGCGAACTTGAGGGAAGCTGAGTACACGGAGCACATTTGATGCTTTCCACAATTTTAGGCTTCCAGGGTGGATGCAGGAAAAGGTAATGGTTGACATTGTGGAATGAGGCCTGACTAATGATGAAATTCCTTGGTTCATGGTTCAACTTTTGCAACTTTGCCTGAAACTATGATTTTCATTCTCTGAAACATATGCCATTAAAAAAATATGGGGTAAGAAGAATAGCAGAAGCCATTTGCAGACATAGGCAAGATAAATGAAAATTGATGTTACCCAGTAAAACATTATAAACAGTGACAAGAAATCAATTCCTCATATACAGTTACAAAAACAACAGAAAAGCCTTAACCACAAATTTTTTGGGGTCGGCTATGGATCCTCAACATATTAGTCGGTCACATTATTTTTTTCCTCCATTTTATTCTATTCGATGTTATAGTCTCTAATAATTCCTTAAATGATATGTCCTTTTTTACTACTCCCAATGTTATTTTTGGACTTCCTTTGCCCTTTTTCGTTCTCTAAACTTGAATCAACTCAATCTTTCTTACCAATGCATTAGTTGCTCTCCTCTGCACATGGATAAACAGACATACTAGTTTTCTTTTTCGGATAGGTAATAAATATAGATACTACTTAACCAAACAAAAATCAGAAAGAAACATAACCTTCTGATATTCAAGGGTACAATTCAATTACAAGAGCTCCTATAAAGATCCTTTCAGATTAGATTTGGTAAGTTAATCACACACCTAGTGGTTATTAAGTTGGTGGCCGCATTACCCTCCACTCCTTTCTCATAGTCACGGATGAAGGATATGCCAGGTGGGCTAGAGCTCATTCCCAAACCCTTAGATTTTAACATGCGAATGATAATTTCATTGATCAAAAACACAAATACACCACACTGCTGAGCAGTAAGCACAAACAGACTCCACCAATCAGAACAGAAAACCACTCAGAGACAAACCAGCAACAAAGCAAGAACCAAAACAGACCACTGACCAAAAAAAACAGAAATGAAAGCACAGAAAGATTCAATACGGACCAAACTCAAGATGCTAAAGCAGAAATAGGGACAATTATTCTTTATTGGTTCTATTAGACTTATGGTTAAGTGATTAAATTCACCATTTCCTAATAGCTTAAGCTTTTGGGACAATTGGTAGTTTAACATGGTATCAGAGCAGGAGATCCTGAATTCGATCCCTGGTTTTACTCTACCTCCCATTTAAAATGTTAAATTCCCACTTGTTGGGCTCCCACTTATTAAGAGGAAGTTTAGGCCCACAAGTGAGGGGGAGTGTTAGACTTATGGTTAAGTGATTAAATTCACCATTTCCTAATAGTTTAAGCTTTTGGGACAATCAGTAGTTTAACCTGGCTCTGATACCATGTTAAATTACCAACTGTCCCAAAAGCTTAAGCTATTAGGAAATTGTGAATTTAATCACTTAACCATAAGTCTAACAAGTTCCTTACAGCATATAGTTTCTTTTTAATTGCTGAAAGACTGGTGAATTACAATTAAATATACTTCATAATGTAAAAGCACTGCACTTGAAGATGGTAGAAGTTGCTGAAAATAACATAAATAAAAACTTGTTAAAATTTTAAAGCAGTCACATATTGGAGAAAATAGAGATGGAATCAAGGATCATATATTAACTATGGTGTCTGGTTTAAGCTTAATTACTTCTTCTTACTCCAAAAAATACTAGTTCTTTATAAGGGAAGTCCTCATATGTAGCAAAGAAAAGCTTACACTAGGTAAAGGAGAGTGAAATGAAGCTGAACTATGGTTCTGTTCCTCATAGACACAGCTCAAAAGCAACGTCTGTTATGATGTAAAGGGTTATATATGTTTAGAATAAAAGTGAATCTAAATCTGGTAAGCTATTCAAACTACTAAAGTATCACAATCCTTTTGGAGGGTGGAGTTCACTAAAACATCCACATTTAATCCAATTGCATTGATAAAACAATTACAGAGAAAAAATTCTCTTCACTTATAATAATAATAAAAAAAAAAAATAAAAAAAAAAAAGAGTACAAATTCTATTCATGAAGAGTTATTTTCAGCTAATCACTGAAAGACTCAAATTGTACTTAATATTTAGGAAAGTATAACCTAAATGGAGTGCAGCTTAAGTGTACATACAAACTCAAATACATTAGCATATAAGATATACAAGAATTGAAACATATGTATTAGGAATTGAAAAAAAAAAAAGGATCAGATATCTGGTAATTCACACATAACAATATTTTGCAATTTAGATTTGAAATGATGCTCTCGTTTATTTTTTTATTTATTTTCTCCAATAATCAACTTGGATTGATGCTCAATTCAACCAGGCAGCAATCACTGGCTAACCTATCAGAATGAACAATCAACAAAGTTACACTATGCCACCTTAAATAAGGAACCGCGGGGGGTGGGCGCAAAGGATAAGAAACAAAAAGGAGAACCACATCACTCGTGGCTATTAGGTAATCAACTTCCTCTTCTCCCATACAATTCTGTAAAAAGCTACCCAGCTGAAGCCATTAAGGCACAAACAAAAGTACAGACAACAGATGCCATTTCCCGAGATCCTAAACATGATCCAAAAATCTCATGCATGTGGAGGCATATGCATTGCCATGTGTTTTAGGATACAGACACATCCTAAATGAAATGAAATGAAAGAAAATATTGTAAAAACGCATTAAATTTAAATAAAACAAAAGAAAAGAAAAACTCTCCAAGGAAGCATATAAACACAATAGACAGTCCAAATACCTTTTCTTGTACTGCAAGAAGATGCTAGAACCAAGGTGACTACTCCAGGAGTGTCAAACCACAATCTGATAATCATGCTTGTGAATACTAAGATACTAACACTTTCAATCTGTCTTAAGTACGCCTCAACACTAAAGCCAAACTTGTAAATTATGAATTTCAGTACAGATCAGCAAATTCTACAAGTTTTGTGGGAAGTTTAGAACTCTCATTAAAAGCCATGCTCCACACCCAAAACATACCACCATTAAACGGCAGGCTCTCTAGTAACCCAATAAAAATGATAACAAATCCAATTTCCTAATTGACAACAGTATCTAAAACCACTTGCTACTTTTGTCTTTCAAAAATTGCACCATGCACTTTCTGTGATCTCCAATAGAATCATACAAGTTGAGGAACTCTTTCTATTAAGAAAATAAACCTTAGAGTGAGGACCTACAAAAACTAACTATTAAACGAAATGGAAAATCACACATTATATTTGGACTTGAGAATTTAAAATCAAGAAATTTGATGAAGAACAATTGCTGGTATATAACGCTTTATATGAATTTTAACAACACATGACCTAACACAAATTATGAATTTGAATAACATCTTACACCTAATCATTTCAAATCAACATATTAATAAAGCTTAAATCCATCCACTGATTTCACAATAAAAAATTTGTACTTTTTGTATTTTATTAATGCCCTTTAAACTAGAAACTAAAATCCAAACCCTTCTCCTTGAATACTTCCTTCTAAATGAAAGCAATTGGCATAATCAAAATTTCTCAACCCCACCCCCCAACAAGTGAACTGGGTTTCAAATCCTACTTACGCCAAAAACCAAATTGTGTCTCCTCCTGATGGTAAAGAGAAATTATCATGGAACAAATGTCATAAGTTCAAATCCTACGGTATCGATCAAAAAACTATGGTCTCATTAACAAACACAAGACATCAAAACTTCACATATCCTAATTATGTTAAATAAAACAAACATAATTAATACAATCATAAATAAGTAATAATAATAATAATAAATACTAGAGAGTATTTCTAATTCATGCTTTTCTCATGAAAACAGTAGCCCTTAGTAGTCAACAAATTCATCATTTTTATTAAAACACACTCTAAAATCAATCCGTATGACATGAAAGTATATCAACTTTAACTGAATACTAGTGCCCAACTACAAACACAGCTGTATCTAAAGAGAGACCAAACTAAACATAAAATTCGATTTTTGTTTCGTAATTCCTCTTTTTTTTTTGTCAAATCGATTTCTGTCCGAGGAACCAAAGAGGAGATAATAAAGAAACAGACATGAATCGAGAAGGAGGGTTTGTCGCTAATTATTAAGAACAGAAGTAACTAAAAAAAAAAAAAAAGAAGAGATTATTAAATGGTACCTGAAGCTGATCCTCTTCGACAAAACCCTCAGTGCGGTTTCAGTTTGACTCTTTGGTTGTCTGGGCTTACTCTTTCGTTGGCCTAGGTTGTTACTGTTATAATCATTTATTAATTTATCTGTTTATTACTCATAATAATACTCAATCCAATATTGTACACTCGGTTTAGTGGGTGACAAATTTTGTAAAATAATACTATTTTAATAATTATAATCTAAGTTCGCATGTTTGTGAGTCTGTTTGGAAAATTCCCATTAAATTATAATCATTTTTTTCCTTTTTTTTTTTTTTTTTGAGAAAACTGAGTGGTCCAAGGTGCCGCAAGAAGTTTCAAATCTATTATCTCAGAGATATCATGAAGTTTTAGAAATCATTAAGTTAATCGTTTAGCTTTCTCAAATTAAAAAAAAAAAAAAAAAAAAAAAGTTAACTGTTTAGGTTATTGAAAGGAGTAATGCTTAGTCCATAATATTTTCACAAAGAATTCTAGGTTGTTAATTGATTCTAATTTGGACCCATTGTTAAATCACTTTTTTATAGTTACTTATTATTTGTTGTGAAAATGTTGTATAATATTACTCTTTTAAAATCGTATTTTGGAAATACGATTTTTAGTTGAAACTTGAAGGTCAATAAAAATTGGGTTTTTAAGACAAAAAATTTAAGTGATCAAATCGTGTTCTAAAACACGACTTTGAAAATATGTTGGATCTCTACATAATTTCAAAAGAATTAGAATAGTGACAATTTAAATAATAAATATTTAAATCAATGGTGAAAAATAAGAGCATCCAAGTACAAAAGTGCTTCTTCTCAAAAAAAAAAAAGTACAAAAGTGCTTAAAAGAAAATTATTTAAAGGATATAATTTTCCAAGCAATATTAAGGATACTACAAATTTTATTATATAAACTTTATAAATTGATAGGTCATCAATTACAAATAAAAATAAAAAATAAAATACAATATATATTTATTACGATGTTGAAGTAACACCAATCATATTTATTATTTAACAAGTATACTTTTATCATTACAAAAGAAATTCAATATTTCTCTAGTAAATTTGTATTACCTTTATCATTTTTCTAATTTCACTCCAAATTAATGGGATGGTTTTATCAATGTGTATCTAAAGATTCTAAACAAGTCATGTGAATAGTCACTTGAATGTAGGATTGTAAACGTGCTGAGTTTTGTTGAGTGCTGAATGTTTGTGGTAGGCTCAACGACAAAAGTAAAATATTCAAGTTTGGCTTGACCTCAAATCAACCTTACAAACAATACTAGAGCATACACAATAATATCTTCCTCATTTTCTTTTCTTTTTTCAAACAATTAACGTATAAATTCAAGCACAGTAACAACTTTAACCAAAAGGCTTATGTGTGGTTAATCCTTTAATAAATTGAATGAGAACATCTCTTGACTTTAATTATGCTATCTATGCCCTTGTTTCGTAGATGGTAGGTTTATCTCCTAGCAGCAGAAAATTCTGGTGCAGCTGAAACTCATAGGAACAGTCTTCCTGCCCAAAGGCAGCGACCTTACCATGGCTGGATTAGTAATGATGGTGAGGTGGAACTAGTGCAACTAACGAGTAACGCCAACTCCATTTCAGGAGAGAATAGCGAAGCTGCTTAATGAGCTAGATGGGATGAGAAAGCCTACCCTCATTTGGTAGGGAGGATAAAAAAGTTGGAGGATGGATGATAAAAAAAGTGGGTGAGAAAGAGTAGAAATAATAGGAAGGTAGTAGGATAGAGAGGAAAAAATTAGAGGGTTAAAAAATAATGTAATAAACATCCCTTGTACTATGGTTGTGCCCCTTTTCAATGAGGTTTTTATTTATATAAATTTAAATTATATATTTAGTTAAATCACTCTGTTGGTGCAAACACAATAATAATAGAAATAACACAAAGAAAAACTAAATAATACTTCTGAATATTATTAATTTGAAGAGAAAAATTACACAACACTATTTAGATTGAGGCGCGTTACTCGCTCTCTTTAAAGAAGTTCAAGCCCTTGGTTGGCTAAGCTTTGTAATCGATGCAGACCTTCTCTGACTTGTCTCTCCCAGGATACAACAATCCAACAAGTGTCGTATGATTAGAACAACTTCTGCACAAAATGTTCAAGACCAAAGCTCCACCAGAAAGAACACCCTTCCTTGCCAAGAACCTCTCTATTTGTTTTAGTGTATATTGCAGTAATTTGGATTGGGTCTGAATGAATCTATTTATAGGCTCAATGGGCCTCACAAAATTACTACCCAAATTAATCTGATTAATTAGGTCCATTATTCTTGTCTCTCCCATTGCAGTAATTTGGATTGAGTTTGAATGAGTTTATTTATAGGCTCAATGGACCTCACAAAATTACTACCCAAATTAATCTGATTAATTAAGTCCATTATTCTTGTATCTTCCATTGCAGTAATTTGAATTGGGTCTGAATGAGTCTATTTATAGGCTCAATGGACCTCACAAAATTACTAACCAAATTAATCTGATTAATTAGGTCCATTATTCTGATGTAATGGGTGCCCTTCACCTCCCCCTTGCGCATGTATCTAGCTCAATATTTGAGTCAATTCATATTAGCCCATTAATCACCATAATTAAAAAGAATAAAATAGTCTCTCTCCTTTTCAATGTGGGATTAAACAATTTCACTAACTCCTTATCTTTCATATTCACTCCCACATCTTTTTACATTTATGTTGTAATATTTATCCATTTTAATTGATTAATATTAAAATGCTCTAACACACTTTATAATAGTCACTATTTTTAAGCATTGCCAAGTTGTCTGCCACTTAATTATGGATTTCTTGTGAGTCCTTAGTCCTTATAGAAAGATGAAATTGAAACCATGACCTCTTAATACTTTAGCACAGATAGGGAGACATGTGAATATTTCACTTTCTTTTCATTCTGCTTGGACAGGCATGAAATGATGCAAGCATAAAATAAAGAGTAAGGAAGCAAAATTGTGATGCTTGTAACTAATTCTCACATGACTACTTTTCTGAACAGTAGCATACTCAATGATATATAATAATTGATTCCATGCGAATATTATTTTAATGGACATGTCAGCATTTATTATGCCAACAGTGTACTCCGTTTGTCACGTAGGATATTTCCGTTAAGTGAGTGACGGTAATGACTAAAATGAAACGCATTTTTCATTTTTAGGACTAAAAGCGGTAAAATAGAAATGTAGAGACCAAAATAAAAATGACTCCAAAATGTAGGGATCAAAAGTGCATTTATGTCTTTTTTTTTATTAAAAAAATTCTGGTATTCCATTTTTTTTTAATTAACGCTCTTTTAATTAAGAAATAAAAATTAAATATTAAAATCAAGCTAATATGACGTCGTTTTGGGGCGGGCTTAATGGAAGAAAAAACGGCACTCTAAGGGAGGACTGAATTAAGGAGTCTTAAAACTTTGGGGATTGAAATGAATGAATGTAAACTTAGAGTACTGAAATGAAAAGTGATGAAACTTAGAAAGTGAGTTTTGCATTTTGGCCTTTATTTAATCATTCAAAACCACTTAGTTAAAGATATATATTTTTAACTAAGTGGTTTTGAATGATTAAATAAAGGCCAAAATGCAAAACTCACTCTCTAAGATATATATTTTTGTTTCTCAAAAAAAAAAAAAAAAAGATATATGTGGGGGTATTTTTTGCGCAAGGCATGCTTTGTGCAACGTCCTCGGTATCATATGAACCTATAGACAAATTTATATAATTCAATTTCAAGTCTATATAAATATATTTTTAAATAAGAATATATATATAAATATAATATTATATATAACTATATTTTTTGCGCAAGGCATGCTTTGTGCAACGTCCTCGGCTTAATTTGCGATCCCACATCGAAAGAATCTTCCTCCCCCTTAGGCCTTATAAGGCTTGCGCTCCTTATTAATAACTAGTGGTACCCTTACTCCTTCAGCGCAAGCCTTATAAGGAGCGCAAGCCTTATAAGGCCTAAGGGGGAGGGAGATTCTTTCGATGTGGGATCGCAAATTAAGCCGAGGACGTTGCACAAAGCATGCCTTGCGCAAAAAATGCACCCACAATATATATTTTTCATTTCATTTTTAATGTCTATTTTTTATTGGGAAAATATCATTTCCTTCCTCTGAATATCTACTAGTTTATACACATTTATAATTCATACTGGAACGTTCCTATTTTAAAGTGGATGGGAAATAATTAAAATTAAGAAACCCAAAAGGCAAAATAATGAACCTTATGAATCCTATAAAAAATTGAAGAGAGTAAAAAAAAAAAGAGAGAGAGAGAGAGAGAGAGAGAGAGAGAGAGAGAATAATAGGTACCTTTTCTTTCTCACTTTTTGGCCAAGCAGTTCATGTTATGAATGTCCAAAAGGCAAAATAATGAACCTTCCCTTGAACCAAAAAAAGGTTCTAAAGGTACTCATAAATGTTAAAACAATACCCTACCAAATGTACATGTATCAAACAAAAGCAGCAAAAAAACTACCGCATCAAAAAAAAAAAAAAAAAAAAAAAAAAAAAAAAAAAAAAACAAAGTGTAGAGCCATATATGAGAATGGCATGTCTCATCTAAACAATAATTGCTCAAATAGAAGGTTCATAATTAATACAAAACCCAACATGGCAATAAATGCAATTTAACAAAACCTTTTTCCATTTGGCAAAGAAGTTTTGGCATACATATAACAAAACCTGTTTCCATTTAGCATAGCAATTTTGGCACACGTATGTAAACACTAACCCAAGTGGTGGAATGGACCAATGAAAAATGGCAAAAATAAATCAGTTTTTTGCACAAAAATCAGAACCCAAACAAATATCAGTACTAAAAAGAAATCCTATTTAAATCGATGCAAACACCACAAATCAAAATCAATCTAATAATCCACTTCACATGAAGTCGCAACTCTATTCAATATAAAAAATTTTGTATTTAGAATTTATTTGTAGTTCTGTACTGAATTTAAGTTTGATAAAAGGGTTTGGAAATATTTTTTATTTGCAATATGTGCTAATTTTTAGGAAAAAGATGTGTTAAACATATTATTAGCAGTTTAAACTTTTTTTGTAACTGTTTATAAAATCTAAAAAAAAAAAAAAAAAAAAGACAGTATGGGATGCAGTTAAAACATGAGGGTGTTTTTTAAAAAAGAAAAGAAAAAAAGAAGAAGAGAAAATGTGGGTTGTTTAACCTCTTTTTCTAATTTCTTATTAATGAACAAAAAAAAAAAAAAAAGCTTGGTTGTGTATATGCTTGGTAGTGGAAACGTGGATTTGATTTTTTTTTTTTATTAAATTTTTTGAATTTAGTGATTAAATTTCCTTATATGCACCATTTTTTTATTTTTTATGTATAGTGATAATATAATATATTAGGGGTATTTTAATCAATAAAAATAGAGATAACTAATTTTCAAAATCCTCTTAATATATAGAAAAAAAAAAGTAGTTTCTTGAAAATAAAAGCCCATTTTTGTTCAACGTGATGTTATGCACCATTAGTTTTCCCACTGAAAGAGTGAGTAATTAGGGGGAAAAAGCCCTTAAAAACATGTAATTGTAAAAGAATTAAAGCCAACCTCAAGTCCTCTCTCTCTCCTATTGTTGGACAAACCCTGCTCACTGCGTTTCCAGTTCTAATGTGACACCCGAAATCCTAAACCCAAACAACCTAAAACGGTGGGCCTTCAAAATTGTTCTTTCATTAATTTTATTTTAGGCTAGGCCTAAATAGTAAATACCCTCCAACCCAACTCACAAACAATCTGCCAGCCTTATTTTTCAGCTACCACAAAGGCAAAAACTAACAAATTCCATTTCAAATAGAAATAAATCATAGAGTCATAGTATTTCATTGATGGGGGAGAACCATGTTTAAACCTCCCTTTTTCACTTGTGGGTTTTAAAAAAAAAAAAAGTATTTCTTTAATAATGCGAACCAGGTAAAAGAAAAGAAAAATGTTTTTATCTTTGTTTTAAAACAGTTTTAATTTCTATTTTTGTAAAATATTTTTTTTTTTTTTAAATAAAAACTATTCATGCACACCCCTAGATGGATTTATGTTGTTGTTGTAGTAGTAGTAGTAGTGGTAACGTTTAAGAGGTACCACCGCACATCTTTGGTGCGATGGTTACTTTATAAATATAAGTACTTGTAGGGTATGGGGAATGGGGGGGGGGGCAAAGGCCGGTGTTTAAGTCTTCAGGAGGAAATTTCATACATATATACACTTAGATTAAGATAAAGTAGAATTTCTATCTTGTATATAAAAAATAAAAATGAAAACTTTTAAGAGGCAAATGTGTTAAGCAACATCGTTTGCTTTCTGTTATTAAGGTTGCATTGTCTGTTATTAAGGTTGCATTGTGGATGTGTTGGGCTCAAACCAATTTTGTTTTTAAGGTGATTATTGCATGTAGATAGGGCCTGAACAGTTTTATTATTATTCTTTTTAGCCACATGGAAAAACAGGAGTGAATTGTGTATATGATATATGATATGATATCCTCTAGTTTTTTTTTATTTTTAATTTATTTTTAATTTTTAATTTTTTAAATTTTTTTTTGGAAAACTAAAACTTTCGTAAATAAACAAGGACTTTATATTATGGTGAAGAGTTTGTTGTAAGAAACAATGATTCTCTTCTCTCTAAACAGAAAAATCAACAATGTCAAGAGCATGTTCAGCTAAAAGATGGGTCCTACACACATGAGAAAATACTACAAAGAAAAAATCATGAGAAGTTGCCCCAATACCATAGATAATAGGAGCTACTGAAGTAGAAGAAAGAGAGATGCTAGTAAGAGCCCGATAAACAATAATTGAGTCACCTTCCAACACAAGTTCATGAATACCCACATCCTTTGCCAGTTGAATACTAACTTCAAAAGCTTTTGCCTCCACCTCTAGAGCACCTAAAGGATCAGGAATCTTCTTGCTTAGAGCTGCTACCACCAATCCCTTATCATCCTTGATAATAATCCACACACCGTCTTCCTTCTGACTCAAACACAGCTCCATCCACGTTCACCTTATAAAAGGAACTCGTGGGTGGCACCCAGGTAGCATTCAAGTCTGGAGGCAGATGTGGAGAGACCACATTGGCAACCTGATACTCGTATAGGTATCTCGAAATCCACTACACCAGTTCCAGCTCGCCCTTCCTCCTTCCTCCATGTTGAATTTCATTTCGATTAACCCATAAACTCCAAGCCATAGATATTGCAAGAGCGATCTTATCCTCTTCAAACTTCTCTACCATCATAATATGCCAAAGGAGATCATAGAAACTATTGAACTAATATGACCAAGACAACCCAAAAGTTCCAAAACAATTCCAAAATTTGCACGCTCTGGGACAAGACCTAAATAAGTGACCCGTAGATTCACAACCAGCTTTACACTCCTCAATTACATTATCATTAAGCACATGTCGGTGCATAAAATTTTCTTTTGTAGGAAGAATATCCTGACAAGCCCGCCAAGCAAAATGTCGAATTTTATGAGGAATCGCTAATCCCCATAATAGTTTCCAAAACTTACGAAGCTGGCTTTCATCTGACGTGGACCCCGTAGACGAGGTAGAGGATAACTCCAATGCAAACTTATAGGCACTTCGTATAGTGAAACAACCATTCTGAGTTCCAGACCAGACCAACTTATTAGGCGGCTACCTATTGCTTAAAGGTATGCTCTTGATGACATCAACTTGAAAAGGTGAAACCAGGTTGTCAAGTACTTCTTTCTTCCAGCAGCAATTATCAAAATCCACAAGGTCAGCAACTCATATAGGGATGGCAATTTATATCCGACCTGCGGATATCCGGCTCGGCCCGACCCTAATGTGCCGGATTTTACCCGGTCCGATAAATTATAGGGTCAGGTATGGGTTTAAAAAAAAACCCGAAGCGGGTCCGGGTTTTATCCATACCCGGCCCGAACCCAGACCCGACTCGTTTAAGGGTAAAATACCCCATATATATATAAATATATATATATATTTATATAAAAGTTATAAAAAAAAAACCCTAATCACATTTCACTCAGCCGCAACCCTCACATCACTCTCCTCTCCCACTCGGCTACTCTCACTCTCCTCACATCACTCTCCTCTCCCCAACCTCTGATCTCTGTCACCACCAGCCATCACATGCACCTCCGCTCCGATCAGGTTGTTTTCTATCTTTCTCTCTTTCTCTCAATCTCAGCTCACATGGTCTCACACTCTCACTCACTCTCAAGCATTGCCGCCTAAGCTCTCAGCCTCTCACCGCCGTTCCAAGCATTCACCACCGCCGGTCCAAGCTCCCACTCACTCTCAATCTCATCGCCGGCCTAAGCTCTCACTGCCGATATGTTCTCTACTTCTCTAGTTCTCTTCATTTTTTTTTATTTTAAATTTTAATATCGTATTCAGTCTAAGTCTGAAAATATGAGATGTTTGTTTCAATTTTTTTGTTTGGTGTTTTCTACTTAAACTATGGACTTCAACAGATGGGTTGTGCTACTTCTAGTTATTGTAGTTTAAAGACATGAAATTCTGAGACTTTGTGGTGTAACTGTAATATATTGTGGAAGAAATTGTATATATTGTGTTTGTTGTAAATACAGTGCCTAAACGGAGATGGGAGACAAAAAAAAAAAGGTTATATAGGCTTGAATCTACATGTAATAGGGCTTGAATCTAGGCGCAAAAATGAATTTGGGCAATTGGGCTTCATTCAAAAAAAATTTTTTTGGTTGGGCCATGATTTGGGCCGCGGATTGGGCCCAAATCTGGTAGGGCTAAATGGGGCCCACAAGGCCCGTGGGGCTCGGCGAGGCAGGTTTGGGCCTCACATAGAAAACCTGTTTATTAAACGAGCCGGGTCCGGGTAACGAGTCCAGGCCTACAGGGCGGGTCCGGGTATGAAAAAACCTGGCTCGAACCCGACCTGTTTCCATTCCTAAACTCATAACTCTGGATTAATATTAGCTATTGGAGACACCACCTTATGGTTAGAGGAATTGGGTTGCCACTTATCACTCCAAACCCGTATACTAGAACCATTCCCCACCTACCAACGTAGACCATGTTAAGCCACTTGTTGGGCTGCCATAATACTTCGCCAAATATACGATGGATTGCTACCCAAAGATGCATGAACAAAGTCACAATTTGGAAAGTATCTATCTTTAAGCACATGGTACACCAATGAGTTCTGCCAATTTTGTAGCTGCCATCCTTGTTTAGCTAAAAGCGCCAAGGTTAAAGGCTTAAACTGCTTAAAACCCATCCCCCACGTGATTTAGGTAAGCAAAGTTTCTCCCAATTCAACCAAGCCATCTTCCTCTCATCTTTTTTTGTCCCCACCAAAAATTATGAATCAAGCTAGTCAATTCATCACATAGAGAATTAGGATGTTTAAAACAGCTCATTGTATAAGTTAGGATAGCTTGAGCTACTGCCTTGATCAAAATTTCTTTCCCCATCTTCGAAAGCAACTTTTCTTTCCAGCCAGCTAGTTTCTTTGCAAGCTTTTCCTTATTGTCATTGAACGTGTTATATTTTTTCCTACCCTCCAAAGAAGGAAGACTAAGATACTTCTCATGTTGTTGGATAACCTGAGCTCCAAATTTGAGTTTAATCTCTTCTTGAATGACATTGTCAGTATTCGAGCTAAAAAAGAGCGTAGTCTTACCTCTATTTAATTGTTGGCCAGAAGCTTTTTCATACACATCTAAGACACGTTGCAAAGAGTCATATTCTTTAAGGGTAGCTCTACAAAAATTAGACTATCATCTACAAAAAATAGGTGAGACAACTTGGGACCCCGCTACAAAGTGCAATGCCTTCCAACTCAACAGAATAGACAAATTTTTTATCAAGGTTGATAAACCCTCAGCACATAATAAAAAAAGGTATGGGAAGAGAGGGTCACCTTGGCGAAGTCCCCTAGACAGTATGATATTGCCACAAGGTTTCCTATTTATTCACACCGAATAAGTAACAATAGAGATACATCTCAACACCAAGCTTCTCCATTTTGGATCAAACCCCAACTTCTCCATAATTTTCTCAAGACATGAACTTCATTTCACTCTATCATAAGCCTTACTCATATTAAGCTTTAAAGCCATTCCCCTCTTTTTCCTTATTTTTTCTAATTAATATGATGCATAGTCTCAAAAGCAACCAGGACATTATTAGTGATCAATCTACCATGCACAAAAAAACACTTTGAGTATCACTAATAATGGATGGTAAGATCCTTTTGAGTCTATTGGCTATAGCTTTAGATGTCAATTTAAAAACAACATTACATAAGCTAATAGGGTGGAATCAGTCACTCTTTTGGGATCTTTATTTTTTGGAACCAACACAATATGAGTATGATTGAAATTAGGAGGAGAGATACAAAGGTTAAGAAAATCAAGTAATTAAGTGAACAAAAGACATGAATGGATTTACTTGTATCATAATTAGTTCTATCTGGATTATATTTTATCATATTATCAAAAAAAAATTTAATAAAAACATTAAAAATTGATCAGCTTATTCCAATTCACTTATTTCAAAATGAATAGATTTTTAACTCCATGATAAAGTTAAACCTTAGAAAATTTAATCAAACTCTAAAAAATCTTAATAAATTGTAAGCCCATATTAATGGGTAGTTATTAGTTAAGATCAGGTTTTTAGTTTGGTAAGTGGTAAAACATTTTTCCGCTTAGTTCTAACTTCTAAGCTGGTTGTCATTTTCAAAAAAAAAAAAAAAATTTATTTTATTTTGACCTATAAGGAATTGACACATGTCACAATATTTTCATAATATCTCCATGTATACATTATATTTACAATGTAAATTTACATTGTAGACACATAAAAATTGGCAAATGTTGTACACATTTGCAAAATTTGTACAATATTTACTATATATATATATTGTAGGGGTGATGGGCCCAGTAGTATGTATCTATGTATATATTGGGCCGGGGGCCTAATTCGAGGAAATTAAGTAGTCTGAGGACGGGTAAACACTATCATGGGAGTCCGTGTTAGTAAATGAAGAGGTGAGGTTTGGTCATAAGAGTCCCGGAAGGTGGTCTGAGGATGAATGCATCATTGGTTGAGCAAAGCCAAGGTCCGAAGGTGTGATCTGCCGTCCAGGGCAACGTTCTGGAAGATTCTATTGGTAAGGATAAGCATTATAGAAGCACAGGACAGAGGGAAGCCATAAAATATCTAAGAGAAAGTTGCTACCACCGTATTGAATGCTCTGTAGCTAACTCTCTGGGCGTATTAATGAGGAAGTGATACCTAAACAGTAATTTTCAGCCTTACAGCTACTCCCCAAAGACTTCAGGAAGGTGCTGATAGGATAAGGATCAATATCAACAATCTAATCTACAAATGGAGGGTAGAGATGAAAGGAGGAAGATAGTATAAAATAGAAAGGAAACCCTAAGGGAAAGGGATCGGAGAATGAAGAGAAAAATACTGTAGTAAAAAGAATTGTGCCTGTAATCAAATTCAAGAGATATATACCAAAACTGATCTTTTCGGATTGTGCCGATGATGATTTTCTTTAGATAAAACCAGTTTATCTTTACTTTATTGTGGTCTGGATCTATTATAATCGTCACCTAACTCACTAGAGCCTAGTTTTCTAACCCACTTTCTACAAATTCATTGTATTGAGCTCTTTGGGCCTAAATCCTTTTACCTTTTGGGTTTAGGAACAAAACTGTGTCCTTACATATATATATATATATATATTTTTTTTTTTGCAAATGTGTATTATATTTGCCACTTTTTGTATGTCTACAATGTAAGCTTAAATTGCAAGTACAAAGTAAACATATAAAGATATTTGAAAAAAAAAAAAAAAAAAGCTTGAACCAAACTAGCATACTTGAAGGGAAAAGAAAAGAAAAGAAAGAGAGAGAGAGAGAGAGAAAAAAAGGGCAGCTCAACAATTGACTAAACCAAAAACACTATTCATAAGCCATTGGCTCAATTTATAAAGTTAATAGAAATAGAAGTTTCAAACTAACTTCTTGAAACAATCCTTGCAAAAATAAATAATGCTCCACAAGAGGAGGTAAAAAATGTTTTTTTTAACCTTATATGCTTGATTTCTTTTGTTGTTAGTTTATTAACATGACAAAGAAAATTTGAAGCATGGTGCTTCTTAAAAAAGACAAATCATTTAGTCTCTGGGAAATCAATGTATTTCATTGAGCTCAATGTATTTACCATAAACCTGTGTGTTGTTTTACATTGATTCTATATGTGTGTGCTTGCTTTAAAAAATAAATTAAATTAGTAAACTAACACCACATTAATGTTTTCATTCAAATTCTATTCTTGAATTTTGCAAAATTATAGATTTTAATCTCTTTAATTCTATATCATCTTTTTATATTGAATTAGATAGATTTTCTTTGGAGTGAAAATGATGTGCCGTAAAATCAGTAGCCACTAAGCATATTTGGGCATTCATAGAATATTAGAATTGTATTGCTCTTATCCAATAATAGAATAAGAGATTGAATATAAGTGTATGTTGTGGACAATAAATCTGTGCCAGTTGTCTGGTAAAGACTAAAGAGAAAAAAAAAATGATCCTGAAACTTTATGGTAAAACCATATCTCCTTTTGATGTATAGTCCTTACTTTAGACTTTTTCTAACCACTTGAAATTAAGATTACATTGATTGTTGTCATGGTAGAAATTGACGTGCAAATTTTGACTATATAAATAAATAAAAAATTTGGAATCATAAATTCACTAAGGTTGTGTTTAGATTCAATGATTTAAATCCAAAGAATTTTAGGATCAATTACTAGCATATATTACTTGATATAAATTTAAGAGCATTTGATAATTTAAGCTTTGGGGATTTTGCTTGAATTATGGATTTAAAATAATTTCTTTTGCCTAATATTTTCTAATCTATATATTAATAAAAACTCAAATGCATCAATTCATTTCATCAATAGAAACAAATTAGGCATCTCATGATCCAGATCACGATTTTGACAACCATGCCTATATATGGCATAATTGTGTAAAGTTGTCTTTATTTTATTTTCCTTTTGCTTTTTTTTTTCTTGGTAACCAAACAAGGGATATATGCCTAAGACCGAGTAGCTTCCATACCTACTTGGTTGACCACAGAGGCCAATGCTGCTGTATTACAAACTTGCTAGACTCTAAGCTCAACCTCACGAGCTAATGAGGCTCCAGATAATGAATCAGCCCATAGGCGACTCTACGTTGAAGCCAGGGTGGTCACAGGACCACCCTAACTGGGAAAAAATAATTATTATATATAAATTTTAAAAATTTATGACTTTTTTACTTTAAGAAAGATTTGTGATTACCCTAAAATTTTTAGGAGCAACATAATTAAACTTTGGACAAGATTTGGTAACAAACTTGGTTGTAAACTAAAACTATAACTTTACTTAATATTTTTTTTATTGGTTATAAATTTTGACAAATTCACCATTGGATTACATTTTTCTTCTTATATCCCCCCATACTTGCAAAATTTCAATAAGATCAAAAATCAATAGTTATGTTATCAATCATATATTTAAATTTTGAGTTTTTCCAAAATAAAATTATACATAAAAAAAAAAAAAATTTATAGATTGAATAGTAAATAACATCCGATTGACATGAAATTTGACATGTGTTTTAAAAACATAAAAAATATGCAATTTAACAGTTAGATTATAAAAATATATAGTCATTTTAATTTGTTTAGTGAGAGTTGTAGCCTTAGGCTACAACTAAATTTGTAGTCAAACTTCCATAAAAAAAAAAAAAAATGTGTAGTCAAACTTTGTTCTTAAACTTTGGTCTCCTTAACAATATATTAAGCCCTTACCAAAAAAAAAAAGAAAAAAAAAAAGAAGGAAAAGTCTAAGAAAAACTTTATTGAACTAAAATTTTGAAAAATATGTGGCTTGTAGCATTGATAATGATACTATCATGCAATGATTTTAAAATAAAATTGTAAAAAGAAATTGTAGGACATATGTATTTGTGTGTGTGTATTTTTTTGGTTAACATATGAAGTTATCTTTTTATTATATTTTGTATAATTTAGGTTTCATAATGACCACCTTGAAAAAAATTCCTAAAGCCGCCATTGAATTAGCCACCTATGAACCCCGTTATAAACTTTTAGCCATTTACATTAAGTCAATTTTAAATGGTCCTTTTTTTTTTTTTTTGAGATATAGTTTCAAACTATAATGTCTATTTCGGGTAATTGTTTTTTTATTATTAAATCAAGACACTAATTATAATTTTAAATGGTCTCTCTTTCTTTTGTTTGTATATATGGTGCTACAAATATATTTGAGAATGAAAGTTTGCTTGACAATATCTCTTGGACTTAAATCATGTGATCTATGTCATTGTTTTGCAAAAATTGAGAATCATCTCCCTGTCCCACTCCCACCACCAGCAAATATCGTTGTTGGTTGAATCTCACGTGGAAACTCTTGCCCAGGCATCACCATATAGTCTTCCTACCCGAACACGGCAGCCTTGTCTTGGCTGGATAAGGATTAGTTATAAACTTGATTGTAGCCTAAGTTACAACTAATAATGGAAAGATGACATGTGTTTATGTCATGTATAATACACATAACTCACTTATAATGATTATATACAAACACTTAAGTGTGGTTTGATAAGTTATATGCATTGCACATGATAGAGACGCATAACATCTCTTTATTGTTAGTTGTAGCGTAAGGTTATAGATAAGTTTGTAACTAAACTTTATTTCAAAAATTATATTTGTAAAACTATTTTAAATATTTAATTTTCAAACTTGAAAGTTTGTGATTTCCATTAATAATGACATATAAAAAAACTTTTAGGTAGATAGATGCAGCCCTAATAGACCACGCAAGGATTAAAAAAGTCAACTCTGCCGCACTTTCCTTTAAGTTTCATGTTGAATTTCTGATGCTTTGGTGTTTGACTGTTCTCTATATTCGATAAATCATAAATATAGAGCATTTGATTAAGAAGCTTGCCTTCAATAGTCGTTTAAAACTTACAAAACTGCATTGCATGTTGGGATCTATAGTGAAGATCAAAAATCAAAATCGTAATTTTGGTATTTTACCTAAGCAGTTGCATGTCGGGATCTTTAGTGAAGTTCAAATCGTATACCAAATCTAGTATAGTTAATTAAGTGAAAATAATCCACACTAATTACTAGGGGAAAATTTGAAACAAAAAAGAAAAAGAAAAAAAAAAGCGCAAAAGTAAAACTATACTTGCTTAAATTCCAATATAAGGGTACTTTTTTTCACTTGTGAACATATATAAATGGGAAGCACCAGAAGAGAGATGTGTATTCCAACATGTAGCTCAACATCAGAATTCTGGTAGACAAATGGTAAGGGGAATGCGTCTGGCTTTTATTTTTATTTTTTTCCGAGCGAGTCTCGGAACACATTAACTTACTTATGTATTCTTGAGTTTTGTGTTGTGGGTCCAGCCCACGTTATAGCCCCTTCAATGGGCTTGTATTAAGAAATCTACTTCAAGGAGAATTAGGAGTCAGTGAACTCCTAGAAAAACAAAAGAACTAATCCTAGTTGAAATGTTTGAAATAAGAGACCGTGGCTAATGGTTGAAACTCCTTATTTGACCTGTATTGAGATAATGGTGTCCGCTATGGTTTGTGCTGCATAAGGGGGGCCACATGTTGAAGAATAGAGAGAAAGGTTGCCGTGCAAAGAAAAGGATTGCCGTGCAAAGAGAAAGGGTGAGTGTAGCAATACGTGGAGAAGAAAAAGTAAAAAGCAAAGTGTTGCCACCTAATGGTAAGAGGAATGCATACGTTCTCTCTGGCTTTTATTTATATATTTTCCTGAGCGAGTCTCAGAATACAATAACTTACCTATGTATTCTGAGTTTTGAAAATGACAACAGTTGTAGTTGTAGTCACTAACATCAAACGTAGGGGTGGCAAATGGGTGGATTGGGTCATAAATGAGTTGGGTGTATAATTGTCTATTTATTCATTTATAACCCATTTATATATAAATTAATTATCCATTACCCACCTAACTCATTTAATTAGTAACCCACCTATTTAACCCAATATAACCCAAATACCTCTAAAACTAATTGAATACCCTATTGACTTCTAAAATTATCAAAATACCTTTAAATACCCCAAATGACCCAAATACCTTTAAAACTAATTGAATACCCTATTGACTTCTAAAATTACCAAAATACCCTTAAATACCCCAAATGACCCAAATACCCCTACATTTCCAAAATTACCAATATACCCTTGAACATCCAAAATTATCAAAATACCCCTAGAATGTCCAAAATCATACAGAAGACATTAAAAAGCCAAAAATTCTCAAGACAATAACACGGGTTTTAATGGATTGTCCTGTCTTGCACATAAAAACTACCAAGGCAGAAAACAACTTTAGATTCACTATATTATGAATATCTAATAATTTCTCCATTTTCTCTATCTTCCATTAAAAAAGAAAATTTCACCGTTTTGTGTTCATGGGCCCATCGGGGTATGGGATCTAGGTGTAGATGTAATTACGTAAGGTTAGTATATGACAGCCTTGTAGTTCAGAAAAAATACCCTTGTAATTCATTTTCACTTTCCATTTTTGTCTTAAACGTAATCATTCAAAAAATCAGACAAGCACACCCACCTACCTTCACTCTCTCTCTCTCTCTGTCTCTATCTCTTGCATAATCCTAAATTGTTTTCACACCTATCAACTATCATAGCTGTACTCACAATTGGGAAAAAACTTCTTTATCTATTGCCTAGGTCTCTCCCTTGATCTCAGGGAGCGAAGCACGCCACGAAAGATGATGAAAACAATGTTAAAGACTTCAGTTATTAATGTCTTGCTTCTGTGTCTCTGCCACGTGTCCATGGCAGCGGTGGTGAAGAGCAACGTGCAACAAAGATGGACTTACATAGTCCACATGGCCAAATCCAAAATGCCGACGAGTTTCGAGCACCACTTACACTGGTACGACTTTCTCTCAAATCGATGTCAAACTCGGCCGAAATGATTTACACCTACGACAATGTTACCGAGAAAATCCAAGGGAAAGTTTGTATTTTAATGTGAAGGAGAGTAAGACTGATAGCTTGCCAAATTTTTTTGGTTTAGAAATTTAGAGGTTACGTTGTTAATTTAAATTTTAGATTTTAGATGAGTTTAGTGGATATTAGTAGGTTTATCTATTTATACTCATCTAATTAAATAACCTAATGGGTTTATCCATTTAAGTCAAATATTCAAATGAGTTGGGTTAAGGCTTATCCAAATAAAGTGAATTTTAAGTGAGTTTATGAATATTGATAAAAATTGTCACTCCTAATCAAACCTTAAAAATTTAAGTTTTGTATGAGATTGTATAAAAGTGACAACAATTTGTTGACCCTATTATCTCCTTAGTCCTTACTAAAAGCGATGAAACTTGGACGAAGGTAACATTTGGGAAGGGTCAGGGTCAATAATGGGGAGATCGAGGGTATCACGGTCAACAAGGGGGAGAGGATCATTCCTTACAATTCAAAATGACACCCTCTCCCTCTTATTTGACTCTGATGCTCCTCAATTATAAGCAGAGAGGTTGCTTGTAAAGAGAGAGGATAAAAATTCTTACAATTGAAAACGACACCATCTCCGCCCCCACTTACTGACCCTGACACTGACCCTGACCCTGACCCACTTCAATTAAGTAAAGAGGGTATTTGGTATTTGTAAAGACAAAAGAGAGAGGTCGTGAAATTCTTACAATTGAATATGACATCATCTCCCCCTTGTTGAACCCCTCACCCGCCTCAATTATAGTAGAGAGGGTGTAAAATTCTTACAATTGAAAATATGACACCCTCTCCCCCTTGGGTCCGGCTTGTCTCCTGTTAAATTTTTAACCGGACATCTCTTGTTCTCTTCATAAAATATAGCCATATCATTTACTAATTAAGCAAGGCTGGGATTAAAATAACAATGAGACAAGAGAACCTAACCTTGGTTATTGACCCATGCCTCTTCAATTGTAAGGAGAGAGGGTGTAAAGTTCTTGGAGTATTCACATTTGTTTGTGCAAAAATTTTTGTTTATTTTAGCATAAGAATTATTATTATTTTTTTTTTTTTTACATAACCACTTTTTAAAAATACTCACATCAGATTATATATTCTAAACTCAATTTCATTATAATGTCAAAATTTTTTAGTTTTTTTAATTGTTTCTATTTCTTCACACACAACAACTAATATTCACTTTCTTCCTTCATCATCGAGATATAGACAGAAAGAATAAAAAACTAAATGTAAAATAAATAGTGTCAGTGTAAATTTACATTGTCACTGTAACCGTGTATGAGTTTAACACAATTATACATAGGTGGATGTGGAAGATTTGGGGGTTGGTTGGGCAAAATGTGGAGCTTTTCATATTTAGCAAGACACTGGTGTTAATGCTCTAAACTAGGGACAGAGCCAGGATTTGGATTTAGGGGGAGCAACTCTATTGCTGTCTTCTAGCTTTGTTGCTTCTTAGCCGCTAAGTGTTTTTTTTTGGGTTTTTGATGGGTAAAATTGGTTGATTGGGTTTTTTTTTTTTTTTAGCTATGTTATTGGCAATTTTTGTTGTTGGACTAATTGTTTTGGGCTTGTATATTTTGTTTTAGATTTTAGATGTATAGATTTTTTTTTATAGCCTTTAAAAAGAGGAAAAATGTTGAGTTACAAACCTTTATACAAATTACTGATATGATGAATGATTATTGGTAAATAAAAAAGTGATATAAGTGGCGAACCTAGATGTGAACTAGTAATAATTTGTACCTCAATTGTTTGTAAAAATGTTGTAGAAAAGTTTGTGATTATAACATTACTTTTAAAAAAATCAACTATATTGTTTAGGGGGCAAAGTGTAATTTTAAAGAACAAAATTGCTAAAAATAATACCTATATCTATACTAGTAATTAAAAAAAAAAAAAAAAAAAAAGAGGGGAGGGGAAGCAATGTGCCTTCGTCCCTGCTCTAAACAGTAATTGAAAGCGACACCCTCTGTGCACCATATTGATCCTAATTCCTAATCCACTTCAATAGTAAGGAGAGAGTATTTGTAAAGAGAGAGTGTTAAATTCTTACAATTGAAAATGACACCCTTAAGTCAAAAAAGAAAATGACACCCTGTTCCCTTATTGTCCCTAAACCTCCTCAGTTGTAAGTAGAGAGAGGGTGTTTGTACGTAAAGGAAGAGGGTGTCAAAATCTTACAATTGAAATATGATGACACCTTCTCCCCCTTATAGGCCCTAGCCTTCCTAAAGTTTGTGAGATTTTCTTTTTGCTAAACTCGAATTAGTGTTTCTAGCAACCTATATAGCCGAAGTAGTTTTTATAGGAGTGAGGCATGGAGAGAAGAGTGGGAGCAGCCTCACAAGGCAGAGAAGATCATGCAAGGTTGGTATTTCTAGCTACCTATATATTGTGTTCATTATCTTGTTTCTAAGAAATTATAGAATCTATGGAATAACATGGAGAAATTTGGTTTTATAGTTTCATGAATTCTGCACTCAACAGTCAAAACTTAAAAACGGCAAATATTATAGTTTTTGGCAGCTTCATCTAAAGAGGCTAAATTAATCACGTTCGGACCCTCACTTATTCTCGACTTTCTAAAGATGGATTCCCACATATTGTTTTTTTGTTATTATTATTATTATTATTATTATTTGGGTTTTCTCAATCTCGCATGTTCCTGCTTCCCTGCTACATAGATGATAATTGATTTTTTATTTTTTCCACCCATAAGAAAAGGATAAATGCTCTCAATTAAATTTTTATTTTTATTTTATAATTTGATAATTATAGTGAATAAAAGTGATTTAAACTCTGAATATTTTAGTTAAAAATAAATCCAATATTTTCCGTGACTTCAAGAAACCAAATACTGCTTTAAATCAAACCAAAAACCATTCAAGTAGCCTTTGAGTAAATTCTTGCATCCAATTTTTCTTTTTCGGATAAATAATAGTAAATTTCACTACTCCATCGCAATTCCTGTAGCCATTTTGTTCACTTTTCAAGCCTTCTTTGCAATTAAATCCGACCTTTTCAAACCATAAGCATTGCATAAATTCTAAAGCCTTTCCCTCACCATAACCTCAATTGCTAGCTATGTTTACTAGTTCTTTATTTGATTGGTCTTGCACATGGGGTTTCACTAATAGCATCTCCATTCCGAAGCTCATAGAGCCATTGCTTTCTATACATAATAACATTCTCTAATTCTTTATACTTCTTTACGTCTTTTGAACATGAAGTGATCTTTTTGCAATAAAATCTTTCTTTACTTATCAAATAATAATAATAAGAAAAATTTTCCTATCCTAAAATCCAACACATGCATATGACAGGTACTTCAAATTTGTCCTAAATCACTGTTACATCAATACCTACTAATGACCTTAATGCAAATTTTGGTTTCTGCCAATGACAATTGTGATTAATTAGAATTCCATTGTTTTAAACTTCTAAAAGGAAGAAGAATTTCAGCTATACTGCTAGTGGTTGGACTTGAGAATAAGTGACAACTATATTCCATGACAAATAGCTATGGAACTAAACATTGCGAAGCAGGCCAATTAGACTAAAGGGGTTTTTGGATGGCCAATGGTGAAAGCACAATAGAATAGAATTGCTTAGCTATTTATTGAGCACATTTTGGAGGTGCTAAATACTATGGAGTACTCTTAAAGCATCTTGTTGCTACTTGTAACATTGATAACAACTACAATGTACACAAAATTACTGGACATTCCCGGAAATAATAACAAAATCTAAACAAAAATAAGTAGACGGTACTCAATTATTTTCCCAAATCTCTCAATACACATTGTCATCCACAGGCACAAACGACTAAACAATCCTCCTGCCTATATACAGTTATCTTTTAGTTAAATAATTTTATATTAAAAAACTCAAACAGGTTAAAAGAGTACTTTGCTGTTCCTAAGTTTTAAGCTTTTTCCTTTCTCTTCTCTATCTAAATTACCACTTTTTATTCTAAATTCAAAATTTCAAACTTTAAACCCACGTACTAATAACTTTTAAAAAAATCACACAGAAAAAAATCCTAAAAATTGCGACACTATCTTTATTTCACTTGTAAACATTATGAGTTATGACACTAAACCGAAAAAAAAAAAAAAAACAAAAACCCTCATCGCACGTGCAAAGCATGTGATGAGGCTAGTAGTCGTATAGGTAAGTTCATATTTGGAAATGAAGGTTTCAAAATGGAATATTTTCTATTGTCCTTGCTAAAATTGTCGGTTTTTCTTAATTTATTAATCTATGGTTTCTTCCTTAAAAAAAAAAAAAAAGAAGGGCGAAACACACCATAAAAGAGCCTAGGTTGTTTCACTTTCTAGGCCCAAGAGAGACACCTGTAAGAATAAGGGGGTGTTTGGTACCATAACTTAAACAATAGTTTTCAATTTTTAAACAATATTACACGTATTTTCACACACTTTTTCATTAACACGTATTTTCAAAAAATATAAACAACGTTACTAGAACAACATTACCAAATGGGTCCTAAATCTCTAGGTGTGAGCATGGCTAACTAAACTTGCTCAGCCTGATTGAGGCCATTGAACAGGTTTGGACTGTTGGACCTGATTAAATGGCACTTAGAGCATCTCCAGCAGAATTAGCAAATTTTTGTACTGTTTGGAGAATGAATAGTGACTTTTACCTTTATCTACCCACTTTTTCAAATACACTTTCCAACAGACTTTCTATCTCATTCTCTATTTCATTTAAATATTATTTCTTCATTCATTATTTATTCTTTTTTTAACAACTACACATCTTCCAACATTTTTTTATTCAACACCTAATTATTGTAATAGTAAAAAAGGATTTAAAGAATGAACAGTAGCTCATCAGTCAAAAAAAATTTCATGTATAAAGAGGCCATTGGAGCAGCATTTTGTGGTTATACTCTCTAAAATAGAGAGTATTTTGTGTTTGTTGATGTTATTGGAGATGCTCTTAAACCAAGTGTAGCCCAATGTTTAACCAAAGTTAAATGCAAATTTTTAAACATTTCATTAATTTGATCGCCCAATGGCATATACGTTGGGGCTCTTAAGACTAGACATGGCAAAACGGGTCAGAATTTTTTGACCCGACCTGTTTGACCCGCAACCCGTTTGACTTGCAACCCGATTGACTCATTTAAAAATGACCCATTTTGACTCGTGACCCGTTTGACTCGACCCGAACCGACCCGTCCGTTTTGCCATGTCTACCAATGTTGAGTAGATTGAGATTGAAGTGTAATTCTTATAAAATATTTACTTATTCTTCTTTACTTAATATGTTATGTACTCTATTATAGTTTGTCATTTTTTACTTGTTACCTTCATTTTCTCTTCCTACTTTAAACAAATTGAAGATTATACCAAGATTAGCTTCTAGAAAGCTGGAACAAAAGTTGTACCAAATTTGGGTATCAAGTGTTTAGTGGTAATTGTAACAGTATCACCAGTGAGAATCTAATCATAGTTAAGGAACTCATAAACAATTGACAGATTGCATCTATTTCAAAAAAAAAAAAAAAAAAAAATTGTTTGAAAAATATGGGTTAACTCGGCCCGCGACCCGTTTGACCCGCAACCTAATTGACCTGACCCGAACCCGACCCGACTCGCCCGTTTTGCCATGTCTGCTTAAGATTTCATTTAACTTGGCTAGGATACCTAGATAATTTAGACCTAAGATTTGATCAAATAGGGGGAGGGGGGGGGGGGGGGACCAGTACTTTATCAGGCGGACATGATAATGACCCAGGCTAAACATGGCCCACATTGAGTTTAATTGTTTTTGAAAAAAAATAATATTACTTGTATTTTATTCGTCAAAACAATTATACAACTATATATATTTAAATTTAATTGAAAATTTTAATGTACTACACATCAAATACTGTAATTAAGTTTTACCAAAAAAAATTGTTAAAGGAAAACATATAATGATTTAAAACTTTGTAAAAATATTTCTTTGTAGGAAAGCATACACATTTCTTTTAAAAAAAAAGTTGATATATATATATTATTATATATATATATTGTTTGTGTTTTTCAAAATTTTACTGATACTTGGACACCATAGTCTTAACTCTTATGGTATGTTTAGTTGTGGTGAAATGGTAGAATGGGGGAGAAAATAGGAGAGAAAAGGGGAGAGGAGAGTGTTGGTTGGGGGGAAGAAAATGGGGGTGGGGGAGTTTTCTTCTCAAGCCCACCATTTAAGAGGAAAAAGTTTTCTCCCCAATTTAGGAAGAAGCTAGAGAGAAAAGTGGGGAGGGAATGAGTTTGATGTGAAATTACCCATATACCCTCCCCTTTGTTTATTAATTTTGCTTCTTTTTGTCTTGTTTTGTTTTTTTGTTTTTTTTTTTGGAATGTTACTGGCTTACTACTGCTGCCTCTTTCTCTTTTCATTTTTTCTTGTTTTTCATTTTCATTATACCACGTTGGTTGGCTCTCTTTTTATTTATTTATTTATTTTCATATCAAACGCACCTTTTTTTTATTAGTTTTTTTTGCTAGATGTTTTATTAGTTGTGTTAGTTTGTAAGTTTGAAGTAATTAAAAAAATTAATTTTTTAAAACTATTTAAAAAGTTGTTTTTTATGTACTAGGGGCATGAAAGTAAATTTATACAAACTATTATTATTATTATTATTATTATTTTTTTTTATTTTTTATTTTTTTTTATTCAGTGTTTTCTATCTCTCCACTTTTCCACTCTCTAAACTAAACATATAGAGGGAAAACTAAATCTTTCTATCCATCAACTATTCCACTCCTTTCCCATTTTCTATCGTCCCACTTTTGTACACTCCCAACCAAACAGACCCTTACGTAATGACTATAGATGCCAATGGGCTAAAGATTCAAGCTGGATTGAGGGTGCCTATTACATCCTCTAGTCACGATGATAGTGGGGCCTGTAGGCGGTATTTTTCCTTCTTTTCTTGGCTTTGAATTCAATGATGTAGAGGTGAAAGAGAACGTGAGGGAGATAGTGAGAGTGTTCAAAGATAAAGAAAACAACTTTTTATTTATTTTTTAAACTTTTTTATGGTATAAGATGTAAAAGAAAAATTATAAATAGGAAATGTATAAACATTCAAACATTGTGTGTGTGTAGACACACACATAAACATTCAAACATTCGGGTAGGACGGGATGAGTAAAACTTGTCCTCATTCCACCATCTTTTTAGGGTTGGAAAAAATTGTACATGATGGGAAGAGGTGAGTTAAGCGGGATAAAGAATTTTTGCAATGTTGTTAGTGAGGACAGGTCATTTTTTTTAGGCATTGCTAACCAATCTGGTTATATTTAAAATAATAATAACCCTTTACTTGACATTGGATGGTGTCGGAGTGGGGACAACAAATTCAATACAATTAGTTCATGATTTAGACATTAGCCAAAGCCCGGCCAAATATATATATATTTGGAGAACATTTCAACCAAATATACCATCCAACTTAACATCTCCTATCAAATTAAATAAGGTCTAGCCCTTACCCCCCCCCCCCCCCCCTAAAAAAAAAAAAAAAAAGTCTAGCCCAAATTCTCGTAAAACGAGAATATTTTTAAATTCTTTATAGGACATACTATCATAGGTTATACTATCATAGCACTAAGAGTAGAAAAAATTATATGTTAATGGATTGTTAATCTCTTGCCTCTTGGTCTTGGCTTGATAGTTAAATATATTTGAGGTCAGTGGAAATTGTCAATCGCATTTGCAGCTAGATGGCAGTTTCAGTAAAAAATCATGTAGAAACATTTTTGATGTGACAAATATTTTCATTTATATTTTTAAGAGCTTTGGAAAATTTTCTGGAGCCTGGAGGAATTGCCAATGATTTAAAAAGGACATGAACCTCAAATGTTGTAACCCATCTGGGGCATCTGACTGTCTAGCTTTGGCATATTAGGCAGTGCTTATAGCATTTTTTGTTCTGGTAGTTGGAGTTAACATGCAGTAAATTTGGCTGCATAAATAAGCCACCAAGAAAATCTAGGACTATAACACAACTTTGCCACAACTTTGATGTGGGAGACTGCAAGTGGTGAGTACATTTGAAAGTGATAAGCAACTAGTCACAGTTCACCACATAGAATAGTTGTGAAAAAATGATGTGATAAAGGATGTCCACTGATTCAATTCATGCTTCATGCTTGCAAACATTTGCCTTGAACAGTAACCATTTCAAGGTATGATTTGCTATTTGGTTCCAACGCATACTTAATGATCTCAATTGCAATTCAAATTGCGTCGGTCCCAATCTTGTTATGTATTTGTAGGAGCAGCTGTGGTCTTTTTTTTTTTGGTTGTTGTTGATAATGTCAAAGGAACAAAATTACAAAGCCTCTAACCAGTACAAAGTTTTCCTCCAATCAAGTTTGAAGAAATCTCCTTCAACTCACTCCATGAAGATTCATAATGCTATCAACGTGTATTACTAAACAAGTCATATAACTCAATAAATAGGTCATATGTGATATGACAAACTTTACATGGATAGTTTAATGAATTGTCATATAGTGTTAGAAAATTTTTTCTCCAAACCCATTGGGAGGCAACCTCCTACAAAACAAAAGGTGGGAGAGGGGGGAGAACACACTTGAAATGGCTTTTAAGAGAATGATTTTGAATATTTTGAAGGTCATTTATTGAAAATCATTCTCTTAAAGCCCATTTCTTCCACTTGGGTTCCTAGAATTTTATCATTCATTTTGAAATGAATGAATTAAATTTTATCACATCGTCAACAATTTAAATAGATATCGAATCGATAAGAGACAATTTGATGATGTGATAAAATCCAATTAATTCATTTCAAAATAAATAGATATGATTTTAAGAACTCTACAATGAAGTTACTTGAAAATTCTTGAGAATCTTAATCCATCTGAAGCTTGATGGCAAATGAAGTAAGGTTTGGCCAGCCTTATGGACATATCAAATCAAGGAAACTACAAAATGTGTCACCAGTAAGGTTACAAATCTAACACTTTCTTTTTTCTTCTTCTTTATTGATGTTGATTGAAGGGTTGGGTTGGCATGGGTTATAAATATTTTTTCTTAACTTGGATTGTACCCAGCTCGTGTAAGCAACATTTTAAATCTAAGTCCAATCCAACCCATGGTATTAATAGTTAAAAAAATGGATTTTTTAAATGTGTTAATTCGATTTATTATTGTATTATGATACTTAGTTTTCATTAAATTGAAATATGATGTCTAATTGTTAAATTATAATACTTTTTTTGAAATATTAGGTTTACAAAGTTGAATACTAATTCTTTTTTATTATTTGGCCTAAGAAAAGAGTCTCAACTTGCCAACCAAAATTAACACAACTCACCCTATGTATTTGTTCAAGAGTTACTATGACTTAGTATGGATTGGAAATTTCTCAATTTGAAGAGTTTGGGGTGGATTAAGAAAAATCATAATCCCATTGTAATCGAAGTCATGCATGCCCCCGGTCTCTAGGGTTAATATTTCCTCTTTTGGGTAAGTAAATTTTAAAGCATAGCTCCGTTTATTTCAATGTAAAGTATTTTTAGCTAAAGAGATGGGTAAGTAATTATTACGAGTATATTTTGTTATTTTTTTTACTAATTGTTTTGATTTTTTCAAAATTTATTGGTTCAAAATGTTTATGTTCATTATGCTTGTAAATAATAAGTATAATGTTTATTCTCACCAACTTCATAAAGATATGTCTTCAAAGAATAATAATAATATATGTAAATTACAGATTACACACCATTATGTTTGCCCAAATTTTCAATTCAGTTGTAACTTAAAATTTTTTATATATATTCATTTTAGTGCATTTGAAAACTAAACTTAAAAATTCAAATGCGTAAGTACAAATACTTGAAACGTCCAAAATGGCACTTAGATTTTTTTTTTTTGGTGTGTGTGTGACTTTTAAAAGATTGGAGGTGATTTTAGAAATTTTGAGACATATTGTGGCCATTTTGGAAATTTTAGAAGGTATTTTCAACATTTCAATGGTTTTAGGGGCAATTTTTTTTTTTTTTTTGGGGGTCATTTTAGTGGTTTAAAGGGGAATGTTTTAAAGATAAGAAAAATGACATTTTTTATAAAATGTTTTACGCCAAAACAAACAATCCCAAATATGAGAAACATGAACTAATTTAGAAGATGAAATGAGAAAATGAGATAAACATTTTCCAAAATATGTTTTATGCTGAAAAAAATGACCTATATTTCCCAAACACTTAGAAGATTGAAAAAATGAGGAAAACAACCTTGGCAAGTCTAGTTAGAGCAATAGGAGGAAGTTAGGGAATATTTTTAGATGCTCCCAGAGTTCCTCTTGCATTCATGGTTAATCTCACTAATAAAATCCACCATGAATGTGTGAGGGCGCATCACGTTACTGTACTTTGAAAGTACCTAATAATTACTCGAAAATTAGACTCATACTCAATTAATACTCGGGCTTAGGTTTGAGATTTGTCAAAAATTTCAAGTCCTCACTGAAGAGCTGGCTCAAAATGTAACAAATTTTCACTTGAGAAAGGTGAACTAATTTACAACTACTGGGTACCAAAACCTTTACAATTTAAAAACAGGATTTAACATACTTCAAGATGAAGTATTCCTCCAAACATCTATACATACTGCCTACTTCAAACTATGTTTCCTTCCGCTTACCAAAAATAACCTCTTTGGTCACAAGCTTTATACCCCTCACCCAAAGTTCAGCTGTTTCATACCCACCCTCGCACACAAAATGCACCTCCTTGTTCTTGGTAGTCACCACCCTAAAAATACCAGGTTCGTCAGCATCACCCTTACTCTTCCTATTCTTCCTAAAGGCATGACTAGGCCCAACCTCTGCATCCCGACAAATCACATTTCTCTGGCTTGACTTTCCCCATTGCAACACCCCTGCAGACCCCACCATTCTCATCTCCTTTTCATGTGGACTTCCTTTGCCTCCCTTAGTGTGCTTTTGTACTTGGGCACCACCCAAGACTAATTTGCGCGCAAGCTCGTCTAGTAACACACTCTCTGCATCATTTTTCCTGCCAACGATTTTCCTTGCAAGTGAGAGGGCAGTTTCACCTCTAGCATTCTTAATATCGCAATTGGCCCCATGTGAGATCAAGAGCTCACACATTGAACCATGGCCTTCCTTGGCAGCTAACATGAGTGGAGTGTAACCATCCCCATCAGGGACATTTACATCATAGCCTCTACTGGTAAGCAATCTAACCACATCCAAGTCACCACGTCGAGCAGCATAATGTAAAGCATAGAACCCTCCTGCATTGCGATTGCCCTTTTCTAGGGCAAATTCTAGCATTACCTTCTCAAACAAGTCACGATTCTGATTTAACTCAGATAAGGTGATTGCAGTTTCGCCAGATTTGTTGTGCAGCTTTACATCAGCCCCTGCATAGACCAGCAACCTGAATGCTTCAACATGACCCTTCAGAGCAGTAATCATGACTGCTGACAAACCATTTTCGTCCTGATAATCAAGATTAAATCCTCCCCAACTGATCAGAATTTCCAAAGCCTGAACATCACCAGCTTGGGCTGCAAATATTAGTGGACAGAAAACAGACATACTTCCAGATCTTGGTATCTTTCGAGTTTTGATTACATCTAATACTGCTTTTTGAAAACCAAGGGACCACCTGTTTGATCCAGCAATTAAACTTGCAGACTGACCAACAACATTGACCAAGCCAAAGTCAGCACCAGCCTTGGTCAACACTCTGAGACACTCTTGATGCTTATATTTTGCACAGATCATCAAGGCCGTGTCACCACAATCTGTTTTTGAGTTTAGATCACAACCAGAGTCAATTAGGCATTGAAGAATGGTGGATAATCCAAGACGAGCAGCCATGTGTATAGGGCGAAACTCAATTTTCTTGGTTGTCTTAACAAGGCATTCTACATTGGAACCACAACTTAAGAGCACCTTAACAGCCCCTTCATTGCCACATAGGATAGCGTGGTGAAGGAGGGTTCTTCCATAATGAGGAAAATCAGAAGAGTTTTGTTGTAGGAGCATGCGCAGAATTGCACCACTCACTTCAAAATACTCCACTGCACACCAGGTGATGGCGTAAGGCTCTGCCAACCCTGCACCTACTCGAAATTCTTCCCCTGTAGCCATGTCCCAAGACCATGCACCCAACTTCACTTTGATGTCCGTCCTAGCTCCAGCCTGTTTTTTACATTTTAGGAGACAGATCAAGGTGAGGAGAAGAAAACAAATATTAAAAGAAAAAACAGTGATGAGTCTGTCACTATCTTTATCCAATACAGAATCTGCAGTACAGATCCTATCACAAAGTATGAATATAGCCAAATTCTCATGCAGCTCTAGAAATGTGAAGCATTGGCTTGTCATTCGCAGGTACAGATCCAGCTGTAATGGGTACTTCATCAACATCACAGAGGGACCTACACCTTTAATGGTTCTAACAGATTTATGAATTTGAGACAAATGACCAAATTTTCATCTTATTCTCCTCTCCCCCCCAAGCATTACAGACATTCGCACTGGCTTGTCATCCAGCTGTAATGTCTACTATACCAACATCACAGAGGGACCTACCCATTTAATGAGCCAAACAGACTTTCGAGTAAGAGACTAATCAGGGTCATATGCAAATGCTTACACTACTATTTTGTTTGATATTAAAGGTCAATTTCACTTGATTGGTACATTTATGAGGTGTAAGCACAGTAAGAGTAAGCAATTAACTGCAAAAGAAGAGAGCCCACAAAACCATGTGCCTGATTGTTCTAATAATTAATAGCGACCCTTAAAAGACTCACCTGGAGTAGCAAACGAACGATGGGGGCCTGCCTACTAACCACAGCAGCAGCAAGTGCAGTACAGTCAACATTCATGTGAACAGAAGGCTTAGATGACCGAAGCAGGACCCGGTCAGCTGCACTGGCATCCACACCACACTGCCATTAAGCAAGGACAATCATGTCAACAAGATAAATCAAACAAGCTTTCAATAAAACATAGAGGAGGGAATCAATAACAATATTAATTGACCACGTGAAAGGACTCTTGTCACACATTGCAATAAAATGAGAGAAATGTATCCCCACGCAACATGAAAACGCAAAGGACATCTTTGTAGTGAGAGGCTCTCATTTTTATTAGCCTACCAACCATCTCTCTCAAATCCAAACCCTGCAAAAGTGAGAGTTTTGTATACTAGGTATGACATTTTTTGCAAGGGTTGAAAAGCTTGTCAGTGACACATCTAAGTTTCAAGAAGCCAAACTTACCAAGAAAGCTAAAAACACATTGGTGTGTTACAACTGCCAAGTAAGCACCATAGTATACACAGGTGAACTGTGTAGAGGGACAGTAACAGTATATATATTTAATAACTAATATATTTGTGTGTGTGTGAGGCATAGTTAATATAAAGTGACACCCTTAATGCGATGGTCACTCCGCAAGTATAAGTGCTTGTGGGGTGTACGGAGGCAAGGGCCGAAGTTCAAATCTCTAGGAGGGAGACTCACACATATATACACTTAGATTAGGCTAGAGTAGAATTTCTATCTTATATCTAAAAAAAATATTAAAAAAATGACATTAAAAAAGCACCATATAATGCTCATTTCTGTTTTTCTACAATGGTCTACAGTAATATCTAAAAAGTTGGCAATTAACAGCCCAATATGAATACAAAGTTTTACCTTCATGAGAGTGTCTACTACATCCACAAACCCACTGCAGCATGCTGTGACAAGAGCACGAACAGCAATATGGGGCCGGATCAGATCAGAGCCCATAAGCAGCTCCACAAGCCTTGCATGACCATGACAGCTAGCCTCCAGCACAGCCTCTTCACAAGCTGGCTGCGATGCCCCAGCTTTAAGTAAGATATCAAGAATCTCAAGGTAGCCCTCCCTCACTGCTGCTGTTGTCGCGAAGCCCCTGAAGAGTTTCTGATTCACATCAGCTCCAATGCTCTGTCATTTAGAAGTGCCAATCCTTAGTACATTATAAAGCCATTGACAAGACTCCACAAGAAGACAATACACTCATTTTTCTATTTTTATTTTCTCAAAATCTCTAAGAAAGTTAAGCATTTTGGGCTCGTCATTATTACAGAAAGTAATGCCACAAGCAGACAAAATGGGGAACAAATCTGAAGTGGTGAGCCAAGTATGGAACTTTCATTAGGCAGTACATAAAGCCTTTAATAAGAAAGGGGGATGTATCATATGTGTACCCTTATGTACTTATCCTGCTCTGGCCAAAGGTCAGAAACAACTAAATATGAGCACTAAGGACTGATTAATACTGATAAAACCAAAAAGGTAGATCTAAATATCTCTCCTTTCATCTCTTCCTTGGATACTCTTTTCTTTCTTTTTTTTTCTTTTTTTTTTTCAGTTACGGAGGGAAGGGAGGTGGGTGTAATTGGATCTGAAAATACATACCTACCTTTTTATGATAGGCTAGTTGATGCCTTTTTATTGTTTTATGATTAACTCTAATTATGAAATACAGTAGCTCAGTAAAAGGATAAACAATAGGAATGACTGGGCCACAACGTTGAATATTTACTCTATACCTCGAATTACACACATTTACTATATAAAACTAAAAGAAGACCAGAACATCCGATATTAAATAAATAATTGCACAAGCAATAGAGAAATATCAACACTCACAGTAACAGCCCTACTGTATGTTTTGTAACAAAATGCAACACATGACAAGGAAGTAAGGATCATGAGATCATCACATTTTTTTGTGCTTACGCATGAATAAAAGTTTTAACAGTAATTTGTACAAAGTTTTGTGGAGGATAGTTGGCATACTATTTTAGCAACCTAAGCAAAAGATCACTATGCTGTCAAAATAATTGAACTCTTCCAATTGGCACTTCCAATTTTTCCACCTGAGACATCCAGAGTTCAAATCCCCCCTCCCCCAAGTATCACATTATTCCAAACTTAAAAAAAAAAAAAAGAAAAAAAAAAAGAAAAAAAAGACTATTCCATTTATACATATTAAAGAAAAACAGCATTTTCCATTTCCCATAAGTAAAAACAAAAAACAAACTATAGATGAGTAGATCTAATAAAAACCCAACTGCCAATCAATGCTTAACAGAACATGAATACCAACAGTTCGGGTTTCTACAATCTACAACAGTTAAAAAATACAAAACAATTAAGGGTCAAAATCATCAACAAACTTCAGTAAATACAGACCATTCAGAAAAACATTCTAGAATATTGGCATGATATGTGTAACAGCTATGACAAAAGTCCATGACTCCGCTCTGATGGTTGAGAAAAATTGTTTTATTGCTTCTGTATTTTCGACCCAACCAAGAGAAAACGCTACATTAAAGTACTGACCGCTTAATCACAATGCTTCACCAACACATTTAATTACCTGAGCAGCTAAATTGATCACACAAACAGAGTCTTAAAGTTCACGTAAATAATCAGAGAGACAGGCCCCACGGTCCCACACAAACTAAAGATAAAGAGAAAATTATAAAAACAAAGGCAAGAGAGTTTTGTAGCTCAACTGCCCCGTGTTTACAACGAAAACAGAGTTCAAATCCCCGCACCCATGGTAACTATCCTATTATAAAAATGAAAAACCAGAAAATCAAGACTTGGATTCGAACCCAGCCCATATTTACATTAATGAGAGATAATGAGCCATTTATGTTGGGGACCTAATGAAGGGAAAATCATTAAAGACTATGAATCCTAAAAGAGTAGAGACAGACATAAACAACTTTAATGCCCAAAATCATAGTGTGGTGATTCAAATATCAAACCTTAGCTTTCCCAAAGCATTGCTTTAAGATTTAAAGCTTAATTAAAAAGAATCTTAATACTATACCTAAATCTTCACAGTAATTAAGGAGCAGATATAAAAAGTCAAATATGCTCAAATTTTTCCAAAAAAAAAAACTTAAAGCACTTTCGAATAGTAAATACTCTCACAAAATATGGTGATAGAAGCCTTAGATTTTCACGCATAATATGCTTCCAAATCAGTAAAAATGAAAACTTTGAATCACACGTAAAATTAAAAACACTTGGACTGTTCTAAAATAAGCATAAAAAACTTTGGAATCAGTGAAAACCAGCAATGAGAATACAAAAAACCATAAATCTCAATCTGAATCACCAAAATGCATATAGAAACACTGTCAATATTTTCAAAAACAAAACAGAACACTTTACAAAAGAGAAAAAAATTCAAAGTTAAAAACAGAAACGGATCTCAAATTTGATCACTAAAACAAAACACTTTCAATATTTTTCAAAACACAGAAAACAGTTTCACTTACTGAGAATCAACAATGCGAATGAAACAGTTTAAAAAAAAAAAACGAAAAACTCAAGCTTGAGTGAGAGAGAGAGTTACCAGCAGCTTCTTCACGAGGGAGACGTTGCCGGAGTGTACGGCAAGGAACAAAGCGGTGACGTCAGTCTTGAACTCGTTGTACTCGACTCGGACCTGACTCGCCGATTCATCGCACGGTATCACCTCGGTCTTCCTGCTCTTCAGGCACACGGCGCCGACGAAGTTAACGTCGACATACGGATCGGCGATGAGCTCCAACGCCGACTTCAGATCGCCGGAGAGAGAAGCTTCTAGAAGGCGTTGCGAAACTTCGGCCTCGTAGTCCACCGGAAACACCTGTTTCCCGGAGAACACAGTCATTGTATGGTGTTTTGGTACACGCGGCGGAGGTTGAGCTCAGGTAGTACGAAACTGTGGCTGCAACTTCAGGTGAAAGACTCGCATGCGGGTGTGTGAGAGAGAAATGGAAATGCGAAGCTCGAGAGAGAGAGAGAGAGAGAAAAAAACTTGAAAGAAGTGAGCGCCAGAGACAAGAGAGAGTGGGGTGCGAATTTATTGGGATGGTTTTACTGTGATTTACTAATATTTAACCACGGTTAAATAAAATACTATAAATAAAAGGTGGTTAAAAATCTTGGGTCAGTATCGATTGGTCAACAAAAAAAAAAGGCTGTAAATCTTGGCTCGGCTTCAGTCTTGGATAAAATATCGTATAATTTGAAATATAAGGTGTTAAAACTTAAAAGTGTTAAAACGTTTGAATTTTCTCAGCAAAAAAAAAAAAAAAAAAAAAAAGTTTGAATTTTCAAATATTGGAAACCATAATTAGACTTTATCCATTTGATTGGATTTGTTCAACTATTATCCAAAATGTTATGTTTTACTTACAGCAAGATCATTAACAAATCTTACATTTAAATCATGTTTATTTGTCAAGAATCATGTAACTCAATTAGTATATTTTTAAAAATATTATGGATTTAAACACTGCATTCTTTGACTATTGAATTATAAAAAAGAAAAAACTATGTTTCTTGAAAAATAAGCATAGAAAAAAGAAAATTAATAATAAATACTATGGTTAAAATTCACAATCCAAAAGTTTAAGCCGATAAGGAAAAAAAAAACTACAAGGGGGCAAAAGTATGAATTTTTTCAACTATAGATTGACAAATTTAATTTAATTTAATTTAAATCATACATGGATAAAGTGAAACTACACTAAAAAAAAATAAGGTGAAATTAATCTAAAATGTAGAGAGAGAAAATTCAAATTATATCATTTAAACTTATCTTCTCAAAAAAAAAAAAAAAATCATTTAAACATAAAGTACATTCAATTGTGCTATAATTTATTATATTCTCTATTTAATTCAATTAATTGTGCTATGAAGTATGATCTATTGATATCTTCGCATATATGTGTGAATTTCAAATAATTTAACTGATAAAATATCTTATCGTCGAATAAGAAATCAATTGTTGGCTTTAATTAGCTCGATAGAGTTGACTTATTGATCACTTGCTCTTGTTGTTCTTCTTATAGATACTAGTGGGACGAGGTCAATGGTGGTCTTGTGGCCATTGATGGCTGCAATGGGGTCGATGGAGTTGTGCTTCTTGGTTGGGTTATTCCTTGAAGACAACTTTATTGGCTAGGATAGTGCATGTAATTTGTAAAAATACAAATACAGAGAGAGAAAGATAAACATGGTTCAACATAATGACTTACATATATAGTAAAAGGCGCTTAAAAGCTACATGTTTACTTTTCTAAATTGTATGTTACCAAGAACCCAATGAAAAATATATACTAAGTGTAATATGGTACACTTAAAACTATGATAGCCTATGGTATTTTGCAAAACCTTGCAATATACATTTATGACAATATCTTAATATATTATATGAGCTACACATTTACGGTATTATGCTAATATATTCTCTTATCCCACTCAAACTTAAGGTGGAGGAGTAGCAAAAACTTGAGTTTGAAAAGAATGTATCCAATGCTTGTTGAAAGAATCAAGGCCCACAAAGAAACATGAAAAATATCACCGTCCAAGCAAGAGAAGTCTATGAAATGCATGATGCGGGAGTGGAAGTAGCTGCATCTCCAAAACATGTACTTAAACAATAGTTTTTAGTTTTTTTAAAAATATATATTTATGAAAAAGTGTGTAAAAATATGTGTAATATTGTTTAAAAACTGAAAACGGTTATTTAAGTTGTGATACCAAATAGACCCGTATTGTGTGGAGTAGAGAACTATAAAAGTCAAATCATAGGTCAAGTGTATTGCCAAAATGAAAACTGGCGCTAATTTTGAAGTGCATATGAGACATATGGATGACGTCTTCAAGGTAAGAAATAGAGTACGCAACCACAAGAAAGCACATGATTAGGACTGAAACAGTTTGTGAAGGTGTATGTAATGCTCAAATGGTGATAGGACGTGAATGTAGATCTAAGGAGTCTAGGTTAATTAACATGGTATAGTCACGAATATTGTGACTTAGATACCATGTTAAAATAGGAAGAAGAAATAAATGATATATTGAGAGAGTATGATAATTAACGTAATTTGACCGAATGACCTATGTTCACAATCTAAAACCTAAAATGACTACATTTTTATTACTATTGAATTCTATGTTACAAAGAACCTGTATTAATATGAATACATTATGTTATCTCCAAATATCACTATTGAACATTACTATTGAATTGTATGTTACAAAGAACCCGTATTAATACGAATACATTTTGTTATCTCCAAATATCAGCATACCAAGCAAGTCTAATTACCAAGGATCTAAAACTCATTCCCCTTCCATGAAGTTTTATATCTGAGTAATCTCTTCTTATTCATACAAAATAAATCCACTGAAACCGACACCGAATCTTCTTAGACATTTACCCTTGATTTCTTTTTTTTTTGCCAAATATTTACCCTTGATTTCAAAGGACACATTTGAGTACTTCCCATATAAAATTCCAAAGTTGTCTTATTTTTGCAGATAAATTATTATCTTCTTTGTTTGATCAGGAAAGAAAATAGCTAGAAAACAACAAACATACTATGCAGACATTCTGCATTGTGATAAGCATATTATCTTCAGAGGCCAGAGTGTGAGATTTCTTCGAGAATTGCAATAATGCTTTTACCTATATAATCGAACACGAGACATTATTAACTCAATCAACCCCCTACGTACATTGTATATGCATTGCCCACCATAGTAAAACAGTGTCATCAATGTTTCTCACACTGTCAAGGGGGTTCTGTTTCCTTTTTCACTTTTACTTCATATACTTACCCTTAAAGGGAAAAGAAGAAAAACAATCTGCGTAAAGAAAAAGTTAGACTCCGAGCCTTCTAATCTTTTATCCAAAAAATAAAAGAAAAAAGAGAGCTAGTCCGAGCGACCAAGTCCTGGATACTCCGTAGTCAATACGAGTACTAGAGAAGCAACAATTTCTGCTTACTTCAGTCAATCTTTTTTGACCAAAATTTCCACTCTGTCAACGTATGCTTTCGCTGTCTGACTGAGTCCTCGATCGGTCTAATGCATAAAATTATTCTACTCCATATGACAGTATTACTACAGCCACGTTCTTTTTAGTTTTCACAGCCTGTTTCTATTGAGAAAGTAAATTGTAATTGGTTTAATATTTATTTTTAGTGAGGCTTTTGGTTAAATATTATGCAAATTGGAGTTTATTTGTGATATGGACAAAGTTCAAAATTATTTAAGAAAATGAGAAAAGATGTGAATTTTGGTAATAGTATTGTCAAAATTGTGAGAAAAAGTATGAGAGAGGAGAGAGAAAAAGTGATTTCGGCAATAGTAATGCTGAAATATCGGCCCAATTTTACCAACTAACTTTGATCGAAACAATGAGAGAAAAAAAAATTTTGAATTGCCACAATTCAACTTTTTACTTTATTTTTTTTATTTATCTCTCCCCTCTCCTCCTATTTTGGCACTTTAATTACCACAATTCAACTTTTTTTTCCCTCCTCTCTCTCCTTTATTTCGGCAATGAGATTGTCATGATTAAAATTTTTTCTCTCTCCTCTCTCCTCCTATTTCAGCAATGACATTGCCACAATTAAATTTTTTTCTCTCTCCTTGTTTCAATTAGTTTAGTTGGGCAGCACAAAAATTGGGCAATTATTTCAGCAATACCATTGTCGAAATCACTTTTTCTCTTCTCTTTTCGTCACATCATTTCTCTTTTCTCTCTCTTACTTTTTCTCACAATTTTGGTAATATTATTGCTGAAATTTACATCTTTTCTCATTTCCTTAAATAGCTTTGAGTAATATCCATATTACAAATAAACTCCAATTTGCACAATATTTAGCCTAAAGACTCTATTTTTACATTAATCCATTTTCATACAGAACTATAAGTAATAAAGCAATTAAGGAAAAAGTTAACGGATGCTCTAAAGTATTGGTTTAGGAGATATTTTTAGAAAAATTTCATGGCAAAAGAATATTTAGCCTAAAGACTCTATTTTTACATTAATCCATTTTCATACAGAACTATAAGCAATAAAGCAATTAAGGAAAAAGTTAACAGATGCCCTAAAGTATTGGTTTAGAAGATATTTTTAGAAAAATTTTATGGCAAAAGAAAAAAGCAATTAATTGTTTTGATGGCTCTCTATATTTTTCATAAAAGTTGTATCAAAACTTTCTTAAAATGGTTTTGTGAAGACAAATTACCAAGAGTCACGCATCTTGGGCTGTGGGCCTAATTCGAGGAAGACTCATGGGCCGAACAGTGTGGCATTTATTAAACATTCTACTTTCAGAAGATTCGCACATAGGAAACGGCGATTCTGTCCGAGGAGGGTATAGTCCTCGGATTAGAAGAGTTCAGTTCAAGGATGAATCCCAGTGATTGAAGTAATCCTCCTGGAATCCCCAATGACAGAAATGACCTCTGTGAACTTACTGGAAAGGAAAAGATCCCCAAAATATCTGAAGAAAGGCTGCTACCACTACATTGAATACCCTGCAACTACTTTTCTGGCCGCATTTATGTGGAAAAGACCTCTGAACAGTGCTACCAAGACTATTACCTCTCACAGGGAAGCCAAAGAAAAAATCTGATGGGACAAGTATCAAGGGACGCCTTAGATGAATGACAAGTGTAAGGTTATGATGATTAGAAGATGATTATATAGTGTAACTCCCCCTCCATTGTAGGGGGGGAATTATTTTTTGGGCAAAAGGAAAAAGATCGAAAGAAAAGAAAAGAAGAAAAGAACTAGAACGTGAATTACATAACATGATGTCTCCTCGAACCTAAATAAAACTTATTTATACCAAATTATCTCGATATGCTTTGGCCCTTTGATCAGCTTTTTAGTTCGTTTTTAAGAATAGGTTGAACGTAGTTCTCGCCATTCGGACCTAATTCTTTAACCCACTCTCTACAAATTTATTGCAGCGGACTTATTGGGCCCAGGTCCTGCATGCTTTGGACTTGAGTGCACAATTTGTTGCCCTACAGGTTTATTAACAATTGTTTTAAGGGTACCCATTAACATGACTCATAAAGTAATGCTACATGCTCAAAACTTTTACATCGTTTTTTTGTAATAATTAAATTGACAAGTTTTTACTCATTTTTATTTGGCATTCACCACTAACACAACTTTTTGCTTACCATTAGTAATATGTCATCAAGAATTGTGAAATTTGTTGTGTCTCTAGAGTTATTATAAGCAATGACATATCAACACAACTTCTTTAAAATAGTTGTAATAGAACAAAAAATTGTATCACCGTAGAGTTTATTCTAGTTTGTAGCTAACGATTATAATTCTTACTTAAAAAAATTAAATATAATTACATATTTTGAGAGTATAACCATTTAATTTATATGTTCTTTATATTCTTGATATATATATATCAAATTTTGTACTAATAAAATATTATTTATTACCGATTTATAATTTTAATTTTTATACTAGAAAATTTAAATATTTAATTGACAATATAATTATTAATTTTTTATTTTTTAAAAATGTAGATATTGAATAGAGCTATAATTAGCCAAATTTTGTCCTATTCTGTATTGGCACAAAATTTTCACGTGCGAATCACAAATTAGCACTACGACAAGTGAAATGGTCGTTAATATATATATGTGTCGTGAATATATATATGTGGCCGGGTCAAAGTCTGGTGAGTTTTTAACCCAAAAAAAAAAAAAAGTCTGGTGAGTTGATCAGCTTATCGTGTAGAAGTGGATTTCCTCATATTAAATACCAATGTAGTGGTACTGTAATGACTCGTGTCACCTATTTACGACTCTATATGCTAGGGACCCTTTTGAAGAAGAGGAAGAATATCTGGCCAATCACCATTAATTGATGTATCCATCCTACAGATTGGGATCCATATATATTCAGCGGCAAAATATTAAGGGAGTGTTTGGATTGAAAGTATCTCAAAATTTAAAACTCTGAACTCAAAACACGTGACTCAGAAACATAACTCAATTCTCAAAACTCTATCTCACTCAAAACCCAAAACTGAAAAAAGTTGTTTGGCTCTAATATCTCAAATCCGTGCCCCACATCTTAATTCTCAATTTTTTCACTTTTGGTGGAGCCCACAGCCACAGCCTGCAATAGCTTTTGTCTTTTTTGGTTATAGGTGCTGTTAGTTGAACTTGTTATTGTGTTGGTTGTATCTATACACTGCCACTAGGTCCCACATAGATGAAATAATAACCAAAATACCATCAAACCCAGTTTTTGAAAACTGAAAACACCATGAAACCAGTTCTCAGTTTTCATTCCCATGTCTCAAATTTTTGAGAAACAAGTTTTAGAAACCATGACTGAAAACAACGCCAAACAAATTGCAACTCAGTGGGGCCCACGAAATTTGAGTTTTGAGTTATCAATTTTGAGTTATATAAATTAATGGGGCCAATCACCATTAATTTATGTATCCATCCTACAGATTGGGACCCATATATATCCAGCGGAAAAATATTAAGTGGTTCTGGGTGTATCACCCTCTACCAATCACAACTCGTCACATAGGTGAGTTGTGCACAAAATTATGTCACCAAAATTTTCCAAAAATATTTGATACACCATACATCGATCCGCTCTGGTTTCGTGTCTAAGAGAGGACGCTGCTGAGGCCAGAGATAATGGTACGTACATATATTATTGAACATCCCGGCCGGTTCAGCTGGATGCACCAAATTTACTCACCATCTAGGATCTCACAAGATCTTCCAGACACAGGACTACTTGTACATTATCCCATTGTCACACTGGATTCAAACCAACTGTACCTCGCTGCAAGTTCTCAATTGTGATATAGTGATATATGTCATTATCTAAATGGGTTTAATACACAAAAAAATATTGTAGCACTGAATTCAAGCCAAGTTATTGCCGCAAGTTCACAACGGCAATGGCTAGCGGTGGGATTGTATAAAAATAAAATCAGGTCCCACGATGATAATAAGTAATTTGGGATGAGGGGAATGCATTTTCCAATAAGGGACCATAGTCCATACTCACGCACGTGGATGATAATGCTAGTGTAGACTGTAGACTGTGTATTGTTACAGTAAACTCTGTTTAGAATCTTTTTTTATTTTATAATTAATATAATTTGATATAAATAGAATTTATACTATATATATATATATATATATATATAGGCTGAATTGGTCGATATAATACCTGCATGGAGTACTTAGCATCTAGGAAGTACAAACATGAACATAGGTGTGGACTATGAACACAAATACGACATAATAACACAAACAATTTCTTAAAAATTATAACATAAAATAGCCAGTATGACAGAAACATAACACCCTAAATAAAGTGTGACTACTTCCTAAGTTTACATGAAGTATGAAAGGCATGAAACACGGCATAAAGTGTGACTACTTCCTAAGTTTACATAAGGTCAATAAGAAGTATGAAAGGCATGAAACACAGCAGACACGTTATGTTTATTGTTTTATTGGAGACAGCAACACTGACGTGCCTGTCGATACTGGGAGGAGACATGTATGTTGTTTATCAGATCTCCAACCCTTTTAATTATATCTGTCTCAATAATATAGTCTAATAATTTTGAGTATGATATAATATTTGCTTTTAGATGCTTCTACTAATGAATCCAACTACTATATCCTAGAAATTGATGACAGTTACAAAACCTGGCAGTTAAGTTAAATTATAATAAAAAATGAAGATGATAACTTAACGCACATCTCTTTTTATAAACTCAGCAAAACCAAGTCCTCGCGTGGGCGGCGTGGCATGCATGCCCGGTATTGCCATGGAGTCATGGACTATGTCAGTGGTGAGTCTGGTGACACAAAAAAATACTGAATAGTTTTTATTTTGGTAACTTTTTCAGTGAGACTGCATGCCATTAGATATGCTTGTACTTAAATACTTAATTGTTGAAGTTGAACACAAATAAGTTTAATAGAACTTAAATAAGTAGGGTCGGGTTAATGTGTCTTTAGAGTATATTAATTATATATTTTAGAAAATTTTTTATAAAAAATTAAAAAAACTGTCAAAAAAGTCAATCACGTTTTTATTTTCCTATAAAAAGATTTACTAAAATATGTGTGCCCATATAAGTAAGTACATATATAATACTATAAAGTGGCAATTGGGAGATTTGGGAGTGGGTAAGTACATCATACTAGTAGTAAAAATTGGGCTTTTTTTTTGGAGTCAAATAGCATAATTTTAAGAAAAAATGTATGAGAAATGCATTCGGTCAAACTTATTTAGTTGTGTAGCACTTTTTTGGAGTTTAAGTTTGTCAAACTTGAGTTCCAAATGAAACTCGAGTTTCAAGCATTATGTTTGATCATATTGCTACACAAGCTCATAATGTTTGGAACTCGATTTTGACAAAATCGAGCTTCCCGTGAAACTTAAATTTGACAAACTTGAATTCTAAAAAAGTGTTATACAACTAAATAAGTTTGGTTAGATATGTTTTTTCTAAATTTTTTCTAAAATTATACTATTTGACCAAATTAGTCTAAAAATGTCTAAAAATGAATTTCAATATCAGTTTTTTTGGTTTGGACTTGAATTTTTCAGAGTTGTGTTTAATTCCCAAAGTTCCAGCAGTATATATTGGATCAAGATTTGAGCATTGATGGAGTGAGTGCAAAAATTGTCTGATCCTAGTAATGAGGTAGAATCTTTTATTATCAATTTCCAAAAACGTGAAGCTCTTATCAATTGTCTCATCTGATCATACTCTCACTCTCAGTCTTTCATGGACATGGGTTGTCGGTTGACTAGTGACTTAGGGGGAGGTATGACTCTGCACGTGATGCGAAGGAGGAGTTTCCACTGTCTTTCGTACGTGCCTTTTTGTTCATAATTAATAATTTAATTGATGATGAACACAGTGCACGAGGGGAATCAACATTTGCAATTTTGCATTGCACGTACACCCCATTCATGTGATCCTCTTTAATGCCATTGCAACTTCGTTTACTATACTCTCACTATACTCAACACTAGTCAACCACACAGACGAGAGAGAGAGAGACAGAAACAGCTAACTTTGAGTTGACTACTGCAAGCATATAATAAGAAAAATTCTTAGGTATTTTTGGAGTACGAAAAAATAGTGCTTATACCTCTCATATACATGGTAGACTCTACAATGAATTTAATGAGTAAACTCCACCATAAATGTGAGAGAATGAAGTACAATTTTCCATACTCTAAAAATACTTAAAAATTATTCGTATATTACTTAATTAATTCATTTATGGCGTTGCATATATCCATGGAGTAACACTTCTTGCTAAATCATGAAGCAATGTATTGATGAAGATCAAACTATACAAATTGGGTGTCTTAAGAGTTGGCATTTGTGATTTGTATACCTAGCTAACTAGGGTACTTCAAATGGGATGTTGATTTTTTTATTTATTATTCCTTTACTTACTAATAAAAATCGATTTTTTTTTGGGTGTGGTTGTTTTGTGCGTGTCAATGAAAATAATGCAAACAACTTCAATTTTAGGCTTTTAGCTTTAAGAAGAAATTACTTCGTTTTAACTTTTCCTTTCTTTTGGATGAATGAGTTTTTAAGTTGATCAGAAGGTGGAGTTGAGTCTTGTCATGAATTTTGATTTTCAATCGATACTAAATTTGTGTAGTTAAACTTAAAAGTGACCCCCTTTTATGTTGGTGACCTTTTGTTTTTCAGAAGAAGTTAGGTGAGCCTCTAACTCAAAGGTAGATGCTTTCTAATTCTAATTTACCGAGCTATATAAATATATTAATAAAAACAGTGATATATATGATCAATTTTATTCATTAATTGAAAAGCCAAAGGTCACTATAAAATTTTTACACTTTGATCGTTTTTTATTTTGAGATTTGTTTTATTATATACCGAAGGATTTTAAACATATATATGATATTTATTTTAAGATATATATATATATATATATTTTATCATTGGACAACACACCAATGAATTTATTTTTTGTGTAAATGTAATTGAGCTAATAGAAATTAGAAATCCACTTATTTGAAAATTATCACTATATGAATTTCATATTTTTATACTAATTTATTTTGTATAACTTATACTAGTTTTTTATTTGGTTGAAAAAAGTATAACTTACTAGTTTATACTGCCTATAAAGGACGCTTTTTCTTCCCCTTAATTGAGAAATATGCATTAGTTCACTAGATAGATTTATTCTTCTTTGTGTTTTTCTCTCAACTTCGGTTCTTAATTTACAAATACTAATATCATATATCTAGTTATATAATACTATATATCATAGTACTTAAAATGTCGATTAGTAAGATAGCTAGCACTAGGGATTGACAGGCTAGATTGCTAGAATATCCTAGCGATAGAATGACCAAAAGTTTATTATATTAGTTGATAATTAAGAGAACGACAAATGCCTGTGTCTCAACTTGATCAGTGATCACACTCAATCTTGTAAAACTAAAGCATATAAATATAAATAATGTTTCATACAATATTTGAAGTAAATAAACAGGATAATATACCATCTTCCAATTTTCTTTATTTTAAGGTGTGCACATTGGTGCAAGATATATTATTATTATTATTATTATTATTATTATTATTATTATTTAATGCATATTTTTATGAACTAGAAAATTCATTTTATTTATTACTTTATATTTGGTGGAACAAACTGACATGATGCAATAACTCCGAAGGTTAAAATGTGCATGGATGAAAATATAACATCGAGGGTAGGTTATGAGTCTATGACTCTTTATTAGGGCCCCTTTATTATTAGTTTACGACCAGAAAGAAAAATCAAATTTTGAACTGTGATATAGAACTATTCAAGATCCTGCAAAGTTGGCCCCAAAGACTTGACCCATTGTCCTTGATGTTGGTTCCAATTGTTTTCCAAAGTTGGGCAATGGAAGCCTTTATGATAATTACAAATCTTCCTTTTCTAACACTCTTGGCTCCTTCCCTCATAAATAACCTTAGAACAATTGGAAGTTGGAAGTGCCTAAGCTAATCATTCTCAAACATTCAATTCTACCAAATCAAAACCAATTATTATAATTTAAATGGAATTGGCGCCACCATGTACTTTTTTTCTTGATAGATTCTGATTCTTATAATCAAAATTTAATAAATTTTCTTTGTCAATATGACCTTCTAAAAGCTTTTTGTACCATTGCTGATCTCATTGGCTTAAATTAATCAGCAAGATTAAACTATGATTAATATCATAAGGGCGCCACACAATTCAAATAGTCAAATATATGATGGGGGCCACTTGGTTCACCGGTTGCTCAGCTAATTAGCCATGCAAAGTGAAAGTTGTTTTGGACATAGATAGATAGATTGATCTTTAAGACACCAACTAACACCAATATAAACAAGTTGCTTATGTTTCAAAGTTCTAAAACTTAAGCAAATATGATGATTTTGTCTTATTTGGGCTTAAATCTAATATGGGTGGACCGGTGGAGAGGGGGATATCTTTAATTTTTTCCTTTTTTTATAAAATGGTAACCAAACTTTTTTAAGCCATTGCCTCCTCTTTAAGTGAAAAAATAAAAAAGACAATGATCAAAGTCATTCAACAGATTTCTTGCCTCACGGTTTTATCAGGAAATGATTGAGGGAGCCTAAATTCTTTATTGTTCAAATGATGATACCCAAAAACAAGCTCTTGTGGGCAACTTAATGTATGAAAAGGCAAATCGTATGCATGTCTTTCAAGTTTCAATCATGTACAATGGAAATGAAATGGCCTTTTACTTTAAAGTATTAAATATTTCTAGAAGCAGCTCTCAGCTCTAAAACTCTCCTATTTGACATGTATTTTTTTTTTCTTTCATTTTTTTTTTTTTTTTTTTTTTGAAAAGACATGTATTTCTTTTCTTATTTAATTACGTTTTTCCTCACTCCCTTGAATTTTAAATTGAAACTAATGCATTTGGCTAATTAATAATTTATTTTTCATTCTTTAATAAATAAAATAAAAGTTTAATCAACCAATAATTTTTTTAGGAAACATATACTAATATATAAGGTGTTGTTTTTGACAAGTTATAGATATATTTTGCAATTAGAAAGATTTAAATATGTAGTATTTTGATTCTAAAAAAAAAAATGTAGTATTTTGATTTTTGATAATCTCACTTTAGAGTGGACCAAGTCAGGCCTTTGGAAAAAATTAGTTGTGTTACTCATTTTCATGATCCTTTTAAGTTATAATCAATTAATTATATCTCTAGTTAAAAGTTTGACCCACTTTGAAAAGTCGAAGATAATTTAACGATTCATTTCAATGTTAAGGTAGGTCATATGTAAATAGATATATAAAGGTTCTTTTATTCTATTTACCAACCAACAAAAATAGTTCTTTTATTGCCTTTTGTATGAGAGTGCCCTTTCACGCAACAAACTAGCATCAATGCTTTTGTTGTCACAACAACAAACTATTATATGAGTTTTCGCTGTCAAACACGCGTGTACCATTTTTTTTTTTGGTAAACAGGAGAATTCATTTAACTAAAAAACAGCAACATGAGAGCAGAAACGCTCATACCACTTTCAAATAGGGATGTCAATGTTCGACCCAACCCGCGAACCCGACACAGGTTTTTTCGGGTTAGGGTTGGACCTTAATGGGTTTGGGTCATAAACGGGTCGACCCGAAAACGACACGATAAGAAACGTGTCATAAGCGGGTCAACCCGCGTAACCCGCAATAGACACGTTTGACACACCAATTTATTTGTGTTAACCCGAAATGACCCAATGAACACAACCCGTTTAACTCGTATAACAAATAAATTTTTATTTTATTTTAGATTTGTCAAATAACTTTTATATCCAACATATATTTTAAATTTAAAAAGAAAAGTGAGTAAATCCAAAAATTTACAAGGGATATAATTGGAAATTGAAACTTTACAAACCCTAGATCTCTAAACCCTACAAACCCTAAACCTCTAAACCTTCTTATAAATATCTTTTTTTTTTCTTTTTTTTTTCTTTTTCTTTTTAATTTCAGCCATACTACACTTCTCATGCCAATTCTCAAACTCTAGATGAATGTTATATTTTTGTTGAACTATATTATTTTGAACGTGGGTTGAAGACTTGAAGTGTATGCACTGCTTTTTGGGATCGATGTAAAAAAAATTATTTCTAGATAGATGCTATATTTAATATTATGCAGGTTGAAATGGGTTGTGTTACATTCATGTCAACCCAACACGACTCGTTTATTAAGCGTGTTAAATGGGTTGGGTCAGGTCAACTCGCCTTATTAACAGGTCAGGTTAGGATTGAAGGATCATGACACGATTATTAAATGGGTCGGGTTAGGGTTGAGCCATTTAGTCGAATACCCCTACCTCGACACGACACAAACCGACACGCTAACCCGAATTGACACCCCTACTTTCAAATTCATCCTTTTTTAAAGAGTTTGAAAAGGCATTTAATTTTGGTGACAAGTAATTTATGTAGCGTTAATGAAAAGATTTCGTAAAATTATAATGGGTGTTGAGGGAGAAATTTGTGCCTCTGAATAAGATGTTGGGAAACCAAGTCGAAACTTGACTTTGGGCTCTTGAGATGACACCCAAAGGCTTTTGGTGTGATGACAAGCCTATCCAAGCAAGAAAAACAAAGGCTGCACTTAACAAAACAGCAACAAAAGCCCAATGAAAAATACTTTACAATACTTAGTTAATACATTAGTGGTTTTGTTTTGATAGTTCAAGGGAAATAAGTTCTCCAGCGATAAGGGTGAAGTTACACTTAAGTCCAAAAGATGAATTGTCCAATGATAAAGATGGAATTACACGGTCTAGCCATTAATAATGAGATAAATTTAAGCAAATTTTAGGTCCTTATGTGTCTCATTCAAGAGGGATTTATTGTGCTTTCAGCCGTCATTACATCAAAGTGAGGGAAGAGTTCAATTGTTACAAATACATCATATCCTTCAATGGTAAAGTAAAAAGTAAAAATTAAAGGTTCCCTTGGAAGAAAAAATGGAGGATTAATTGGCATGGTGTGAAAGGAGAGAGAGATCCCCAGCTCAGTGCAGCAAGTATCAAGCTAAGATTTTAATGGGCTAAGATTTTAGTGAGTGTAAATTTACAAGGCATGAATAAGATGAACGTGGGCTACTTCTGAGTGAGGGAGATGGGATTGATGCTGAGACCGAAGCCTTTTATGGGTAATGGGCTGTTTGTGGCTAGCTGGAGGACACTTATGAGCCGTGATAGTGTAAAGGGAGGAGAAGAAGGTCTGAGATTAGATGAGTCTGGGCTTTAAGATGATGGGTGGTGAGCTAAAAGAGAACTGAACCACCAGCAAAAAGAATGACCAATGAATTTCAAAGTCTCTGAGAAGGGTAGCCAGGTTGGTTTTTGGTTAGCATGCTTGTGCTTTTTATAATGGAGTTTTTTTAGAGAAGCATTTATTGACAAAAATCCAAAAAACGTATGACCACTCAGGGGTGATGAATCAGAATCAAGCTTCCCAGTGATTTTTGCTCAGAAGTAGGAAAATCCATTTCAGGGGCTGCCTTGCCTTTTTAGGTAATGATGGGATTTTAGAGCGTTTTGCTTTAAATGCTAGGATTTGGGGCTGAGCTTAATTATTGTGATTGGGGTGTGTATCAAGAGCGAATCCTAATGCTGCAACTGAGATTCGGACCCTTGAGAAGTAAAATTTAACACCCCAAGCCAGGTGTCAAGTTCTAGTCTACTTCTAGGGGTTCCGCTGGAGATCCTTTTATGCCTTCCAAACCACATGTTCCCAATTTTTCCCCTTTAGGATTCATGGGCTTGGTACATGAATTATGTTTAGAGCATTTTTAACATTTATAGCATCATTTTGTTGAAGTTTGGATAATTTTGTTTCAGCTTCCCTTCTGCTGGAGGTGCAGCTTTGAGGAAGATGATGGAGCCCCTTCATCTTTTTGACTTCAGTTGATATGACAAGCCTTGGGCACTGTTCACATCAGGCAGAGAGTGGCAGAAAACTGATGGACCAGCCCTTAGTCCATTCTCAAAGGCTTGGTTCCCTTGTATGAGTCCCTAGTTACTCTTTTTTTGGTTAGGAATGAACAAGGGCTGTTCTCCTTTGCCTCCTACTGGTGTTTTTTGCTTTGGCTTGCTCACATGGGCTGGGTTGTGTGCACATGTTGCCATGGGCTTTCATTCCTCATGGACTTTTATTAGTAAATATACTTCTTTTTTTTGTGTTTTTCATAGATACTTGCAATGGGCCTTTGAGCAATTAGTTGTAATATTTGAAACAATAGGACAAGTTTCAAAATACTTTTGTAAATAATATTACTTTGATGAATTCCATGTTTGCAATAATGTTCATGGTTTCTAATAATCGCATCATAACTTAAATGATGAGCTTGTGGGTTTGAATGTTTACCACGAGTGTCGAAGGCGTATATTATGGATGTCACAATGCAAATGATGTCCATGTATTTCATGGGTTTATAATATAAGAACATAATTTTCAAGATAACTCCCAATGAGTTTTTTTTTTTTTTGGTTTATAAGACAATTGCCATGGTGATATTTTACCATGATATTTTTTCTTTGCCAAGTATTGATAATTTTGGGCTCTTTTTTGATAAAATAGTGCCAATAAAAATTGGGCTTTGATATTGCCAATGAGAATTGGGTTTTGATGTTGCCAATGAGGATTGGGCTTTAAATATTGCCAATAAGAATTGGGCTTTGATGTTGCCAATGAGAATTGGGTTTTAAATATTTCCAGCGAGAACTGGGCTTCGATATTGCCAATGAGAATTGGACTTTGATGTTGCCAATGAGAATTGGGCTTTGATATTGCCAATAAGAATTGGGTTTTGATGTTGCCAATGAGAAATTGGGCTTTGAATAAATTGCCATGGGTTTAAATCATGGGCTTTGATCATGGATTTGAATTCCATAAAATTGTTTTGTCATGGATTTGAATCATGGGCTTTTCAAATATTGCTAAGCATAAGTATTCTTGGGCTTTAAATAGGATAGAATGTGTGTGTTTGAAATTAAATAAGTGGTACTTAACAATAGGTCATGCTAACGAATGTCCTTAGGGCATTCGTTAACAATCCATTTTAAGAAAGTTTTGACACCACTTTTATGGGAGATGAAAAAAACTGTCAAAATATTAATTGCTTTATTTCATTTTCCCATAAAAGTTTTCTTTAAATGGATTATTAACCAATGCCCTAAGGGTATTCGTTAGCATTTCCCAATTATAATTTAAGGGTGTAATAAATTAATATACTTTTTTTTTTTGAGAAATAATTACAACATGCTGTTAACCTCGTAACTTGAACCATTTTTCCCTATTGACTCCCGAGCACTTTGTGCATGGAAAGGTGCTAATTCAGTTACAAGGCATTTGACATAATAAATTAATATACATGGTTTCAAAGAAAGTAACAAAGAAAATCATAAAGTGAATGGTTGTTATTTGATTGACTAAATTTTTATTATTATTATTTTTTTCTGTTTGGCTACCAAGAAATTAGATTGTAAAGTAAAAGAAAAGAGTGGGGAAACAAATAAAAAAACAAAGAGAAAAGGCAACATATTATATGACATGTCAATTTCGTGCCCATATGTAACTGAAATAACCATTTTATACTAGTTATTTTTTATTCTAATAATGTGATTTAATCAATTAGAGATATTAGCATCTTCTCACCAAAAAAAAAAAAAAAAAAAAAAAAAAAAAAAAAAAAAGAAGAAGAAGAAGAAGAAGAAGAAGAGATATTAGCATTTTTGGTCAATGAAAGTTATGAAACGACAGTAAACTAAAAAGACAACTTTGTCAGTGTAAAAAAAAATCATGATGAAATTGATGCAATTGAATTCGTGAGTACCAAAATGAAATCACTTTCCATATTTGTAAGGACAACAAATGATTATTTTTATTTTATTTTTTATAATTCAATAGTTGGTGATGAAGGAATTTGAATCTAGGATGTTTCCATTAAAACTATCATGAGGTGTCAGCCAGTTGAGTTACAAGACTCTTTAACTTATTTATAGAATTCAAAAAAGCGTTTACTTTTGGTGATAAGTAATTTATGTAGCGTTCATGAAAGGATTTTTGGGAAACTATATTTTAAATCTTATAATATAGTTTAGGGATGTAGTAAAATATATAAGTTTCAAAGAAAGTGTCAAATAAAACTGTGTGGAGTTTGGGGACCGAAGAGGACTAAAACATGAAATGTTTCGCACAAACACGCTTGTAGAAGTGTATCAGTCTCGAGGACTTCACTGACCCAAGCATGGGAGGGGATACGGAGTAGCGCTTCATGTAAACCCGTGCGGAAGAGAAAGGACCATGAGGGGGGCAGTGACAGTGGGAGGAAGCTTCCTGGAGAAGTTTACCTTCCCCCTTCGCATTAAATGTTCTGGAACAACCTTAACAGCTGCATTTAATGAGGAAATGACTCCTGAACAAAATCTTCACAACTAGTAACCCTTTCCACCACCTTCATCAGAGTGTTGATGGGACAAGTGTCCTTAGAAACGCTTGGAGGCATATAGATGGAGGACTAGGATATGAAGAAGAGGGGTATAAAAGGAGAGGAGTCTCCTAGAAAGGGGGGGGGGGACCTTTTTCTTGTGGAGAAACTAGAAAAAAGAGAAAGTATACAGTGCATTATTGGGTGTAAAACTCAGACCTTATTTACAAGAGACTAATCCTTAGATCTGCTCAAGGAGAGTTATTTTTCTTATCATATACTTGTATTAATCCTTTCTGTCATTCCAGACTCTTCAGTCTTTGATTTGAATTCAGATTAGAGTTGCACTTGAATTGTTTGCCCACTCTCTAGAGAAATTCTATTGTTGGGCTCGAATTTGAGGAACTAGGCAATGTTGTTCTAAGTAGACTTGGGTCTTTATTTTTAGAGCGCTTACAAAAACCATAAAGTGAATGATTGTTATTATTATTATTATCATTATAGAATGAAGTGAATGATTGTTATTTGATGAAGCTTTTGTTTTTATTTTCTTCTTGGCTACCCAAAAAAAAAAAAAAAAAAACCCTTAGATTGTAAAGTAAAGAAAAGAGAGGAAAAAGGAAAAGAAAAGAATAGAAATGGCAACATATTATATGACATAAATTCCCTATGTAGCTGAAATGACCATCTTATACTAGTTATTTTTTATTATAATAATGTAACTTGTAGGGGGACGGTTTCATTTAAGGCCCGAATAGCCCTGGTCAACGTGGGCTTTATATGAAAACAAAGCCCAACACAAGCCCAAAGAGCAAGCCCCAATGATAAAGTTGAAGTCACAGCTTAGTTCTCAGTTCAACTGACATGTCACCCATAGTCTCATCTGAGATCACATCTGAGGGTAAGTTTCTACTGAGCAGGACAAGATGAAACATCGTCTGAGGAGTAAATAAGAAATTCTGGAACATGTAAAATTGTCCGAGGAAGCTTTCTGAAACTTCCTGGTGGTTCTACAGTCACCTTTACATTAATGAAGCTTACCTGCCTGATACAGTAGCATTTATTGCTGAATGACAGGCCTGAACAATGCAAAAAGCCCCAAAAGAGTCTCCTGCGTCATGAAAATAATGAAATGAGAGCCTGATGGGACATAAAGTAGTCCAGCTATATAGGGACAACACATACCGGAGAAGGAGGCAGAACAAATATAAGGGAGGAGGAGGGCAGAAAGTGAGGAGGATAGATTTTGGAGAGAGAAAAAGAGAGAAAGAAATAGAGATTATCTGGATAGGCATAATTTACAGTTTGTTCTAGAGAAAGACTTGTAATCTTTATTAAGAAATATAGAAAGATAGCCCTTTTACGTGGCTTTTTACATAAACTTTTGTTCTTGTTCAAATCTCCCCTTATAGATTGTTTTTAATCCATATTACAAATTAATTGTACCCTTAATCTTCTTGAAGGCTGAGTTTTAGCATGCGCATAACTTGTAAAATGTAAACAATCCGTTAGACATATTAGCATTTTTCGATAATGAAATGACAATAATTTATAGGCGTAAATGCACTTTTAGTCCCTACATTTTAGCTTTTTTCTATTTTAGTCTCTACATTTTAATTTTACTACTTTTAGTCCCTAAATCAATTAACACGTTCCATTTTGGTTCTTTCCGTTAGCCCACCAATGGAAATTGCTTAGGTGACAAACTGATGCTGACGTGGCCAATTAAAAAATAATAAAATTTTTTAATTAGCATTAAAAAAATGCCATGTCAGCTTTTAAATATAAAAAATTTTATTAATCAATTTCAATGAAATTAAAAATTAAAAAACAAAATTAAAAACAATAAAATACATCAATTCAGATCTAATTCATTTTGAACAAGAACACACAAGAACACAATCACATATTTAAACATCACCACAAAAACATAAAACACAAACCCAGAACCAAACACAAACTCAAATTTAAACGTTAACACATGATCACAAACACAAATAACACAATAACATACATAAATCTCCCAGCCAACCCATAGCAAATAAACCCAAATACTCCAATAGAACCCAAATCTAAAAACTCCAAAAAACTCAATAGAAAACCCACCACCTTATTGATTGAACCCAGATCTAATTCACCACGAAAGTAGCTTCTCGATCTCTCTACCTGTTATCACACTCTGAAACTGTGACCAAAGCCCAGCTCTCTTCTAAACCCGAGCCATGTCTCACCGAGTCTCTCTACTCTCAAACCACAGAAACCACTCTCCGATCAACAAGCTAAAAGCGCCTTGAACGGCGCATGAACCACAAAAGGTGGATGTAAAGGTGAAAGGTCTCACGGATCTGCCAAGAACTGAGACAATGGTGGCACGTGGACCTACACGTGGTGGCGTGTGAACAAGTGTGTGCATAACTGAGGGTAAGAGCTTGATTTATGTGTTTGTGTGCTCAGTGTTGTGAGGCTTTGTAAAACATGTAAGTATGTGTGTGTGAAGCAGAGAATCATAGAATGTATGTGTGTATGTGAGACAAAGAGATACTATCAGAGGAAAGAAACAAAGAAAAGGGAGAGGGTTTCGGGTTACAAGTTGAACCCAGATCTAAAGCCTTCGAACCTAGATTTGCCCAGATCTGCTTCAAGTTGGCTTCAATTCGAACTCAGATCTAATGATTTTGAACCTAGATTTGGTTTGTGTTGGCTTCGATTTGGTTCATAATGCTAAGATCTTTGTTTGTTTCAATTTTTGCAACTGGTTTTCTCTTTTTCCTATCAAAGATCGGAGCACCGACAAAAATTTTGACAAAAACGGCCACAGTATATGCTGGAAAACCGACTTTAGGTGCTCTTGATCAACACCGGTCAAAGCAAAACTGCCCACAATAGTTCGGTGATGAAAGTGCCCAAATATCTTCCCGATTTGTGTTTGTTATTGTGTTTTATTGAGTTTTTTGGAGTTTTGAGATTTGGGTTCTATTGGAGTATTTGGGTTTATTTGCTATGGGTTGGCTGGGAGATTTATGTATATTATTGTGTTCTTTGTATTTGTGATCATGTGTTAATGTTTAAATTTGAGTTTGTGTTTTTTGTGTTTGGTTCTGGGTTTGTGTTTTATGTTCTTGTGTTGATGCTTAAATATGTGATTGTGTTCTTGTTCAAAATGAATTAGATCTGAATTGATGTATTTTATTATTTTTAATTTTGTTTTTTCATTTTTAATTTCGTTAAAATTGATTAATAAATTTTTTTATATTTAGAAGCTGACATGACATTTTTTTAATGCTAATAATTTTTTTTTTTATTTTTTAATTGGCCACGTCAGCATCAGTTTGCCACCTAAGCAATTTCCGTTGGTTGGTTAACGGAAATGACAAAAATGAAACGCGTTAATTGATTTAGGGACTAAAAGTGATAAAATTAAAATGTAGGGACTAAAGTAGAAAAAAGTCAAAATGTAAAGACTAAAAGTGTATTTACGCCTAATTTATAAAGACAACATTGACAATGTAGAAAAAAAATCAAGATGAAAATTGACGCAATTGAATTTGTGAGTACCAAAATGAAATCACCCCCCAAATTTGTAAGGACAACAAATAATTATTATTAATATTTTTTTATAATTCAATAGTTGAAGATAGGAAGATTTGAATCATGATATCTTAGAAACATTGTCTTATTTATTTGGGTAAAATACTATTTTGGTCTCTAAATTTTAAATAATTTTTTTTTCATTCCTAAACTTTGTAAAGAGTTTTTCTAGAAACAAAAATGGGGATGAAAAAAGAAATTTTTTTCAATAGTTTAGGGATGAAAAATAAACTTTTAGTAAAGTTTAAGGACATAAATAAAACACTTTCAATTGTTTAAGGACAAAAGATGAACTTTTCAATAGTTTAAGGACTAAAAATGAACTTCTTAAAATTTAGGGATAAAAAACAAACTTTTGGTAAAATTGAGGGACTAAAATAATATTTTACCCTATTTATTTTTAAGTTTTGAAACCCATTACAGCATTACTTATTCCAACTTGGACAATTCCAGGATTTTTGGGCCTATTTAACAATGGCCCAAATAGAAATATCCATCCTCTAACCATTTATACAGCATAGTTGTATTATTAGGGTAGTACTATCCTTACTTCCTGTCCTCGACTTTTGAATTTTGCAGGAACATTGTCCTCCCACATAGAGCACCAGCCTCAGCTCCCAAAGAATATAAGGACACACTATAATAGTTACTCAGCAACAAAGTACAGTGAAAAAAATTTATAATTAATTCAAGATTTATATCATTGGCTTTAGTACCAGTAAAATGCCGGGTAATTTAGGAACCCGTTGACACTGTACTAGTAGGAACTTTTTTTAATTAAATTTTTTGAATTAGAATTTCTTATCCTTGCAATTGAATTAGAATTAGATTGCTCCATACTGTTATCATAATTAGTCTCCATTGCATTATGAGGAAATCATTATTTAGGACTACCAATATCTAACATGAAGTTTTAGATAAACCAAAAGAGCTTCTTCTCTTCTTTCATTAATACTATTATTATATTACTATAGATCACTTTTTCTCCTGAATTAACTTGTTAAGCAATTGATAATCCAGAAATGAATTGGACAGACAAGCTAAGAAAAAAACTCAGTGAACAACAAGCGGAACCATAACCTGGCAACTGGCAAGATTATCAATAAACCTCAATTAGTATTTACTTGGCCACAGCCAGCCAATTATAATTCAAAATGAAAACTGAAACAATCAAGAAAATATGTTGAAAGATTGCAAATGGACAGAGTAACAATAACATGGTAACCCTTTCCACTAAATTATAATCATCAAGAGAAAGAAATGTTTTTGGTTTAAAAACAGTGTGCTTGACTTACTACAAGATACATATAAATACTAACACAAAATGCGCTTACAATTCACTATGAATCTATCCTACTATGGAAAGCCAATCAAGTGACAAAATAATGTATAAGTGAGAAGCATGCCCCCAGTCTCTTCCATGCAATTCCGCTCCATGTTTCTTGCAGAACAGGTAAAAACTGCAAGTTGCTGGGAAGTATTATGAGTTCAGAAGTAAAGCTCGAACAAGCTGGTTAGAGTTAAAATATGCTTCTACCATCAGTAAAGAGGATATAAAATTCATCAGTAAAGTTCATTGGGGTGCCATCGTCAGCAAAATCACATCACTGGGACAACACCAATTTGCCTCAAGTAAGTGCACTATGTAGGCTAGACCAACCCAAGGCGAGACAACTTTCAATGATGGAAGCTGGCAAGAGTTATGCCATGAGTAACAAAGTTGCATGCATTTTTCATTTTCTTGTGATAGGATATATATGGAGACAGATACCCACCAACAAAAGCATCAGCTTTTGGCATTTAATTTCTCCAAAGGTATCTTGTTTAGAAGCCCAGGATTTGCTTTACCTTTTGACAATTTCATTACCTGCACATCCCCAAAAATGCAGAATAATCTTGGTATATAGGAAAAATATTAACAAATTAACCAGGATAAAAATAGATAACAAGTTTCATATTAAGACCAGCAAATTTTTTACCTGACCAGCAAAATAACCTTGTAACTTAGTTTTGCCCCCACGATATTGCTCCAGCTGCTTTGGGTTCTCTCAAAGCACTTTATCTACCATTTTCTCAATCTCCACTGGATCTGCTATCTGTTATTTTCAAAACAATGAGAGGATTCTTTGCACAATGTCTACTACACCATGTTACTATATCGTCATTATCATTCAAATAATTGCAACCATTTGATTGGCAGTGTAAACCATCTCTCTCATAGAACATCACTTAATGAAACTAGTCCCAAATTAGGGAAACACTTGCTCGGGCTTTTTCACCAACATGCGACTCACTTTCATATATCAGGTTGATTGCCTAACAAGACAAAACTTGACAGCTGTACGCTTTAACATCAGTTGATGATCCAATGAAGTTGCAATAACAACTCCTCAAGATCTTTTGCCCAGGAGTCAGTAAGAAATGATGAAAATTCATACAGTCAATCAACAATACTATAGGACACAATAGCTTCAAAAGCAAGTTTCTTTTTCTTTTTTGGTGCTTTTTTTTGGGGGAGGACGGAGGGGAGTTTACTAGAATTAATATTGAATTAACATAAAAGTGATGATCAAATAAGGCCACTAACCAACCTCAGTTAGACCCGTAAAGAAGTTCAAGTTTTAGCTCATATCACATTAACATAACCTGAATAGGCTGAAATCAGGTCAACTAGCATACTCAAAGTTCAATTATACACAAGCTTAAAAACCATTCAGCTTCTCTTGCTCATACCATATCTCCAAGACATTGAAATGCTTATTAAACTCTCAACAGTAAAACCAAATTCAAAAACAAAAATAATTTCAAATTCAAAAAAATAAAATCTTAAAGATTTTGGTGCTCCTTGCATCATAATATGAGCAATACCATAGACAAATCCTACTTCAAAAGGTTTTGTTTCATTAAAGTCCTCAGATACAAGGACATCCACTAAAACTAGTTGTTCTTGCTTCCTGCATACTCACTCTTACAGTAGTCCAAGACCATGTAACCCTTGAAATTGAGCAGCCAATCCTAGGTATTTCAAATTTAGACATCTTGTGTGAGCATTTCATGGCAAGGGTATGAGAAATAAAAGTTTTCTTTTTATCATTTGAGAAGGATTGTATCTATACTTTTTTTTTGAAGTAAAACAGCAGAAATATCTGTACAAGTTACTATAAGTAACTTACCTGAACCAATTCCTTTTCTTTTATTAGTCCCTTAATGGTTCCACCTTAGGCTAGTAGTTCAAACAATATCTGCAAATTATAAATTATATGGTAAGAATATATTTTTTTTTGATAAGTACTAATACTTATTCATAAAGAAAACAGAATGGTAAAACGTGTCCAAACAAGACTAGGATAGGATTATAGCAAAACTATAATAAGGTCTTGCTTCCTTTTTCATTCACTTAGACAGGCTAACACAGCCCCATGCCCCCACAAAGCACAACCACAAAATCTGTACCTGCAGAAACCTCAGTCCCCCAGACACCAATTGAGCTGTCTCATTGCTAAACTATCATAAGGTCCCAATGATATTATAGTTTTAAAACTTATCCCCCATATTTTGCAGCTACCATATCTTAAAACATTGCCAACAAGGAACTCTAGCTCAAATGACACCTCCTCCCCTTGTAAGAAAAAAGTAGGAGGATGAGGTCATGGTTCAATGCTTGTATAGCTTACCAATAAAAAAAATCTTAAAATCTTGCTCCTTTGTGATCCTTACAATTCCCTCAAGCCACGTGCTATTACAAGCCTAATCTAGGCTAGTGTTATTTGATATTTTACCTACTTATATGTTAGATTAGAGAGGCTCTTATGATCCAATAACATTATAAAAGGGAGGAAGGGGGAGTAGAAGAAGAAAAAAGAAGAAAATCTTTTATACTGATGAGATATTTACAAATAAAGTGAATTGACAAGACCCAAAAAACAAAAAACAAAAAAACTAGGACAAACATTTACAAGCGTGATCCAATGACAGATGCGCATATGATGATCAACTAGGACATCAGAGTTCAAATGAAATTTGAAATGTAGTATGTAGTAATCACTAGTACAGCGACAAACTCTTACCTCTTTCCCTATCTTTCCACTAATGATACCACCTTTTATTGAAGCAATCAACTTAGCTAGCTCCTGGGGGATTAACTTAATCTCATTTATGGTCAACTTTTCATTTTTCATGTAGGCAGCAATATCACTCTTTATCCAATTGGCAGCCAGCTTCACATCAGATCCCTTTGCACTAGTTGCATCAAAAAATTTTGCAACCTGAGACATTCATTCAGCAAAAGAGCCATATCTCAAATCATTCTAGCATGACATATGTCCAAAACAAATACTTTAAAGCAACAGATACATGGTCATAAAGGCATGCAAGAAATATCTTTCAGGCTTGCCTCTAAGACAGACTAAGGCAAATGCCTCAAGGTACAGCATTAGAGGCTTAAATGACCTTGGCCACCTTTCAAATCCTGAGACATTCAAGAGGCACATGGAATATGCTTGAAGCTTGTGATATATGACTGAAATACATGAATAAACAAATTTTGGAGTTCTATTACGGGATTAAGAGCTAACTCTCTCTCTCTCTACACTTTTTTACTTACATCTCATTTTGAATAAATGCATGTAGATTAAGGACCTTAGGCACAATTCTACATTGAGAATTACTGAATCATATATGATTTAGGACAAAGGGAACAAGCCAAATAAGATTTTAAATTCCTGGGTCAGGTGTGGCAGTTCTTGGACAGCTTGGTTTTTGGAAAAAAGGTGGAAAATATTAAGAACTACAGGGTTTCTGCTGAAAATGAATAATAGGATTTGGGAATGAAACAAAAGGAAAAAACCAAGGTCTGGGTTGCTGTTCCTGGACTGTGAACATAACCTGTGAACTAGGTTTTATCTTTTTATGGGGTATTTGGGGTTATTTGATGGATGGGTAGTTCCGTGTTTTGAAGTTTAGATTTTAAGATTTAATAGGTGAAAAAAGACTGTATTCGCAAGATTTTAAGTTGCTGAGAATCTATGAACAAAAAGGAAAAAAGAATAAACTTCTAGGCATTACACCTTGGCATCATACCTCAGAGAAGGTTGTATCGCAAAAAATCTCATACAAACTTCAAAGCTTCGGAAATATAGAAAACTTATTTATGTTCCCCATTGAATAGAAAGCATTACATCTGACTAATTCCTAAACCTACTCCTTGGAAGCTAAAAATTACAAATTATGCAACAATTAAAAATAAATAAAATAAAATCAAAATAATATTGTTTCTCACTGCCAGTGCCAATATCTCTCTAGACTAACCAAAATTTTAGCTTTTCTTATTTTTATTAGCCATTCCTTTAATTTTATGTAATGAATATGAATTGGGTTTTTCCTACTCTTCTCCTTTTCTTCTTCTTTCTTTTTTGATAAGTAATAAGAGACTGTTTTTAATCATAGAGGTTTTTTTCTATTTTATTTGGTTGGCCTTTACCTTCAAAATCCTGAATGTGTAAAGCAAAAGCTTGTAAATGCCAATTGAACAGTCCCCAGATAGTAAAAACATTCAAAGTAATGAAGAGGACTCACATTAATGTCATTTGTTAGGAAAAGAACATCCGCATGCTTAGGCCCATCTTCTCATACCTTCTACGCTTCACTTCTGGAAGTTCTGGGAAATATAGATAATCAGAAAGCCCTTCCTTTTTCCTCATTGTAACTGTTTTCTAAAAAGTATAACACAGGTTAATGGAGCATAAAGTAGACACAAAATGACCAAGTGAACCATAAATCTAGTACTTGTTTCCACTACATCACTAGAATAAAAGCAAGATGTAGCAACAACCTGAGCGCCTTCTTCCCAGAGACGAGTTTCCTGTGTAATTTGATCACTCTGGCCTTGGGCTATGAAGAAGCACCTGCCTTGAAATTTCAAAATCAATAGCCCTGCTAACTGACGAAAAAGAGTTCAGATTTTTTTATCTCAACCTGACAATACAAGAGGGGCTTAGTTAAGGCACCAGCGCACTGCCAATTACTATGCACATCAAATGCATTGAGCTCTAGCTCAAATAAGACTTTTTTCCTCCTATAACAGTAAGAAGCAAGAATTAAACTACCTTTGTCCCAAGCTGTGATTGCCCAATTGGTCGAACTGAGACATTCACATCACAACGAAGTGAACCTTCTTGCATATTGCCATTACTCACTCCCAAATAATGAGCTAACCTCTGTATTTCTGCTGCATATTCTGCAGCTTCAACACCAGTTCTCATATCAGGTTCTGAAACAATCTCTCTGCTCTATTTAAATCAACCTGCAACAAAATCAACCATATCAACAAGTCTATAACATACATAGTAATCAGCAATTTCGCCAAGAGCCTTGTAGCTCAACTGGTTGGCACTTCCTGGTGTTTCCAAAGGAGACATCGAGGGTTCAAATCTCCCCTCTCCCAATTATTGAATCATCAAAATAAGAATAATAATAATAACCAATTGCAGCTCTTCTAAATCTATATATAAGATACGTGTCACAAACAAATTTTTTTTTTGCAATGCATACCAACTCATTCATACTGCTAGATAATAAGGCAATAAATTGCAAAATTAGCATGCTTATAGAATCAACTTAAGTTACTTAACCCACAAATCACATGACTAACACTTGGAACCTGATTAAACATGAAAACAGTCAACAATAAATATTCTTGAAAATAAAAGGAGAATATAGTTTGTTATAATAATAATAATAATAATAATAATAATAATAAAGTGATTAAATTCATTATTTTCTAATTGCTTAAATATTTGGGAGAACCAATAATTTATCATAACATAGGGAGTTTTATATGTGTTTCTAGTTTACGTCCTATTTAAAAAATTAAAAATCTATGTATTGAGCCCCACCTATTAAAGGGGCACGCAAAAAGAGTGTTAGAATAATGAGAAAATAATTAAATTTATTATTTTTTTAATACTTTAGAAATAATTAAATCTATTATTTTTAGTACTTTTTTAGAGAATCGATAATTTCTCATGGTTAAAATATAAAATATAGTAAAAATTGGTACGGTACGTAGGCAAAGGGAAAGAAGTAATTACCTGTGAATAACTTCCATATTCTGAACGAAGCAGCTTGCCTGCATCTTCCTCCATGTGAACCCTTGTAATGCCAAACCTCCTATGCCCACCACCGAACTCCACAGGAATATCCAAATCAATGTAACCACCACTTGCAATTGGAACATCAAATTGAGATAGTTGGTACCCTTTTGGAAGGTCCGGGTAAAAGTACTGTTTCCTATCAAACTTTGAGTTTAGAGAAAACTTGCAATTCAGTGCAAGACCCAGTTTCACCGCTAATTCAATGACCTTTGAGTTCAAAACTGGCAAAGCACCAGGCAAACCCATGCAAATGGGGCAAACACTAGTATTTGGTGGAGACCCATAATTGTATGGACAACCACAAAAGGCTTTGGTGAGTGTTGAGCTGGACATGAGTTTCTATACCGATGATTGCTTCATAGTCTTTTAATATTTTATCAATCTGGGTACGAGGTAAAACTTTGATTCGAGGCTTTTGTTTTTCTTGAGCGGCTGTTTGGGCTTCTGTGGTTTTCATAGTGCAATATAGTAAAGCACCATTCTTTCTTCTAAACAATGCAGTCTGGTACAGCAACAAAGGGTAGTTTTGAATTCTTCTAAATATATTGGAAGCCATCATCAGGGTCTGAATCAATTAATATATCAAGCAATACATAGGCTGTCTGCAAAGCATTAAAATAAGGCATTGGTATGCTATAAATATATTGAAAAAAAACAGCATAAATCTATTATCTTTACAATTCAAGCATTCAAATTAAAGAGACAAGAAAGTAGTGAGACTTTTGTGAGTGTGGGTTAGCAATTGTAGAAGAATAAAAACATGGAAACCACTGTTTATTTATTCCAATATGGACAATTCCAGACCTGTTGGGCTTACTTAATAACGGCCCACGTTGAAAAATCTATACTTTTTTTTTTGGATAATTGAAATCTATCCTTAAATTCAAACCATTTACAAACAAACAAACACAATCATTACTCATAGGACACGTGTAGTCACTCTCATTCATCAACAGACACCTATTCTCAACGTTCCCAACCGCCAAAAATTTCCTCACAAAACAAGTGTTAGTGTTTCCAAAAGCCCTTCTCTGTTTGTGTTACCCAAAACCAGACCAAAACAGGGCAGGAAATGGAGAAGATGGCACTTTTTTGTTTTTCTGATTCATCATTAACCATTTGCTTTCATAGCTTCCATATGTAGAGCAGTTGCTTGTGAGTTCTTACTCTGATTAAACTGACTCATTCTTCTTCATAATTGAATTAATGTATTGTGAATGATTTGATATTTAGGTTTCTGTCTTTTTTGGGTTGGTTTGTATTAAACGTCTGGGTTGATGATTTGGATTGTTAAAATTGGGTGTATCAATGTATGTGAGAATTTTAATTTTTTGAGTCTGAATTAACTCCATTTTTCTAGATTTTATATGTGTTTTGTTCAAGTTCTGTTTTTTTTTTTTTTTTTTTTTTGCTGTTTTTTGAATAAGTGTGTTCTAGATTTTTATGTGTGATTTGTTTTTTGTTTTTGTTTATTATAATTATATTATCTTGGTTAATTTCCATTGTATCTGTAAATACAACCAGGGGCATGGTTCATGCGTGTGTATGTTGTACCAAAAACTTGTTTTCTTAAATGGTCCTTTTTTTGTATGCTAACATTACCTGCAGAATGATGATTTTGGTGTAGTGGTCATGTTTGGGACCTTTGGGATGAAATTATGTCCCATATAGATGACACACTTCCACTGTTTCATGTGATATTCAATTTACTTTATTTTGATTCTTTTTGCCTCTCCTCTATAGAGGTTGGAATTGGATTGTTTTACCAAACAATCAATTATATATGGTTCCAACTTCCAACTCCTAAACTAGGAAACACCTGTGCCTCCTTCCTTTAATGAAGTTTTATGGTTGTGGCTAAACTTGATTTCAATAACTTTTACAGATTTTCCAATGAGAAAAGATGGAACTTGAGAAAGTAGAATCTGATCTCCTTGCCTTAAGACAATTATATGGGCTCCTTCAAAATATTGGTCAAGGCCTGCAAAGCAAAAGTTCAGAAAATGTAAGCTCTCTTATCTCGAAACAATCTGTTTTCCTTTGACTTACCATGTCATGAAGTCTTGACTTTCAATTGTATTACTTCAGTACCACACTCATTATTTTGGCTATGGGAAAAATAAACAAGAAGCAATTAATAAACCTTTTCTTTTATTTGTTTCTTAATTTTAATTTTTCGCCCCAGGCATTGTGGTGGTAATATACTCTATCCTTTTGAAGAATCTTGAATTGTACCTCTTTGTTCATTGCATGATTTGATTATAGTCTTTATAGATACTTTGAAGAATCGAAAATGTGCGAAGAATATAGTTTCTGAGATAGAAGATAAATTCTAGAAAAACAACTACCTGGTGTTGTATTCACCGATATAATCGTTTAGTTTTACATCTCATGTCTTTTATTATTAGTACAACAGGTGAGGGGTTCTGTTTCTATAACAAACCATTCAAAAATCAAATAAAAGATCAGACAACATAATAAGTTATAAAGAATCTTTTGGTGGTGAGTAATATCTTCGGAACTCTTCTTGCCATTCACTGTTTTTGATTTCTTCTCTGCAGTCTGTGACTTATCCTTAATGAAGAAATCATTTGTTGAGTATAGTTGTTTTTTCTTTCTTGTTGATATTTTTTTTGAGTGGTGCTTTCAATACTACAAAATTTACTACATAAGCTCTACAAACCAATGTGTCAATTTTTAGACATGAGAAAAAAATTTAACCAAAAAAAATATTTATTATGTTATTGTGCTGACACAAATTACATTCATTGTCACTTCATTTTGCAAGTTTTTATTTTTATTTTTTTATTTTATAAGAAAATTGGTAGTAGTTTTAGCATTTTCTGTCTTTTTTTTCCCTACTTTTACTCCCAAGGAATGGACGTCTTATAGTATATAGCAACATAAAAAACATTTAGTGCTCTTTTGTTATGACTTAATCTTAACATGATCTTCTTCTTCTTAAACAGTTGGATGAGAAAGCACAACTCTTTTTGAAAACTTTGCTTGACAATGCAACAGAAAGAGTTTTTGAGACCCATTCAAAGGTACGTTTTGTCATTCAGTACTGTGAATGAAGTTCTTGTTGGTTTTGTTTCTAGAGCAGACTGTACTTAAGAAAACAAAGTATGATATTGGATCCTATTATCTTAATAGGCAAAGGATTATTGCCTAATTTATTTTCTCATGCTGGTATCACAGATTATAGCAGCACAATCTGGTGTCTCTAACACACCAAAGGCTATGCTAAAGTTAAACCCTCCTGTTCCAACATCTGTTCCCATCATTACTCAAGCCTCAAGTAAAGGGTCCAAATTCCAATCAATTACTTCACAGAAAGATGAGCTGCCACCCAGGAAACCAACACTAAAGAAAGCAACTTCCATGCTCTCTAAACCCAGCATTTCTTCAAACAAACCTGAGGGCAGAAGGCAACAATGTTGGATTTATGAGCAAAGCAGTATGAAGAGGCAGAACTCAGTTGAGGACACAAACAGCATAGCTAACGCTAGAGCCACAAGTTCAAACTTAAATAGTACTCGTCAACATCAACTGCACAACCAGTTAGGCCCTTCTAATGTGGTCAATGTGCAAGCAAAAGAAATACCACAAGTGAAAGAGAACCCAATACAGAAAAGAATGCATGAACTCCAACATAGTCCAAGCATTGCTAGTTCCTCGAGCTATTTGGCAACTGGGCTTATTGAACCAGGACTTGGGAATAAAAAACCGGACCAGGCCAGTGATTTTTCAAAGGATGTTGCTAGTACACTCAAACAAGTCGAATCCCACATTTCAGCTTTAAAACCTTGTTCTGGTATTGTGGATTTTAAAATGACTAGTGCAAGTTTGGCTGTGATGTCTAAGCCAGTTACTCCTTTGACACAAACAAGAGATGGGTTTGTTAAAAAAAGCGAGCTGGGCTATCTTGGTGAGCCTGTAGCTTTGGGTCTGGGTCAAAATGATCTGCCGAGTCAGCAGGTGAGTCAACTCAGCAGGAAACATGATAGTCGTTTGAGCCCAGCACGCAAGCCCATTTATTCTCTGAGTCAGCTAGCGAGTCAGATCGGTGGTGTTGGGGACAGTGAATCATTTTCAAGAGCACGTGGCTGGCCAAGTGTGAGGAGTAGAATTGGGTCACTGAGTCGAGCAGTGAGTCAGAATGACGATTTAACGAGTCAGAGCGGTGATTATGTTCACGGGTTGAGGTTTCCTATGAGTCAGCCTTCCAAAGAGAGTGAAAAACAAAAAGATCCTACGGTTGAGATAAAGACAACTAGGAAGGGGGTTAGATCTAGACCATCCATGCCACCTCAGTTAGTGGAATCCACTTCTTCTCTTGGTCCTAGTGAGAGAAAATTGCCACCTCAGATGGTAATCAAACCAACTCTACTAGGACTAGATCAAAGAAAAGGGACCCACAAAATCAGCCATATGGGCCCACACAACAAGATCTTGCCACGTCAGGTGCTTGATGAATTAGAGGGTCCTAGCTCTTCTTCAGATTCTTACTTCTCCACTATTAATAAACAAGGTAGTAGTGTGAGCAGCAGTGAAAGCTTTGATTACTCATCGCCAAGTCAGACTCGGACCCACCATCAAATTGGTCCCACAAGTGAAACTAGTTGGGCTAGTGAGAAAAATCAAGGTAGTGGGAGCAGTATTGAAAGCTATGGTTACTCATTGCCAAATCAAACTCGGGCCTATCGTAACATTGGTCCCACGAGTGAAAGTAGCTGGACTAGTAATGAAAGCTACGGTTATATTGGTCCCACATTGAGAAGGGTTGTAATTACAAGTGAAAGTAGCTCAGAAGAGACTAAAAACGGTCCATATGCGGGTCCTACTAGAAGATTCAAATTAGGCCGTAGGAGAAGCCCAAAAAAAGCAATTGGACGGTTGAGGAATTTCAAGAACAAATTAGGACTTATATTTCATCATCACCATCACCATCACCATCATCACCATGATGATGATGAGAATGGTCAGAAAATGTTACACCATAGGGATGTGCATGATAGTAGAGCGGTTCAGAAGGTGAAGAAATCAACGGTGAGTAGTGTGCCACGGAAGCATCAGGATGGACATTTTCATGGTTTGATGGAAGGGCTATTGAAGCATGTGCAACATTCAAAGAAATCAAAGGGTTCTAAAGGTGGGATCAACCGGCTGGGAAATGGGCCACGTGGTGGTAATAAGAAGTTGCATTTGTGGAAAATGTTACGACGTCGTGGTGGTGGGGTGAAGCTGCCCAAAAGCAAAAGGGGGCGTGTTAGAATAGGGTTTATGAGGAAAAATAAAAAACCACTTCTTAAAATGAATTGAGATTTTTGGTTCCTTTTGAAAAAATAGTGTATTTATGTTTTCTTTTCCTATTTTTTGTGGGACTCACTTATGAAAAGCATGTTTGGGTTTGTTTTTTTGTTCTCATTTTATTTTCATTTTCAATATCAAAAAAAAAAAAAAAAGTGAGAATAAAAATAGAATACGAAAACAACTCTTTAACATTTTTCAGTTTCAGCAAAATGAGTTTAGTGGTATTTTTGTAAAAAAATTGAAAATTGCGAGAAAAGATTGTGAGGATATTCAATGAAGAAAGTAGTTGTTTTTTCATAACTCATATGAGTTCTTGAAGGAAAGATGGAGGGAAATCCAATGCTGGGTGGGCCTTTGGCCCAAAGCTTATTTGGAAGGAAATCCAATTGTAGAATAATATAAAGATGGAAGGAAACCCATTGCTTATATGGACTATTCCAGGCCTGTTTTTATGGGCCTACTTAAAAACAGCCCACGTTGGAAAATCTATCCTCAAAGTCAAACCAACCATTTAAACAAAGCAAAAAAAAGCAAAGAGTTGCTGTACTCTGTCTATCAAATATCAATATCTCCTCTTCTCTCATGTCTTTTGAATTTAGCAGCAGCAACATTGCCTTTGTCTTCTAATCACACACACAACAGAAATGGGCTCAGCTACCAAAGAAAATAAGAAGAACAGTAAGTTTCTCTCTCTAAGTAACAAAGTACAAGAGAAAAAGTTTGTAATTCGTTTTTGAGTTAGAAGTTCTTATGTTTCCCAAGTACCCTTTTCAATTGTCTGATGCTGTTCGAAATTTGATGTTCAAAGTGTGGTTGGTTTTAAGGTAGGATTTTTCTTTGATTAATGATGTAATGATATAATGGGTTCTTGAAATTTTGCAGGTTCTGCTAAAAGAGTAGCTGTTATTGGTGCTGGTGTTAGGTACTCTCCTCATTCATTAATATTTATGTGTTAAGGCTTTTTATTGTTGTTGGTAAATTATTCACTGTGTTTTCTTAGAGAGAGGCTGAGTGGGTCTTTCATCAATGTGGTAATCAACTTCTTTGATTAGTATTGTGAACTATGTGAATGTATAATGTGGGGTTTAATTGTGAAATCATGAAAAGGCAGGACTAATGCTAGGATGGAATTAGCTATTAATGTTTTGATTATATATTGGAAATGTTTAGTTTGTTTAATTTGATTTGTGTGAAATGGTTGTAAATTGTGCCTGCACACAATGCTCAAGCTGACTGGTAAGTGGCCTCTTTTAGCCATTAGGATAAAAGGTAACCATACTCACTCTTACCTCAGCGATCTAGAACCAGGCAATAGAGCTTCTTCAGCTGTCTGCCTCTTTCTAGACAACTCGTAGTGTAAACTATTGACATTGCAAAATCAACTGGCACCTTCTGATGTTTCCAATGGAGACATCCAAGCTTCAAAAATATAATTATGGTCCCTTAAGAATGTCTGGAGTATTTAAACTCTGCTGAAGTAAGCCCATCAGTCCTCCCTCAATGATTGGATGGAATGTAAGGTTTTGGGTTCAAGACTCACCAGGTGCATCGCATGAGTAACTTAACCAATTATTTAAAAAAACTCTCTTGAAATAAGCCCATCAGTCCAGAACTTAATTTATGCTTCAGTGATGAGTTTATTATCCAATTTGACAAATTATATTATGATACTCACACATTTTGCAATATAATTTGTCTTTTGTTTTCCATAAGTTGACTTTTACTTTATCTTTTGATGGTCAAGTGGGCTTGCTGCAGCATACAAATTGAAATCACATGGTTTGAACGTCGCAGTATTTGAAGCTGAAGGAAGAGCTGGAGGAAAGTTAAGAAGTGTTTCACATGATGGTCTAATTTGGGATGAGGGAGCGAATACAATGGTAAAAATTTTTTGTTTGCAGATTGGGATGACAATGAGTTCTTACTTGAAACCAATAGTAATGGAGGTTTTGTTGCTGTGCAGACTGAGAGTGAACCGGAGGTCAGAAGTTTGCTTGATGACCTTGGACTTAGAGAAAAGCAACAATTTGTAAGGGTTTTCTTTGTTGTTTCAAACATTTAACTGAGTAACCTGTAACTTGTGCATTGTCATGCTATAGTGGGAATCTTTTTCTTTGATTTGTCTTCTATCACAAACTATGTTTAAGACTTTTGACTGCTAAACTTTGATTCTTGGAGTTTTGAAGAGATACCTCATTGCTTTGGAAATAAATTTTTTGAAGTTTGTGGTAGTTATTCTCTTCATTTGTTATGGAACTTTTATGACTAAATAAATTGTTGTCTTCTGTTACAGCCAATATCACAGAACAAGCGGTATATTGTAAGAAATGGGATGCCAGTACTGGTATGTCCCGCCTTTTACATTGTGCTAATTGAGTTTGCTACTTTTGATGGTATCACATTTTTTTTTTTTAATTATAAATTTTAATTTTGTTACTGTTGTTTATATGCAGCTGCATTAACTGTGATGACAACCTTTCATTTTTTAATGTCAGATACCCGCAAATCCCATTGCACTGATCAAGAGCAACTTTCTTTCTGCCAAATCAAAGGTTTGTTTCCAAAACATGTTCGGAAACCACTTCAACCTTAGAAAATTTCCATTATTTAAAAAAAAAAAATATATATATATATTAATTTGCAATGTTTTTGGGTCCATTGACAATAATCATTACATGTTTTGTTTGTGTGTTGACAAAGGTTGTTGCAAGAAATAATGTATTCATAACAAAGATCTAGGCTTCCTGATGTATCATATGTGCATTCATATGCATCTAATCAAATGAATTCCTTAGATTTTGAAACTGGCAAGTTTGGGTAGAATATGGCAACTGGCAACTATGCACATGAGATGTGAGATTCATGATCTAAGGGCACCAAGAGTTCACTACAGTTAAATGATAATAATGGCCCTACACAAAGTGTGCAAATAAGAAGCTACAAGTTCTCTGTGCTGTTTCATTGCACACTTAAGGTCATTAGGTTGTTATCTTCAATTTCTGGAATTGACTTTATTTTATTTTTTCAAGGGTATGCAGTGTGCTTTTTTGTATACTCTGTGTACTTGGGTTACACCCCCTTGGACACTTATATTAACTTAAAAAATAATAATAATAATAATAAAAAACTCATGAAATTCTATATATATAGCTCTTGACACTTGACATGCTAGAGCATAAGACTTCCCACAAAAGTATACTTGTGGAGAAATATTAAGGTTTTTTTTACCCACAATTTTTTTTATTAAAAAAAAAGGAAATATTAAGGTCACTTATATTAAATATTGTACATGGCCTGTAATTGTTGTAAGAATTTGGAAAATAGGAGGGCACACCTTGATAGTTTCTATTTTGCTAGTGTTTGCCTTGTATCATTACTCTCTACAACTCTTGACACATTTTATACAATTTAAAAGTACAAAACTCACTTTGGAAGGCTTAGTACAAAACTTGGCTTAGTTGATCTGTATCTTTTTGCTTGAAAATCTTTCAAGTGGACAGCCAATTCAAAACTAGAAGAATCGTATCTGACAAAGCATATATTTCTAAAGTTATTTACAATTGGGGAATTAATACACAAGTATACAAATTGCATCTGAATTGCCAAGGTAATTTTAAATTGCATAAAGTGGAACCCAATTAGATTTTTTTTTTTCTTTTACACTGCACATCTTTTCTGTGAGCATTCTTCAAGTTCAAGGAGCATAGTACAACTCTTTCTCTCTCTCCTTTTGAGTATAGCGAAATGTGCATTTCTGTGTGTGCAGTTTCAAATCATTCTTGAGCCATTTTTGTGGAAGAAAATTAACTCCTCAAAAGTTTCTGATGACTATACACAGGAAAGGTGATAACCCTAAAAATATGTAATTTTAAGTTTTCTGCTCATACTTTTTCTCTTCTTTGTTTGTTACTATTTACAGTAGTCCCTTTGTTTTCTTATTTGCTATTTGTTCTCTTGTAGTGTGGGTGGGTTCTTTGAGCGTCATTTTGGGAAAGAGGTATTCATTGTATTGTAACACCATTAATCCGTAATACATACATTTCTATACATGAAATGATGTTTATGTAGCACAAATCTTTTGTTCTTCCTGAAATTGATAGATGGAAATATTTAATGCATTTCTAATTAGTGCTTTTCACTTGTAAGGTTGTTGATTATCTCATTGACCCTTTTGTTGCGGGCACAAGTGCTGGAGATCCCGAATCTCTTTCTGTGAGTAATGTCTAAGATCTTTGGACTACCTACATACTTATCATTGCTAAGAAGCACAAGCATAGGATTTTTTTTTTTTTTTTCAATTGATCAATTATGTCACTAACTAAAGAAGATGCCTGTGCATAAGTGTGGTGTATTTATCCTGCATTAATCTTTGTTTTTTGGGCAATCAGAAACTTTTAGTTTTAGAGAGCTGCTTTTATGAGCCATGACTTCTTTATGTTATGACTTCAACTGTTGATGCTTATTCATTTTCATTTGTTCAATAACCTCTTTTTATTGCTTTCTTAATGTTTCAAATAGATCCGGCATTCTTTCCCAGATCTGTGGAATCTAGAACAAAGGTACTGTGTACTTTATGCGATTTCTACATTTTACAATTGATTATTGCCAAAGATTTTTTTTTGACTTAACTGTTTGTTTGAATCTGGATTCGCTGTCAGTTGTGTCATTCTGTACAAACCCTGCCTTTGCCTATCCTATTGTTAGAAGAGAATTTATACTTGAGTCATGGCTCATGATTCAGTTGACCTTAAGAGATTTGTCTCTTTATAGAAGAATTTGTGATACATCTGGCTACAAAGAGTATATTTTATTATTTAACAGTTACATGAGCACTTTAAAATTTGGTCTATTTCTCTTGGTACTTGATGTCTTCTTTATCTGCAAATAACATTGTACTTCTATAGCTTCATTCCTCACTGACTTCTTGCAACCATTCTTTAGGACCTAATTTGGTACAACTTTCTGTAATTGAATTGGCAGGATGAACTATTGTGATCTATAATTATTAATAACATATACATATTGATATTCTATTTATTGATGCTTGTTTCATGATCAATGTCTATAATTGGCCTATTTTCTACTCTGTCAGGTTTGGCTCCATTATAGCTGGGCTGCTTCAATCTAAGATATCTGCCAAAAGGGTAAAAAGTGGTGAAACAAAGGGTACTTTAGAAAAAAAGAAACCTCAGCGTGGTTCATTTTCCTTTCATGGTGGAATGCAGGTACTGATACCTCTTAAGAATTTATGTAGTTTTGCATGTTGTACCTGACATCACTCAGGTGTAGCATGCTTCTTGTAGATGTAGGAATGTAATGCTTAATGTGATCTTATTTTGCACATTGCTAGTTTTTAGAATAAATACTTGGTTCTTGTATTCTGATCTTGGTCTTTTGCAGACACTAACTGATATGTTGTGTAAAGAGCTTGGCAAAGATGATGTTAAACTGAACTCAAAGGTCTTGTCACTATCTTACAGCTGTGATGGGAAGTCTGCATTAGAAAATTGGTCAGTTTCTTATGCTTCTGACCATGACAAGCATTTACAACGTTTATCTGTTGATGCTGTAATCATGACGGTCAGTATACATATTTTCTCAGAAACATTTTTTTCTCATTTATTTGCAAGACCATGGAATATGTATTTTTAACATTCTCAAAAAAAATGTATGATTTATTTGTCTGATGTTGCTGCTGCTGAAGCTTATGCAGCTTGATGCGAGTTGATTTGAAAGAAATAAAACAAGAATAAATGAAATAGAGCAAGAAAGAAAATATATCCATTTCACATGGCAGTTGTTGGATTCCTGCCAACTGCCATGACAAAATTTGATTAAAGAAAGTTGTTTCTCAAGGAAGAACCCGTGCCACAGAGCACTTTAATGCTTCTAAATTATGTATACTTACACTTTAGCCACATGACTTGCATGGAAGATGCTTCTGTATTCTGGAATGTAGTTTCACCTGCTCACACTTGCTGCATTATATATATACACACACACACACACACACACATATATATATTGCCAAGAAAGAAACATTGTTGACTGACAAGGAGCTTAAATTATTATAGGCTCCATTAAGTAATGTCAAAGAAATGAAGATCACCAAAACAGGAACGCTCTTTCCACTTGACATTCTTCCTGAGGTATCTATTCCTTAAGTTTGACTTGAATTATGACGCATCAGGTAGTAGGTGCTTTCCTTTCAGGTTGAGTATCTAAACAGAGATAACATTCCTCTAAATTGACGTTCAATTAATCTTTATACCTGTAAATGGTATAACTAAACAAGTTATAGTCTTCAACAAATACTTTTGGTACCTGAAAAAAAGTTCTTTTCAATCTTAATGATATTGCAGGTGACTTACACTGTCTCTGCTGGTCATATTGCAGGTGACTTACATGCCAGTATCTGTCTTAATCACAACCTTTAAGAAGGAGAATGTCAAGAGACCACTTGAGGGATTTGGAGTTCTTGTTCCTTCTAAGGAGCAACAAAATGGTCTAAAAACCCTTGGTAATGCTTGGCTCTGGCTCACTATACGTGAACAATCTAAATTATTCTTCTAATGTTTCAACTGTATGTAATTTGCTGTACAGGAACACTCTTTTCTTCAATGATGTTTCCAGATCGTGCACCTAATGACCTATATCTTTATACAACCTTTGTTGGGGGAAGTCGAAACAGTGATCTAGCTAAAGCTTCTACGTATGGGAAGCTTCCATGCTTTTGATTTAGCAAATAAATTATGTATCATATCCTTTACTGTTATATCTTTTACATCAAGTTCTAGTCATTCTACTTATTTCTGTTCTAATTATATATTCCCGTCAACTAACATTTTTCTCCTGTTACCTATATTGCTAGGGATGAGTTGAAGAAGATTGTTTCTTCTGACATCAAGCAATTGTTGGGAGCAGAGGGAGAGCCCACATTTGTAAAGTATAAAAACCAATATTTCTTCTTTTTCATTTTTCCTTTTTCTTCAGGTGGTAAATTTTGGAAATGAATATGTTAAATCCTGTAAATTACCATATTTCTTTATTTAAGTTTGTTCTTATATTGTGAAGTGTACTTAATGGCAGTCATTTCTACTGGAGTAAAGCATTTCCCTTGTATGGTCGTAACTATGGTTCAGTTCTAGAAGCAATTGAAACGATAGAGAAAAATCTTCCTGGATTCTTCTATGCAGGTAATCACTTATCAACTTGAAGCTTGCATGTAATAACTTGTAATTTGGATAAGCAATCATTTTCAATCTCCAGCTGGATGAAGGGCTGGCTGATCCTGCCGTTTCCTAAAGTTATATTATTATTATTAAATAACTAGAAGTTCAAATTTAGACCAATGCAAAAATCAACTTATTATAAGTGAAGGAATTCAATGAAAAGTATATGAAAATACTTATCCAAAAAAAAAAAAGGTATATGAAAAATAATTACCTTATTGAATTGAACTTATATATGAATGTGAAAGTGGATAAATACGGCTTGTCTTATTCTCCTTAATACACATCAATGACTACACTGTTATTAGAACACTTGGTATATTTCCACACTTTAATAACTAGGGTGTAAGATAGATCCCTAGAGAGCAATCATCTGTGAAGGAGAGAGTGAACAGAATCATCCAACATGTACTTAACGTTGAACATTTATTGACAAAGAAAGAACGATTATTTTTCTAGGAATAGTGCCTAACTTCAAGGGCGGTCACTTTTATGGGAAATTGCAATCAAATTTAGATAATAAACTTTTAAGATCTTAATAAACTAGCAATCCCTGTGGACGCCCATGGATTGGGCCAAACCAACTGAAGTTTCTAGGGAGTCGATGGCCAACTTTTCAAATTTAATAAACTTGTAAGATCTTAATATGCCTTAGCTTCAAGAGTTGTTAAACATGATCAGGTTTCTATTAGGCTTTTTAAGACATTCATGTAAGAAAATAACAGCACATCATACCATTATATCACTATAAGTTGTGAATATCACCATTTATGCTGTCTTAGCATGCTAGTTAATGACATTGCAACAAAAACTGGAGGATCTGTATTGTTACCGTTCTTCTTACTCTTTTCCTTGAATTCCTTGTCCTAAGGTTTGTCCATGAAATGATAGGATTACATACAGCCCTGAAGTAGAACCGAACTTATCTCCTCGTGGCCTTATCCAACTGAATTAGATGGTGTTGGGTACAGAAATACTATTTTCAAAACATTGTAGATTTTGGGTAAATGCCTCTGAATATAATGAAGCTTCTTATCCTACATTTGTGAAAATGATAAAATTATGGAAAATAATGATTTTGACTGAGAAATGTTATGCTGCTGCTAAGGAATCCTCCGAGTGGATTTTTATCTTGAATTCTTGATATTTATTTGTGTACTACATATATGGACAGAGACAAACAAGAACTGCTTCTGTCCACCGTATTATGTTATGCTCAGCTAATGCCATCAATAATTTTAATTTTTCTTTTCTGGTATGGACTAGGTAACCATAAGGGTGGACTGTCTGTTGGCAAAGCAATAGCCTCTGGGTGCAAAGCAGCTGATCTTGTGATCTCCTATTTGGAGTCTTCTTCCGATGACAAATTGCTCAAGGAAGGACCAACGTTATAGAAATAGGAAGTGTATCCTTGGTACTTAAAATGTTTTCTAACCTTTCTTCTTTGAAGAATATAAGGATGGGTTATCTCTTGCAGAATGTATACCATTCCCCTCTTTTGAAGGGTAAGCAATGAACATTATCTCTTTGTGCATGATAGAGTTACCTTATTGTGACATTTTTGTTTATTAATAAGTCCCAAGATTTTCCCCCCCTTTTTCCATTTTGTGGGATAAATAGTTCTTCCAAGATTACAATTTGATGGTTCTAATTTTTTTTTTAAATTGCTTAAAGCCGGCCGATAGGCGAAAGAGGATCCACTAGTTCAGTTTTGATTAGAATAGGCTTATAATAGAGAATGCTCTAACCTTGGGAACCAGGCCAAGCCATCCTTTGTTTGTGGTCGACATTTCGGCAAATGAGAGTCAATAATTAGCTTAATCCAATAGCAACAAAAAGAACGAAAACTTAATTAGAGGGTGTTTGGTTTGAGCATAATTTTAACTCAAAACTCAGTTTTCAAACTCAGTGGCCCGCAAAAAAAAAAAAAAAAAGTGTGTTTGGCTGAGTTTTTGAAGTTAAAAAACAATAAAAACCAGTGAGGTTGATCGCATTTATCCACCCTAGGTACTTGCAATGTACACCCTAAAACTTCAAAACTTTGCAACAGCACTCGTTGAGAATAATCTGCGGTATTCATGATGATCCTTTCTATTCAAGCAGCATTATTGCAATGATGAAAACGGCAGAAAACAAGGGAACGCCCAGTATTAATAGACCCCGAATAAAGCTTCTTTTTTTCTTTACTCTTTTTTTTTTGGTCAAAAAATAATAATAATCATTCTGTGTAAGGGAAGTTCCACTTCCACCAAGCATAAGTATAGCGAGAATCATAATCAGTTTGGTTATGATCCTCATAATCCTTTTCTAAGTAAAGCAACATAGTGATTTAGGTTAGCATCACACTTCTTTCTCAAAAAAAAGGTTAGCATCACACTAGTACCACTCCAACTTTTCCCTTTGTTTGTACGTGTTTAATGGATTGCCTCACCATATGATTAATTGCATCAACATATATGAGTTTTTTTTTTTTTTTTTTTTTTTTGTGTGGAGAAACTATAGAAGTGAGTATCTACTAAGTTGTATTTAAATTTTAAAACTATGTCATACTAAAAAGATAATATAATTCATTGCGCTGTGACATTGCCTTTTAGAATGTACTAGTATAATTTATTACTTCCACACCCACCCTCCACACACACCCCCCCCCCCCCCCCCCCGTCAAAAAAAACAAAAAAACCTTATGGCTGGAATTAAACTTACACGAACCATTACGTAGGAAAATTTTTTTTTGGGCCAAGAGCTTTATAGTTCGACTTGCAATTTTTGATATTTTCAATAATAAATACGTTTAAGATTCAATTTTCCTTTACTTAACTATCAAATTATTATCATCTACTTTACGTGTGCGTTTGCGTACTATGGTTTCCGCGTTTGCGTTTGGCTAATCTCATGACATTGTTCATGGACCAACCAAGTTGCACAAAACGCTTGATTGTTTAAAAAATATTTTGTTACAGTGTTTTTAACAATAAATTTTCAGTTTTTAGCAAATAAACGGTATCCAAACAGGTTCTACATATCACACAATTTTATCATAAAATTATTTTACATTGTCAAAATAGGATCTCAAGAACTATAAAAATTATATAAGATAATAATATAAAAAAAAAAAATTTTCTTCTAAAGTGGATAATTTGAGGAAAGGTATGGGCTTTTAAGGATTTGACTTTCAAACTTACGAAGGCAACAAAATTTGCCCTTACAAATTGTCTTGACCATCACTCCTCTCTGCCATAGCTCGCTCGCAACAATGACTCAGTGTCAGTGAGTGAGCCAACAAATAGTTTTCCTCTCTCTAGGGTTTTTCTCTCAGGGCTTCAATCAACACCAATTCAGCCTCTCAAACCACAGGTAAGTTTCTTTTAATACAATTTACAAACCCGCAAATCTTTTCTCAGAAAGAAAAAAAAAATGTTTCATTTCATATGCAAAACGCTGATACAAAACAGAATTGTAAATTCAAAAACCAGTTATGTTTGTTATATCCATACCATGCCATTTCTCAGTTCTGTTTCAAACCCCACAGAGAAACAACCTTTGACAGTCTCTTACCTCATCAACTCATGTGGGTTGTCCTTAGAACAAGCTATTTCAGCTTCTAAAGTTGTCAACATTAAATGCACAGACCAGCCAGACTTACTTCTTAAGCTTTTGAGCACTCATGGCTTTAAAAAAGGTCACATTGCAAGCTTGATTTCTAAACACCCACCTCTGATTTTAGCTCATCCAGAGAAAACTATAAGACCCAAGATTGAGTATTTTGAGTCCTTGGGTATTACAGGAACTGACCTACCTATGATTCTCTCTTCAAACAAATACATTTTATTGTGTAGTCTAAAGGAACATATAATACCCTCCGTTAATTTTCTTAGGGGGGTTATTCATACCAATGAGAACCTTATTTTTGCATTGAAGCAATATTATGCGTTTCAAGCCAATATTAAGAATGTTATGGAGCCAAATGTATCCACTCTGAGGGCTCATGGAGTGCCAGAAAAACATGTTGCAAATCTCTTGATGATGCATCCTAGGTCACTTAAGTTGAGGGCTGATTTGTTCAAAGAGGTTGTTTGTGCAATTAGAGAAATGGGTTTTGACCCAATGAGAAACTCGTTTGTTTTGGCTGTCCGTTCAATGTCAGTAACAAGCAAAGTTACTTGGGAAAAGAAAAAGGAGGTTCTTAGGAGCTTTGGTTGGTCTGAAAATGACTTTCTTTTGGCATTTAGATTACAGCCAAGGCTAATGATTTGTTCAGAGAAGAAAATTCGGAATGTGCTGGTTTTCTTGACAACTAAGGCAGGTCTGATGCCATCGGATGTTACTAGATGCCCATATTTATTTCTGATGAGTGTGGAGAAGAGAATGAGTCCCAGATGTGCAGTTCTGCAAGTTTTGATGTCTAAAGGTCTGGTCAGCAAAGATATAGATTTAGTTCGGAATTTGAATTATGGGAAGGATTACTTTGAGAAGAAGTTTCTGACTCCATTTATGGAAGAAGTCCCTGCAGTGATTGAGGCATACCAGGGTAAGATGGGATTTCAGGGATTCAGTGATTGATTGTGAGGCTTGAATCTGAGGGAAGAAGCCCTGAACTATGTAAACATGCTGGCAACAGGTGTGGGCTCACAAATTCACAATATAGTGGTTAAGCAGGTTGGATTGGAACCACAGTCTCCTTGTGTTTTCTATTTTGGATTTCAACAATATGGTGAGACCAGATTGGTTTAGCTTGCCATGAAATAAGGCTTGTCACATGGTGACAGTGATGATGGTGATAAATTTTGAAGATAGCTAATGTTAGCGTATGGTTAGTGGCAGAGAAAGACAATACATGCTAGGCCTTTCATAGGTGAGGACTATAACTTTCTTGATTGCTTTTGAATGAGCTTATGATTTACCAGTTATATGGTATAGTTTCCTTTGTACTATTTTTCTTTGCATTAGCGTTTTTTTTATCAAGCTTCAGGATAGTGTTTAGAGTCTTTAGATGATGGTGTGGCTTTTTTATTCAACATTTGTTTAGGAATTGTGGACCATGCTACGGTATAATATGTATATAGTTTTTTCTTCAGAACAATCACTCCATTGGTTAAACATTTCTTCCTCGTATATCTTAATTTCAGCTTGTCTCAATTAACTGAGATTGCAAGGAACTTAATCTGCAAAGATTATATGCTGTCTCTGTCATCTTCGTGGGAAACCTTGCCCTGTTGTGTTTCTACTCTTGTACTTATAAACTAATACATTTACAAACATATATATATATATATATTTAAATTATTAAAACTAAAGCTTGAGCATCTGATGGTCCAAAGATCACCCCCCTTGGGGAAACGCCCACCCACCACCCCAAAAAAAGGACAGAAAAATAATTGGTTAATTACTTAATTTGATATAAGAGCTTACTTATCATTAAAAAAAAAAAAAAAAGATATAATAATAAGAGCTTACAGATACACTGTAGTGTTTAGATTATATCATAATTACTAGTTACAATGGTGTTTCCATTACTGACTTTGACTTGGAGAACCAAAATTTTTGTTCTTTACGGACATGATGCATAATCTATTGATCTTTATGCTAGATTTTGGAACTTACATGTGTTCAGCATATGATTTTTGGTTTAACTGGTACTATTGATAATTAGTTGCCTCATTTCTTGGATGGATTTCTTTTAACTCACTCTCTGTTCATGTAGCCTCTCATTTCTGATAATATTTTTTCCTTTTATTATGTAAGGAGCAAGTAAATACTAATAAAGTTTGAGATCTTTTTGTGCTGCCTTTATATCTTGGTTTTTCAGTTGTTTTCTTGGGAGTGAAACACAATTGTGTAGTACATAGACATTAATGAGCTCTAGCTCAATTGGCACCTTCTAGGCTTCTCCATTTATAGGAGATAGGCGGAGAGTGAGGTCATGGATTCAAAACCCATCAGCCATCGGGTGTGTGTGGAAGTGTGGAACTTACCAATAAAAAAAATGTGTCCTACATAGACGCGCATACACAAAAAAAGGGGTAATTTTTAAGTTGCAACAGCGTTATACTTTTATTATATATAGTTTCTGCTTGCCATCTTATCCAAAAAGAAAGCGGATATTAAGCGTGCATTTGGCATTACTGATTTCTCTAGCATATTCTGCGTTTAACTTATTTTTTAGCATCAAGTGGGTCCCTTTTCACCATGGGGCCCATTCACTGTGTAAAAAAAAGCCACCTTATTTTGCCCAATATGAACCGTTTAGCAACAGTAATATTTTAAATTTTTCCCTTTCTCTTCAGCCCAGCAATGCGTATCTTGCAAGATCTCAGCTCTTCAATTTCCACAGCCCGACTCTCTCCTCATCAATGCCACAACTTCTTCATCTTCAATGCTCTTCAATTTTACATCTATCCACCAACAATCCAAATATCTGCTTCACATCTGTCTGCCACTCTTTTCTTCCTTTATTTGGACAAACCCCTACTAGTGATATTAGAGGCTGTGAGAGATCGAGAAAGACAAAGAAATCGATGCTGCCACTGTGAGGGAGATCAGCCGATGTGTCAGTGAGTTGTATTTAAATTTTTTATATTTATTAATGTGTTTTCCCTTTTGTTGGGTGTGGCTGAATTTTTAGGGTTTGTTTGATGATTATGATGGGTATACTTTGATAATTATGATGAGCATACTTTGATGTTTAAAGATTAGAGATCAATTTTTTGGGTATTCTTTGATGATTATGATGGGTATACTTTGACAATTATGAATGTCAAATATTGTGATTTATTAGTTTGTTAAAGATTATGAATCTCAAATATTGACTTTATTTTCCTTTAGAATCTTTTGTTTTAAATAGATTCTTGCTTATTCTTGACAGAGAAGACCAACAATATTCTTTGATTTGTTAGTTGTTACACCTGCAAATGAAAAATTCAATGAAAATTTGTTCATTCTTTTTTCATTAATTTGTGTCCTCTAGATGCCTTCAGTTTTATACATGGTTTCTTGCTTCTATATATTTTGGCTCATTAATTTGAGAAGCCAAAGGCAGATATTGGCTTTGATGGGTGGTTGTGGGGTGCTAACATGATAGATGCTAGAAATATATCAAGCTCTGTTATTGTTTGGTTAGTTGATTCGCTCGAATTTGAGGCGGTTAGAGATGTTTCTCAATATGTCAATCAAATTCTTTTGCTACAATGCAGGACTCAATTGCATTTAGTTGGGTATGAGTACCATCTCTTTATGAAAGATCATATTATAAGCACATCTGCAACATAGCTATGTTCAAATGATTTGAGTTTTGGTTGCTGGTTAAAATGAAATCTATTCATGGCTTTGTCTAGCTTGAAGAATTTGAGTTTGGTATCTACATTTACTATAGGCTCTGCAAAAATTGCATTTGGATTGACAGATATTGATAATTTGGGGATTTGAAGATTCATTTTGCAGCGTGCAGCTAAAGGCTTAATCATCAGTCATCACAGGAAGGAAAGATTCTCCAACAGATAATAGGTAGGAAGGGGCTTTTTGCAAATGGAGAATTGTAGTTGGATTTAGAGAAATATGGAGGATCAAATTATGAGGTGTAGTCTGTGATTTTGATACTTTGGAGAAAATTATGAGGTGCAGTCTGTGTGTGTGTGTATTTTCTGTATGTGCAGTCTGTGTTTTCTTCTTTAATACATTTACTTCCCTAGGAAAAAAAAAAGTTGAATGTGCCCTGTTCTTTCTATGCAGTTTTGCTGGTCTTGTGAAGGGCCCATAGATTTTTCATCCCTTAAACTCAGTCTATAAGACCATAGTACACACTAAACCAGTAACAGTTCCACAGTTTAGCTCTACAGTTCATACTACAACAGTAACATCTCCACAGTAGCAGAAACAGCTCCACAGTCCTCACAACAGCAGTAACAGTTCACACATCAGCAGGAACAGCTCCATAGTAGGTAACTCTTTGATGATGATCTTAACAATTACACAATTATAACTTTGTTAAATTGTTACTTTTGTTTGTTGCATGTCTTTATGTACACAATGTTTATTTTTTTCTTGAGAGACTTATGTACACAATGTTTAAAACTTGGGCTGTTATTTAAATGAATGTGCAATAATGAAAATTTACACACAACGATAAGATTCTAATTAGGAAGGTTTAATGGAACATGGCTTGGAAGGTATAAAACAAGGTGTATGTGTTTTATACCAGTAATTTTTTTAGCATATGAACTATATGAAATGATGCTTATGAGCATAGAATTTATTTGTAGCCAAAATGGTTAAGGGGAAATCGAAGAATGCTGAACAAAAAGATGATCGAACAGAGTGGAAAGATCCAATAGAACTAAAAAGCCTTTTGTGATTTGTGTGTAGCTCAAGTCCTAGCAGGCAATAGGAGCGGAGGATTTTTGAAAAATGAAGGGTATGACGGAGTGATAAAGCAATTGAAGCTGATTAACAAAGTAGTGAGTCAGCTGCAAGTTAAAAACAAATGGGATCATCTAAGAGGTGTATGGAAGGTATGGAAGCAGCTTTTTGAGATTGGGTTGGGTTATGATCCTGACACTGGAAAAATTGATGCAAGTGATGAATGGTGGGAAGGAAAGCTCAAGGTTAGTTTACTTTAGAGAATGTTGACAACCTTAATTTTTTGCAACTAAGAAATAGTACCATAACTATTGTTTGTAAACATGTAGGAATGTCCAAAAGCAAAAATGTTTCGTACAAAAGGGTTGCCGAATGCACGGGTTATGGAAATCATGTTTGAAGGCACTGTTGCAACAGGAAAACATGCATGGACCCCAAATAGTCAAATACCAAAGGAAAGCACCAACTGTTCTGGGGACTCTTTTGATAGCAAAGAATTTGTTAACCCCTAATGTCAGTCCCCTGTGGTCGTTGACCCAATGGATGTTGACTGCCCACTAGTGTTGAGAGCAGGACCGGAAATCAATAAGGGGAAAGGCTTGGCAAGAAATGTCCAACTCTTCAAAGGAATTCACAAGAGGCGTGATAAAAAGCATTCAGTTGTGCAAGAAATGTCTGACACTTTGAAGAGCATGACAGATGTCATCATTGAAAGTAAAAGTGTAAGTAGTCGTGCACCATTTACTTCCGCAGCAGCTATTGAGGTTCAAGAAGTTATGGAAATGGTGTTGAGTCTTCCTGGGGTGCAATCGCGTCATCGCCACCATATATTCAATTCCTTATTTTTCATGGAAAATCAAAGTGCGATGTACATGTTTGCAGCAAATAAGTATGATAAAATGTTCCAATTGCTTTGGCTAGAGAAACAGTACGAAAAAAAGGCTTGATCTTTGGTGAACTGTACTTGTATTGAAGGGGTTGATTGGAATGGTCATGTTTGTGTTATGTAACTGGGGCGTTTGTCTTTTATTAGTATTGCTTAAAAACATGTTGTGGGGTTAAGAACTTATATTTTATTTAATTCTGGAATGGGTTAAGAACTTATGTTTTAGTCTTACTTATGTTTTATGTTTTATGTGAACAGCCCGATTGTTAGATATTTGGATTTTTCTTGTGTTTTAGCTGATTTTTACTTGATGATTATAGGAATTCAAAATTGGAATCACATATATGCTTATTGGAATCAGATATTCAAAATTGCTTATTGTTACTTGATGATTGTTACTTGATGCTTATGGAATCAGATATTTGGAATCACATATATGATTATAGGAATTCAAAATTGGAATCACATATATGCATGTGGTATTGAAATATTCGGGTCTCTAATTAACATATATGCTTATGCTACGGCAGAACAAGTAGGATGGTAGCTAGATGCTGTTTTGGGACAGATTTGAATAAACAGTGTAGAAAATATTTGATAATAATATGTAGAAAATATGAGCTGACTTGTATTGAATAAACAATATAGTTTGGTGTAGAAAACAGTGTAGACAATATTTTGAGTCTGTTCTGTGTTACTGATTTTTAACAATAATATGAACTTTTGTTGCTTGAGTAATTTTTATATGTACAGTTTGGTTTATGTTACTACATATATGCAGGGAAATGAGTTTTGAAATAAGTAATGAGCTTGTACACGCAATATATTTAGCTGGGTATGCAAGTGTCATAGTTTACATCAAGACATATATGAACAAAGTACCAATGCATACAAATGTATAAACAAGGTATGAATGGGTACAACATATTTTACATGAGAATGAGCGGAAATGTCGCAATGTATTTAGAGTATCACACCATGTTTTTGGAGAATTGTGTAATACATTGAGCACTCAATATGGATATGAGGGTAGCAAAGGAATTCACTTGAAAGAGTCTGTGGCAACTACATTGGTGGTATTTGGTCATGGCATGTGTAATAGAATGTTTTAGGATAAATTTCAGCATTTGGGGTGAGACAATAAGTCGACACATAAAAATGGTAGTTACATTGTTAGGCAATGTTATGTCACAAGACATTATCAAGCATGCTAATCCTGCATTTCTTAATGTGCCACAACATATTCTCAGTTCTAATAGATATTGGCCACATTTCAAGTACTTTGTTATTTTGGTATCTTGATTTAATTTTATTCAATTTATCTTTATGATGAAAACACGTTGCAAATTTCACATGGTATTTTTATGGCAATGATTAGGATTGCATTGGTTTGATTGATAGGGTTCATGTCCCTATGATCTTACCAGTTCATAAGCAACATACATACATAGGAAGGAAAGGGGAGCCAACAATCAATTGCATTTGTGCTTGTGATTTTGACATGAAATTCACTTTTACATGTGTTGGATGGGAAGGGTCAGCACATGACACAAGAATATTTTTAAGTTGCCTCAATAATAAGAGTGATAACTTCCCAAAACCTCAACTTGATTTGTATTGTTGAGTTTTAATTAATGTATTAAAGTATGTGTTATGTACTAAAAATGCTAATGTAATAAACATTCTCATTTGTAGGAAAATATTATCTTGTTGATTCAGTGTACCATATGAAGAAAGGGTTCCTTGCACCATTTAAGGGGAAGAAGTACCGCCTCCCCGATTTTCAACAAGGTTGAACAGCACAAAATTCTGAGAAGAAATTTAATTATATCCATTCATCACTTCGTTTTGTCATAGAGCGAACTTTTGGTGTTTGGAAGAATAGATGGAGAATTTTGAAAGATATGCTCAGCTATGATTTGCGCATTCAAGAACGCATTATTGTTGCTACAATGGTTCTTCGTAATTTTATTAAAGCACGTGAAGACAATGATATTGGACAAGAGCTTTCTAGACGAGACAAATGTGAAAGTAGCGAGGAAAGTTATTACAATGAAATGACACATGTGATCTCTTCTTTAGATGAACCTGAGATGAAAGTGGTTCGGAACAATATCAGCATCGATATGTGAGATTCTTCCATCGTAGGACTTCCTTTGTTACTAATGTTATAATTACCATTCATATTATGGTATTTTTTTTTTGTCCAAATCTAAAAACTTGTTATTATAATTACCATTAACATTATGGTATTTTTTTGGTAACTCTAATCGATGGCTTTCATGAAATATATATCATAATTATGATATAACAAACTTGATAGTAAATTATAGTTAAGATAAAAAAAATTAGTTATTATTATTGTTGTTGTTGTTAAATATTTGTCTTTCATATTTGGAAGTCACTTTGCATATTCAAGCATTAAAATAGGGTTAAAATTACACATAAATTTTTTTCTACAATGCTTTCAACACTTTTAGCTTTTTTTCTACAGTATTTTCAGTAAAAAAACAATCAGCTAGCTTTTAGCTTATTTTGCTATAATATTTTTAGCAAAAAATTTTCAGTTTCAGTAAAATAAGCGAATCACAATCAGACCCTAAAACTATATTAAACTATTAACAAGATATTTCTTTCAATTCTTTGTACTGTGACAGCCTTTTGTACTGTCTTTGAAATGTACACTACAGTTTATAATTTCCTCCAAAACCTTATGGTTGAAATTATAAAATTAAACTTATAATAAAAAATTTTGCTCTTTAAAATTGCAATACAAGTGGAAACTTACTAGGTAAATCCAAAGTAGAAGTCTAGCTCCATCAAAATTGCATGCAACACAATCCCAACTGATATAGATAAAGATAGTTGTACGAGTCCTCCGGCTCTGGGTTTGTTTGTTTCGCTACTCTTAGCTATTCTGATTGTCTTTGTCTTCTATATAAATCTCAATCCCTACGCTTAGCAAAACCATTTCCATCTATCTACACTACAACTCCAAATGGCACGTCCTTCTTTGTTCTTTGTTCGTTTTCTTCCATGTTTTGTTTTTTTGTTTTTTTGTTTTCACTTGCTCCACTTTTTATCTTCTCACTCTTTCTTTCCATATTTTCATACTCACATAGTAACCTTTCATTTTCTTCAGCCATATTTTTCTCTCAAATTCTCACACTCTCTCTTTCTTTCTTTTGCAGAGGGAATACATCAATAGTTTCCGTCTGGATGCAGTGCTTGACGCAATCGGAGTGCTTTTCATTGTGGGTTATTATCGTTTTTGCTTTTTCTATATGCTCATTGTTTATTAGAAGTAAAAATATATATGGGTTTATGATTATTGTTTGGATTATGATATACATATGTCTGTGGAGTTTGGCTCAGGTTTATGATGGAAATGATGGTTGTCTTTACATACAACAAATGTTTTCCCACCTGTGTGCGTCGTTTCTAATGTGGATAATGGCTCCAAGAAGAAGTGGAGAGGTGTGTGCTTTTTTTGGTCATTTTCCCACTTATTTTCTTGCAGTTTCTTTCTAATATGTGCACGTTAACATGTCGCAAATTGAATGGAAATTGTGCATGGTATGAAATTTGGATAAGCAATTCAGTCATTAGATAAAAACTATTACATTGTGATTCTATTTTGTAGTACCTTAATACAAAGAAAAAATTTTATGTTGCCCCTTATTGACATTTTCTGGCTAGGTGATTCTACATTGGGTTACTTTAGTAGTCATGGGACAAATGTGAGGAATATATATATGGTTGCACGTCCCTGCAAAGAGAAATTAGAATGATTCCATAAGTTAAGTTGCTTTATAGTCTTAAAATTTTTTAGCTTATGATTTTATTTTATCTTATCAATAATTTACATGCGCACCTCACCTTCCATTCCATTGTTATGGAAGGAGAAATTAAAAAGGTGCAATTTCAGAGTGGCACTCAAGTTGGTAGTCATATTTGTTTAGGCTTTACTGATTAATTGGATTCATCCTTTAGATTTAAGTATTGGATACCTATGTTTAGGAAAATTCCTTTTCAGCTAGTGTTTGTGAACAGTGTATATTTCAGTTGGTCATCTGAATAGGTAGATAATGGCTATCCTTATTCAATGTGTAGCTTTTGAGAATTCTTTTTTTGTTTCACTTTTTTTCAACAATATCTGGTAAAGGAATATGGCAACAACTAGTCAATTAGGACTGTATCACCATGCCTTGGGAATTTTTTTTTTTTTTTTTTTTGGTATTATTAGTAATTTTACATGCACCACTGGGTCTTGAACTCTTCTATGCCATTGTCTTCAAGTGAAGGAGTATCCATATGCAATAAAAGTAAATGGCAGTGGCAAGCCATGTTCATTTATTCTGCAGAGAACTAGGAGCTCATGCCAGTTTTTTTCCAAAATAATTTGTTGAATTATAACTTGTTGCAGCCCTCTTTAGTCCTTCCTCACCATGCCTGATAAGCTTTTTACAACTTTTCTGTAGGTGACTATCAACTATCATCCACATTTGCAACAAAACTCTATGTCAATCTTGACATTCCAAAAATCACAGAAATTAAAAACAAGTAACTACTATCATACTTTTTTTTAAAAAAATTTGTGGCTACTTTGCGATACTTCTTAAATGATAGGTATCATAAAATTGTGTAATACATGTGCTACTGAAAATTAATATAGGGACCAAGTGGTATCTTTAGAAAAGACAATTAAATATGAAAAAATAGTTTTGTAATTGTTTTTTGAAGTGTACCTAATTGCTGGTTAGATACTCCAATATGTGCTTTAGTTAAAAAAAAAAAAAAAAAAAAAAAAAAAAAAAAAAAAACGACTATCTGTTCAATTAGATTAAGAGGATGTGAAGTGACGCATAAAATTTGTTTGGATTGGAAAACATTATTTATTTTGACTGATTTGTATGATTCTTTTACATTATATTAAACACTCCTTATCATGAAATCTAAAGCAATGGATGGCAGTCCGACTTTGTTCTTCGAACTTATGGCTATTTGTAAGAGACATTGGAGTCATGCTGAGTTTGTGAATTAGTTTGTATATGCTCTTGATGAGAAGTCCTGCAAAATTTGTACTGCAAATTGTACTTTGGCATTAAATTTCTTAGAAAGATTTAATGGGTTCAACGAAATACTTGATCATGGAAATGTATCCTTTGGCCTCTACATAGATTACTTGTGTGGCAGATGATACCTAGAAATGGTGTCCGTCCTTATATTACACGTGTGGCAGATGATACTTATAAACGGTGTCCGTCCTTTCTATATGACTCTCTGTTTTTGTCTTTTATAAAAACATTGAATATTCTGCAAACAAACATAAAGTAATGTTAAATGTTGATGCATAGATTGAACACCTCAATGGATATAAACGTAAAAGAAATTATGCCAAAGGAACCACCTAAAGTACAGGATGGAGAACTTGCCTTACATAACAGAAAAACAATTGCTGGAATAAAGGACTTGGAATGGGACATTGAGACAAAGGTATCAACTATACTCTTAGAATGTAAATTTATCATAATTGGTACTTGTTTATGTAATCTATAATAAGGAGAACCAGAGATTATATGATTGTTTACCATAGTAAGGATTTGATTCCCATTGGTTATACAGATTCAGATTTTCAATCAGATCTTGATTTCAGAAAGTCCACTTCAGGTTGTGTGTTCACCTTGGGAGGTGGAGCCATAAGTTGGAGGAGTGTTAAGCAATCTTGTATTGCTGACTCCACCATGGAAACTGAATATGTTGCTGCTTGTGAAGCGGCAAAGGAAGCTGTTTGGCTCAAGAAATTCCTTTATGATCTTGGTGTTGTGAGAATGGAGCAAGTTCCTATCACATTGTTCGGCAACAATAGTGGAGCAGTTGCACAATCTAAGGATCCAAGAAATCACAAGAAAAGAAAGCATATTGAAAAAAAGTACCACATCATTCGAGACATTGTTGCTCAAGGAGATGTAGTAGTAGCAAAGATTGATAGTGCAAATAATCTGGCAGATCTCTTTACCAAAACTTTGCCCCAAAGGACTTTTGAGTCACATTTGGAGGGAATGGAAGTTAGATTAGTGCACAATAGTCTTTAGGGCAAGTGGGAGATTGTTAGGATACGTGCCCTTTAAATCCTATTGTATGATGCTATGTATAACATTATATATGATATTATGTTGTGATTAATAAAATTGTTTTATTATTATCTAAAATAATGGTAAAATAAGTATTTGGATATTATCATATAGTCCATAAGATGCATAGTATGTGATTTATGTGATTTAGTTACAGAAGACATAAATCTCAAGTTCTTTGTAAACTCAGAATTTTAGTTCGTAGTCGGTGATGAAATTGAGCATTTCATCTGCGAATACTATAACATATCAACTAAGGTGATTTGTCTTGATCATGGAAGTGGAGACTTCTAGTTGATATGTATGATATTATGTTGTGATTAATAAAGTTGTTTTATTATTATCTAAAATAATGGTAATATAAATATTTGGATATTATCATATAGTCCATGAGATGCATAGTATGTGATTTATGTGATTTAATCACAGAAGACATAAATCACAAGTTCTTTGTAAACTTAGAATTTTAGTTCGTAGTCAGTGATGAAATTGAGCATTTCATCTGCGAAGACTATAACATATCAATTAAGATGATTTGTTTTGATCATGGAAGTGTAGACTTCTAGTTGATATGTTGATATGTTTTAAGTGTTAAGATATATTGAACTGGACCGCTGTGAGATTTATTATTCTACTAACGACTGTCAAATGAATAATAAATCTCACGACTTCTATTTATATGAACTCTCAATGCTAAGAGAATAATGAAACTGATCATGAAGTGTAGGTTGCTTTGATATATCAGGAGTGAGATCTAAAGTCACGATCAAAATCTCAATATGTTGGGCAGCCATATTTAATGTTGAAGGAACATATATTCTCAAGATGGAATTCATAATCTCTTAACGAAGATATAAAATATTCTCTTGAGATAAGTTTAATGAGTTTGATTATTCAAAGTGTTAGACCTAACCATTTTAGTAAGAAGTTACTAAAATATATATTTATGAAATTGGATTTTATAAATATATGATGAATAACTTAAAGGATTAAATCGGGTACTGAAGGATTAAGATGTAGTAATTTTCAAAGTGACAGTCAACATTCATGACTTTGTATTACTACGAATATTTTAATGAAGGGGTTGAATGTATAATAAAGTCTTGAGATATAATTTATTAATAAGGCCTATAGTGCAATTATATTTATATAGTGATATTAAATATAATTAATAGTAATTTTGGGCTTGTCAAGAGTTGATAGAAAGGCCCAAAATCCATTGGAACTAGTGTCTTATTTGTCTCTTTTGGTCCCACTCCAAGTCACATACTAAAGCCCAATTGGAATGGCCCAAAAAACTAGCCTAATTAGATAATCAGTTATATATAAGGAGAGAAACATACAGAATTTTGAAATGAATGTAGGAAAATGGTGTGTATGTGAGTGTAAGCCACTCTCTTATTCTCCCTTGAACACATACATATAAACTGATTGAGAGACCACACTTCTTAGGCATAAGTGGAATTGGAGTGAAGATTAAAAGTGTTCCCAAGTACTTCTAATCTTTGGTTTTGAATTTCACCACACTAAGGTATGCTCTCTTGTTCTGAAATTATGAAATTTATATAATACATGTTATCAATTGCGAATGAAGTAGAAAGTAACAAAACTTTGTATTACAGGACTTATTGGTGACATACAATGCCAAAATCGTTAATGTCAACAACAAATATGGATGGTATTATATTGCATGTCTTACATGCAAGACAAATGTGAAACCTGTCAAAGGAGTTTTATGGTGTGATCGTTGTAAAAATGAGCCGAAATTTGCAGCTCCAAGGTAAACAAAAAAACGATTTGTAAGATCACAAAAACACACAATATATGAAATTCTACTAACAACTTTTCAATTCAAATAGCTATAGGATACAAGTCCAAGTAGAAGATGAGACCGGTTCAACAACATTCATTTTGTTTGACAAAGGAGCTGAGAAATTTTTATCTAAGACTGCAAAAGAACTTGCAGAGGTGCAAGAAGAGGTAATTTCAAACAAAAAAGTCAACCTTGTAGATTTAGGGGCCATTTGGTATGGTTATTTGAGCAACATTTTTCAGTTTTTAAATAATATTACACGTATTTTTACATACTTTTTCACCCACACATATTTCCAAAAAATACAAACAACGTTACCAAACCGGCCCTTATTATCTGAGAGTTGAGTTTTAGTAGGAACTATAATTAAAAAAAGTAGATAGCAGAAAATTTTTGAACAAATTATTAAAAATGTGTTGACAAAATAAACATAAATATCACATAAAAAACGATTACTAACGCAAATGACTAGAACTTTAGCATATTAGATTACTAATTACAATTAGAACATGACTGGCCATTATGAATAGGAATTTCAATTTTTGTATATTTATTAAAATTTAATAAATTGTCATTAAAATAGCAAGACATTAGAGAACTTCTAGCTTGAAAGTCTGTATAGTACTATGAATACAATAACATCATTAAAAATAATAATAATAATAATTGCACAGGTCCTGATGCATGCATGTGTGTATATATATATTTTGCTAATTATATGACTCATTATTTATACAGAAATTGAAATTAGATGAAAATATCCTACCAAGGGAGATTCAAAAGATAGCTGGCAACGAATATTTCTTTTAATTACATCTTGACGAGTATAATTTAAAATATGAAAGAAAGAATTACACAGTTTCAAAGATTTTGGAGGCAGAAATCTCACATAAACATTATGACTTGCATAAAGTTGAAGTACATAAGGTAATAATAAGCTAATTCATGTTTATAATAAGTTTATTTCCATTTCTTGAGACACCATTTAATTAAATTAAAAATTATTGTAGGAAACAAAGGAAGAAATTGAAGGGCAAGTCCATCGCCAGTCACAGTATAGAGATAGGACAAATCTCTATTGAAACTTGAAAGACCTCCATTAACTGCCGCCATAGCTACTAAAGATGAGAAATCAAATTATAAAAGTATGCCAATTCAAATCTTGTCAAAAGCTACGTAAATTGCATTGAAAAAGAAAAAAAATTTGAAATCTAATGTAGCTCAATGTATTTTATAAATAGCATACTCTTACAAGCAAGAAAAACAAAAGGTTATACTACATTACCCGGAGAAATTTTAATGTATTTTATTGTATTGTATTGTTAAGTTAGCGGTATCTTAAATATGTAAAATTTTTCTGTGCATCACGCGGGTTAAATACATATAATATACTATAATTGATGCCTTGATTTTAGTATTTTGTCTGTCTATCTATTATTAACTTTTTCTGCAGCTACTTTTTTGATTTGTTTACAGGACTTCTATTACTTCTACTCAATGCTTCTTTACACAACTTATTAAATGTCTTTTTTTTTTTACGATGCTTCCACTCCTCATCCTGCCAAGGACGGCCCAAAGTCCTTATCTTTCGTCCATAGTTATGACTTTATATTGGAATGGCTAAACATTTTCCTCATCCTTATCTTGGACTTATTTTTGGAATTTTTGATTGGCTGTTTTTCTTTTCGTCCATAGTTTGGATTACTCAGTGGTTTGGACATGTCGTCCATAAAAATTCTTTGTATATTGCATGCATATTTTTCTTTGTCCTTTGTTATTGGACGAGTGTATCGAGAAGTTTCTATTCCTTCCCTTTGTACTTATGTTTTTACCTTAAGGTTTTATGATAATTTGTCTTTTCCTCATCTAAGGATGGCTCATGACGATACATCTCTGCGTCCAGAGATTTTAGACGTCTTTAACTTTTTATAGACTTTACTTTCATAAAGAATCATAAACACTTAAGTTAGAAAATTCAAACTGCTTTATATACAATAGAGAACTATTTACATAACATCGTCCATAGACATCATTCATGTTAGTACCTAGTTCTTTTTTAGGGAATTCAAATTGCTTTATATACAAAAGGATTTCGTTCATGACATCGTCCATAAACATAGCACATGCCAGTAGCTAGTGCTTTTTAGGGAATTCAAATGCTAGAAAACATAAAATACTGTTAGAAAACATAATTGCTAAAAGATAACCTAAATAGACTACTAGTGGTCACTAGTAATCTTTAGTCTCGCCCATGCTGACCTTCTTGACCATTCCTCTTTACTGGTAGTACTTCCTCAAGTGCTCCACATTCCACAAGTGCTTTAGCCTCTGTCCATCCAAGGCTTCCAAGTAGTACGAATCTCGTCTTATGAAATTGATGACTCTGTATGTCTCTTCCCAATTAGGTCCCAGCTTCCCTTGAGCGGGGTCCTTTGTAGTCAGGGACACCCTTTTGAGGACGAGGTCCCTAATATTGAACTGCCTTGGTTTTACCAACACATCATGGTGCTTAGTCATTAGGTTCTTGTAACACGCCACCCTCTGTTCCACGTCCATCCTTACCTCGTCAATGAGATCAAGGCTTAGACGGAGTTGTTTCTTATTTTCCTCATCCTTATAATGGGCCACCCTATAGCTAGTCAAACCAACTTTCGCAAGTATCACTACATCACTTCCATATGCTAGCTTAAAAGGAGTCTATCTAGTAGGAGTCCTTACTATCGTCTTGTATGCCCAAAGGACACTAGGTAATTCATCTGGCTATATCCCTTTTGCCCCCTTAAGCTGAGTCTTGATGATCTTTAGCAAGGATCGATTTGCAACTTCTGCCTGTCCATTAGCTTGTGGGTGGGAGGGTGAGGAGTAGTGATTCCTGATTCCCAATTGCTCACAAAACTCTCTGAAAGGTGTATTGTTAAACTGGCATCCGTTGTCTGAGACGAGCACCCTAGGGATTCCAAAATGACAGATAATGTTCTTCCAGACAAAACTTCTGATGTTCTGCTCGGTGATCTTTGCCAATGGCTCTGCTTCCACTCATTTAGTAAAATAATCAATCCCTACCACCAAGAACTTCATTTGCCTTGTCCCCATGGGAAAGGGACCGAGGATGTCAAGTTCCCTTTGGGTAAATGGCCAAGGAGCCACCTTTGGAGTGAGGTATTTTGATGGTCGTCTAGGTATGTTGCTGTAGCGTTGACACTTGTCATACGCTTTGACATAAGCTTTGGCATCTGCTTGCATGGATGGCCAGTAGTATCCTGCACAGACTATCTTATGGACGAGGGATTTATCCCCTGAATGGTTTCCATAAGCTCCTTCGTAGACGTCTCTCAAGACATAATAAAACTCATTCGGAGTCAAATACCTCAAATAGGGTTGAGAGAAAGCCCTCTTATACAGCACCTCGTCTATAAGGACAAACCTCACTGCCTTTACCCTTAGCTTCCTTGTTTCTTCTTGATCTTCGGGGAGGAGTTCGTCTTTGAGATAAGACATGATGGGAGTGGTCTAGTTGGCTACTCCGTCTATCTGATTCACTTCTGGAACTTCTATACTTGGGATGTACTGGACTTTAATTTGATCCCCCACCATCTTGTTTGCAGTTGCTGCCTTGGCTAGGACATCATCTTCCATATTTTCCTCCCTTGGTATCTGTTGAAACTGGGTTGTTGTGAAGCCTTTGATGCACTGCTTAACTTTACCTAAGTACTTCTTCATTTGTTCTTCTTTGGCTTCACACGATCCGTTCACTTAGCCTATAACTAGCTGTGAGTCTCCTTGGACAAGAACTGAGTCTGCTCCATGTGACTTGGCTAACTCCAAGCCTTAGAGTAGGGCCTCATACTCTGCTTCATTGTTGGTCGTCTGGAACTGTAGACGGACGACATGCTCTAAATGATTCCCTTCCGATGATTGTAATACTATTCCAACTCCTCCTGCATGCTGTGTGGATGAACTATCCATATGGACGACCCACTACTTTGCCCCTTGGTCTCTACTCTACTGATCCCTAGTAGGAGTAAATTTGGCAATGAAGTCTGTAAGGGCTTGGGCTTTTATTGCTTTTCTTGGTCGATATCGCACATCAAATTCACTAAGTTCCACTGCTCACTAGATCAATCGTCTAGCGGCTTTCAACTTATTCATAGCCTTCTTTAGTGGGTGATCTGTTAGGACGTTGATAACATGAGCTTGGAAATAAGGCCTAAGCTTTCTTGTTGCTGTTACGAATGAGAAGGATAACTTCTCCATTGGTGGGTATCGTCCTTTAGCTCCTCTTAAAGCTTTGCTGGTGTAGTAAACGGGCTTCTGTACCTTTCCTTCTTCTACTAAGACTCTTCAATCTATCAAGTGATCTTAGACAATTAAAGATAGGTTTCTGGTTGATTTCAAGGACAACCGGGCCTCCACAAGAAAATGGATGAAGATTAGAAATAATTAAGAACAAAAGAAGCATTACATTTCACATAACCCCCTGCCTCACCTTACAATCTTCTCTTATACTCTCATGCCAATCTCTAACTGACAAGTAACTAACTAACTGCCTAACTACCTACTGCCAATGCATCAGCACATGCTTCCTACAATTAACACATGCTTATTACAATAAAGTACACTTACAATCAATCACATGATCTAATCCAATGTACCCGTACACTACAACTTAGCTATACAACCTGATGCAGCACCTGATGCAGACCTGATGCAGCACCTGATGCAGTTAGCTTCTTAACAATACCCCCTCCTTAAAACACCTTGCCCACAAGGTGGGGAAACTGCTTTGAAAGAGAATGCAGGGGTTCCCAAGTGGCATCTTTTGTAGAACCTCCTTGCCACTGAACCAACAACTCTGTGATGACCCTTGAGAGTAGGTTGTGCTCCCTACTGTCCAAAATGGCCACTGGTTCAGGATTGAGAACTCCCACATCATTCACAGCTGGTAAGAGAGGAATTGGAAGGATATGTTGCCCCAATTGCTTCTTAAGACAAGAAACATGGAAGACTGGATGAATTCTAGACTCAGGAGGTAATTGCAGCTTGTAAGCAGCAGCTCCAATCCTCTTAAGAACCTGAAAGGGTCCATAAAACCTTGGGGATAGCTTGTGAGAAGCCCTGTGAGCAAGGGATTGCTGCTTAAATGGCTGCAACCTCAAGTAAACCCAGTCACCAACTTCAAAAACTCTATCTGATCTATGCTTGTCTGCCTGTAGTTTCATGGCATTCTGAGCTTGCACCAAATTATGCCTCAAAACAGCAACCAACTCTTGCCTAGAATGTAACTGCCTATCCACAGCTTCAACTTTAGTGGTACCAGGAATATAATCAAGGAGTTTAGGGGGAGGAATACCATATAAAGCTTCAAAAGGAGTACATTTAGTGGAAACATGGAAGTTAGTATTGAACCAATATTCACACAAAGGTAACCATTCAACCCATTCAGCTGGTCTGTCACTAGTGAAGGACCTAAGGTACTGCTCAAGACTCCTATTCACCACCTCAGTTTGGCCATCAGTCTGAGGGTGATAAGAGGAAGACATGGCCAATTGAACACCCTGCAACCTCATCAACTCAGACCAGAAAAGGGATGTAAAGGCACGATCCCTATCACTAACAATTGAACTAGGCATCCCATGCAATTTGAACACATGTTGAACAAATAAGGCAGCAACCTTGGAGGCTAAATAAGGATGAGATAAGGCAATAAAGTGGACATACTTAGTAAGTCTATCCACTACCACAAAGACAACATCCATTCGATAAGATTTTGGAAGACCTTCCACAAAGTCCATGCTAATATCAGACCAAGGTCTAGAAGGAATTGGGAGTGGCTGCAACAACCCAGTTGGCCTACAGGTTTCATGCTTCATCTGTTGACAAACCACACATTCCTTGATATAAGTCCTCAAGTCAGACTTCATACCCTGCCACTAAAAGTCCTGCCTCAACCTATGAAAAGACTTTAAGTACCCAGAATGGCCACCAATGGGGCTGCCATGAACATGAGACAACACCTTAGGTTTTAAACAACAAGATGGCCCCAAAAATATCCTTCCTTTATATAGAATTAGCCCATTGTGCAAAGTGTAATGCTTAGGAGCAGTGCCTAACTTGAGAGTAGTCAAAAGCTACTGTGACATCTCATTATTGACATAACTTTGCTGTAATTCCTCAATCCAGGTAATGCTTGGAAAAGAAATGAGGAATAGGTGTGCATTAGGGTCTGCCATCTCCTCAAAAGAACATCCCAGCCTGGACAAGGCATCAGCAACCTTATTGTCTTGACCCTTTTTATACTCCACCATGAAAGCATAACCCAAAAGCTTCGAAATCCATTTTTGCTAGGATGGAGTGCCTATTTTCTGCTCTAACAAGAATTTCAAGCTCTGGTGATCAGTTCTAATGATGAATGGCTTGCCAAGAAGATAAGGCCTCCATCTCTTGACAGCTGTAACCAAGGCCAAAAACTCCTTTTCATAAGTAGAAAGGTGCAAACTTCTACCCTTCAAAGCTTGGCTGTGAAAAGCTATAGGCCTCTGCCCTTGCATCAGAACAACACCTATCCCCACTCCTGAAGCATCACACTCAATAATAAATGGCTTAGAGAAATCAGGTAAAGCTAAAACAGGGGGGTTCATGACAGCAGCCTTGAGGTGTTGAAAGGCAGAATCAGCCTCAACACTCCAGTTAAAAGCATCCTTTTTGAGCAAATTAGTCAAAGGGGCAGCTATGAGACCATAATTTCTGATAAACTTCCTGTAGTAACCCGTGAGCCCCAAAAAACCCCTCAAAGCTTTCATACAAGTAGGAGTTGGCCATTGCTGCATAGCCAAAACTTTCTTAGGATCAGTCTTGACACCCTTACTTGACACAATGTGCCCCAAATACTCCACTTCAGAGCAGCCAAAGGAACACTTGCTTCTCTTAGCATAAAGCTGATGTTGAAGCAAAACACTAAGTACAGCCCTTAAGTGAGTCAAGTGGTCTGCTAAGGACTGACTATAGACCAAGATATCATAAAAAAAAACCAGGACAAACTTCCTCAAGAATGGTTTAAAAATGTCATTCATAAGAGCTTGGAAAGCGGAAGGAGCATTTGTGAGACCAAAGGGCATAACTAGAAATTCATAGTGACCTTCATGAGTCCTAAATGCAGTCTTAGGCACATCTTCAGCTTTCATTCTAATCTGATCGTAACCCGACCTTAAGTCAAGCTTAGAAAAAATCATTGAACCACATAGTTCATCAAGTAATTCATCCACTATAGGTATAGGAAACTTATCTTTAATAGTAACTTGATTTAGAGCTCTATAATCTATACACATTCGCTAAGAACCATCAGCTTTCCTAACTAACAGCACAGGTGATGAAAATGGGCTTTGGCTTGGTCTAATAGAGCCAACTTCTAAAAGTTCTTTAACAATCTTTTCAATTTCAGTTTTCTGAAAATAGGGATAGCTGTAAGGCCTTCCACACACTGCTTGAGTGCCCTCCTTAAGTGGAATGCTATGCTCATGACCCCGAGAAGGAGGCAAGCCTTGAGGAACCTCAAACACAGCTGCAAACTCTTCCAATAAAGACTCTAGTTCAGGTACAAGCAAGGTGGGTTCAGCAGAGAAAGGTTGGGTTGTGATCTGCAACAAAAGGCCCTTCCTCGCAGGTTTCTTGAAGAATTGGTCAGCATCTTGAAGGGAGGAATGAGAGGGCCTTAATCCCTTCAGAACCATTGTCTTGCCAAGCCACTAAAATGCCATAGTAAGCAGATTGAAATCCCATGTATCAACCCCAATGTTCTGAGCCACTGAGTGCCCAAAACTAAATCACACCCACCCAAATGAAGCACATTAAGATCCAAACAAAAGTGATGACCTTGCACTTGAACTTGCAAATCTTGACAAGCACCAAGAGTCCTCACTGTGGCCCCATTGGCTATCTTCACATCAAAAGCTAGAGCTGGATCAACAGCCAACTTCAAGCTTGAACACAACCCAGCATCTAGAAAATTATGGGTACTGCTTGTGTCAATAAGAATCACCAAGCAATGTCCTTGAATTTTACCTTCATATTTCTCATTGTGCCTGGAGAAGGGCTGCCCACTAATGCATATAATGTAATCTCAGGCGTATCTTGCAGCAACTCCTGACCTTCCAGCAACACCACAGACCCATCTGCCTCCAACTCCACAAGTTGTGGACCAGAAGAAGGTAATTCTTGAGAAAAAGAAACTCCTTCTAGAAGAAAAATCCTTGCTCCCTTACATTGATGTCCACTCTGCCACTTCTCATCACAATGATAGCATAGACCCTTCTCCCTCCTCTCATCCATTTGAGCAGCTGTCAATCGTTGCAGAGGCACCTTGGTCCTTGCTTCTGATGTAGAGATGCTATGCTCAGGCTTAGGAAGTCCAAGAATGGATGGTCTTGAACCATCATGAGGGATCTTGCTAGACTTCCTACAACTCCAAAGATATTCCTCTTGCATCTTAGCAAGACCAAAAGCTTCATTAAGGTTCTTGGGACCTAACATCCTCACAGGAAGTCTTACTTCATCCTTAAGCCCACTGAGAAAGCAACTCAGTTTATGAGACTTAGACAAGCTCCAAACCCTATTAGAAATAGCCTCAAATTGCCCTTTATAAGCAATCACAGAAGAGGTCTGCTTTAATCTTGTGAGTGATTCCATTGGATCATCATAAGAAGTAGCACCAAACCTTACATGTATTGCCTTAACAAACGCCTCCCAATCACTGAACAAACCAGAATTCTCAGCATCTTGAAACCAAATTAAAGCTTCCCCTTCCATGTAATAAGATGCCATCAAAACCTTTTGATGCTCAGGGGTGTTGTAGTAAGCAAAGAACTTATTAGACTTGTAAATCCATGAAGCAGAATCAACCCCCGAGAAATGAGGAAACTCCAATCTCAAAAGCTTGGCACCTGATACAACAATGAAGTTTTCCACATTCTGAGTCCCTCTCTGATTTTCATCTTGCATCCGTACCTCTGTATTACCCAATCTGTGATCCACCTTTTGCATGAACTGAGCAATTACACCCAATTGTTGCTTCATCTCCAACAAGGTGAGATCATGGCCTTCGAACTTGGCAGCTAAAGCTGTAATTTTCTCACTATTGGTCGTAGCTCTTGTTTCTGCCATGGATCAGTTACAACTCTGATACCAATTACTAAGACTCTTCAATCTATCAAGTGATCTTAGACAATTGAAGATAGGTTTCTGGTTGATTTCAAGGACAACCGGGCCTCCACAAGAAAAGGGATGAAGATTAGAAATGATTAAGAACAAAAGAAGCATTACATTTCACATAACCCCCTGCCTCACCTTACAATCTTCTCTTATACTCTCATGCCAATCTCTAACTGACAAGTAACTAACTAACTGCCTAACTACCTACTGCTAATGCATCAGCACATGCTTCCTACAATTAACACATGCTTATTACAATCAAGTACACTTACAATCAATCACATGATCTAATCCAATGTACCCGTACACTACAACTCAGCTATACAACCTGATGCAGACCTAATGCAGCACCTAATGCAGACCTGATGCAAACCTGATGCAGCTAGCTTCTTAACATCTTCCCTGATTAAGGCTGAACTCACTGGATGAGGGGAACCGCTAGGTAAAGATATAACTCTTTACCTGGTTTGGACGAACTCAACAACAAAGTTGAAGTGAGATAAGTCTTCAGGTCTTCAAATGCTTGTTGGCACTTGTCCGTCCGTCCATTCAAATGCTCTCCTTAACACTCTGAAAAATGGTAAACACTTGTCAGTAGCTTTTGAGATGAACTTATTAAGGACAGCTACTCGTCCAGTGAGGCTCTGAACGTCTTTGACATTTTTTTGGGGGCTTCATGTTCAAAATCGCTTGGATTTTATCAAGATTTACTTCAATTCCTCTTTGCGAAACCATAAAACCAAGGAATTTCTCTGATGTAACTTCAAATGCACATTTGCTTGGATTCAGCTTCATCTTGTATCGTCTAAGTGTGTCAAAAGTTTCCTGGAGGTCGTCTAGATGTTGCGTCTCCCTTGCGCTTTTGACCAGCATATCGTCCACCTACACTTCAACATTTCACCCAATTTATGGACGAAACATATGGTTGACTAGTCTTTGATAGATAACTCCTGCATTTTTCAGACCAAACGACATTACTTTGCAACAAAACAAACCTTGCTTGTGATGAAGGAAGTTTTCTCTTGGTCTGCCTCGTTCATCTTGATTTGGTTGTATCCTGTGAATGCGTCCATGAAACTTAGCAGTTGGTGTCCAACTGTTGAATCCACCAGCTGGTTAATGTGTGGATGAGGATAGCTATCCTTGGGGCACGCCTTGTTTAAATCTGTAAAGTCCATGCACATCCTTCATTTGCCATTAGCTTTTTTGACCATTACTACATTAGCTAGCCGATCAGGGTAGTAGACTTCGCGGACGAACTCTGTGGTTACCAACTTTTGGACTTCTTCTTTGATGGCATTGTCTTATTCAAAGGCAAACACTCTCTTCTTCTGACGGACGAGCTTGTGAGATAGGGATACATTTAGACGATGAGTAATCACGCTCGGGTTAATCCCAAGCATGTCTTCGTGGCTCCAAGCAAAAACATCTGTGCTTTTCTTGAGGAATTGGACGAGGTCTTACTTCGTTTCCTCTTCCATGCTTGTCCCAATCCTGGTAAACTTCTTGGGGTTGGACTGATCCAATGGTACATCTTCCAACACTTCAATTGGTTCTGCCAATGTTCTTCTTTCTTCAATGTTCATCATCTGCATCTACTTGTCCATTGCCAACATTGCTAAGTAACACTCTCTAGCAGCTAGTTGGTCTCTTTGTACTTCCCCAATGCCATACTCTGTTGGGAATTTGATAGACAAGTGATAGGTGACGTTGCATCCCTTCAACTGTTGAAAGTCGGTCGTCCTATAATGGTATTATACAAGGATGAACAGTCCACAACAAGGAAGTTTACTTCCTTATTGATTTGCCATGGGTAAGAGCCAACCACGACTGGCAAGGAGATAGTGCCTACTGGTAGAAGCTTCATTCCTTCGAATCCAATTAAAGGCACACTCACTGGACAAAGCAACTCCTTGTTAATTCTCATTTGCTAGAATGTTGGATAATAGAGGATGTTTGCTGAACTCTCATTGTCTATTAACACCCTTCTAGTTGTATAATTTGCAATCGCCAAAGTAATGACAATTGCTTCATCATGAGGATGATGTAGTCGTCCAGATAGTTGAACATTCTAGATTACCCGTAAGTAGGTCTTCTTGGCTTTGGATGAGTTTCTAGTTAATATGCCCCCTACAATAACCCTTATTTTTCCAAGCGGTTAATGTATCGGTTCTTCTACTTTGCCTTTCATTGGCTGCCTTTCGCCCTTGTGGTCTCATCCAAGAAAAATTTTCAACTTTCCCTGCTAAATGAGAATTTCAATTTGCTGCTTCAAGTCGTAACACTCGTCCGTGTCATGTTTGTGGTCTCGGAGGAAACGACAGTACTTGTTTTTGTTTTGCTTGCTGGGATCTCCTTTCATCTTCTCGGGCCATTTTAAGGACGGGTCATCTTTGATTTGCATTAGTACTTGGTCAAGTGGGGTATTCAGGGAAGTGTAGTTGGAGTAATGTCCTGAGGATGACGTTGCCTTCCTACCGTCTCGATCCTTTTTCTCCCCTGTCTTGGCCTTCTTTGGACAAGGACCCTTCTCCGGATGGTGTACACAACTATTTTCCACTCGTTCAACCTTCTTCTTTTTCTTAGCAATAATTGTGTCTTCTGCGTTCATCAAATTTTGGGCGGAGTGTATCAACTCAGCCATTGTCTACGGCTCCTGGTCGTACAACTTATGGATGAACAAATTTGAATTGACTCTATTGTAGAAGGCTGCCAAGAGGATCTTGTCATCCATCTCATCCACCAATAGGGCTTCCCTATTAAAACGGCTAATGAAGGTACGCAGACTCTTGTTTTCTCCTTGTTCTATGTTCAGCAAACTGGACGAGGAACGCTTATTCCTTTGTCCCCCGACAAAGTTGTTAACGAACAACTTGCTTAACTCCTGAAACGAGTTTATGGTGTTTGGTGGTAGCTTACCAAACCATACTCTTGCTAGGCCTTTCAACGAGGTAGGAAAGGCTCTGCACATGATTTCGTTTGGAACACCTTGGAGATGCATGGTCATCTTGAATATGGCAATGTGATCACAAGGATCCCGTGTTCCATCGTATGAGTCCAAGGTAGGCATTTTGAATTTAAAGGATAGGGGATGACTTGTGATGGATGCGATGAAGGGAGAATCAGTCCTGTGGACAAGGTCATCCATGTGATTTGCCCTCCTCATGAAGTCCTTCATCTCCTCTATGGCTCTTTTCATTTGATCCATCTTTCTCTCCAAGTGTGATACCCTAAAGTGACGGTACCCTTGGACTGATCTCCTCCCTCAGCATCGTTCTTGGCCCCTTCATTCTCTAAATTTTGCCCGTGCTCCTCATCGTGTTGCTGTCGACGGTGTCTGTTAACTTCCCTAGTTAGCTCTTGGTTTTGTTGCGTCAAGTCCGCCATTGCAGTAGCCATGGATTGCAACTGTTGTTGGACGATTAGTGGTGGTGCTGGTGCGCAGTTTGGGTGACTGGAGGTGTTTCCACTCTCCTGGTGTTCTTGACTGGTAGTCATTGACCTAGTTTGAACCATGTAGCCTTTTTGTCTTGGAAAGCTAGGTGGTTAGCACTTTGGAACTTTGCTCGCTACCTCACTACTTTCCCATAGACGATGCCAACTAATGATACACGAAAATCAGTAGGCTAGAATGCTTCGGGCTATGGTGATGGCTTTATGGCCTGAAAGGAAAGGAAAGACTGTCAAGGGTGACCGATGTAACCCGGCCAAGGACCCTCCGACGGTTAAGTCAGTTTTCTCTCTAGAACACAAGGATGGGATGTTGTGAATGGTCGAACTTACCTTGGGTAAATGGGACTTGATCCTTTTATAGAGAGTTGGAAGTGGGTCTACTTGTTCGGATCCACCACCATCATGGGAGATGTGTGGAGTTAATGGAGAAAATGGAGCACGTGGAGTGGATTACGGGGAATCCTCTCCACGTTTTAGGAATTGTGCATCATGGTCTGATTATATTGAACCTTTTGAAAAGTTCTTTTAAAATTCACTATGTGTCATTTGGTTGTCCATGCCCTTGAGTCACGAACAACTATCCTGGAACTGGAAGACCTCTTTACCTATAGACGGGTCCTATTCATGCCTGTGACGCTTTAGTTGGGTTTCTTTCCTTCCAAAACCTTCTGGACGTGGTCTGGTCATGGACAATCGCTGTGGACGAACCAACACCAACTTGAACCCTATCATCAATAATATTTAAATCATATATGTAAGAATTATACTATGCATTTTAATGTATATCGTTTAAGTATATCCATGCATATGCATGAAGTTACAAGCTAGTTATTAATGATGTGAAAGCAATTTTTTATAAAAAAAAAAAAAAGAGTACATGCTCAATTTACCAACCAGAACTTGTATTTAAGCCCCAATTTCACATTTCCCTTAATTGACAATCTAAATGAATGTAATATTGACCTTTAGTTTTTTGAATGACAATTCAACCATAACATATGTAGTTCTAAATGAAAAGATACAAGACGAATGCAACGGAAACAAGAGATACCGCCTTCTAATAAGTAATAATTAGCTTATAACTAGGCATTCATTAGTCGGTGTGGCTATTTTTGAAAGGGTTTTTTGGGCTGCACTGTTGACATTGTTTTCCTAAAAATGTGACCTTTCGTCACACTATTGGATCAATTTTCCAGCGACACGGTATTGGCTTCCATTGGTGTGGTAGACAGTGGCCACCAACATAGGAGAGAGAGAGAGAGATTTGGAACTTCCAAGGATTACAATCCTTTACCCACATAACAAATCAACCACAATCAAACCCAAAACCTTAGATCTAAATTTCTAAATATCAAAATCCACCTTCCAATCCAAATGAGGTGAGAGGACTTGAGAGTATCCCACCTTCGAAGTTTGAGGAGCAAACAAGAAGCAAATTTGAGTTGATTTGAATGAAGAAGCAGCAGATATAGGTTGATGTTGGGTTGATTCAACTAGATATTTGGGACACACCTTTAGTGTAGTCTTCATCAGAAACTAAAATCTTCTAATGATAGTTGTACACAGTTACTGACCGACATTGGAATTCAAGCGACTCTATTTACCACTCTCTTGTTAGTTGCTAGCATCCTCTTCTAGTAGTTTGATCGGCTTGGCTTTGGCTTATTGACTTGGTCTGGATCGGCTTTTGAACACCCTTAATTATTAACCCTACATCCATTTCATTAGCTTAAAAATACTAGGGGTTTTTCCAGTGAGTTAAAAAAAAGAATTAAATTCATTGAAGCTGATGTTAAACACTAAAACTCATTCAATTACTCTAATTAGCAAAGTACTATGCAATTACTCGAACAAGACCGCCGGAGAGAGGGGGGGGGGGGTGATTTACCAAATGGCTTTCCCCGTATTTTTGATTCATTCGGTGAAAGAAAATGAACATCTAAAAAGACATAACCATATGCATATATTAGTCCAACAAGATTGTCTATTTGTTTACGTTGTCCTATGATTCGTTATGATATCCAAGTCTCATGGACTGATACACGTTTTTTATTATTATTTTTGGCTTGCAAAGCTCTCATATTAAATGAATCTTAGTAAGTTTCGTTTTTTGTTTTTTTCATTTTTTTTTTCTTTTTCTGGTTGGTAAGTTCATAAATTGACTCTGATTTCCAGCAAAATATCACGTATATTTTCTCATCAAGTACGTTATCCAGAAAACAATCCTTTTTTTCTTTTCGTTTCTTTTTACAATCAAATGACAGCAGTACTCAAATATGTCGGAGGCAATACGCACTTTTTTTTTTTTTTTTTCCTCTGAATTTATCCCCGGGCCTGCTTTCCAAATTCGATCCAAAGTACAAATTGTTTAAGAGTATTATAACATATATGATTGTATGGATTCAATGATTTATACCTAAATCACAACAAAAAACTCACCACTGTGACAGTATATATGTGCATTTAATTTTCATTTTTAAAGATTTGTTTCTTAAAAAAAAAAAATGCAAATTTAATTTTGTATTTCTTTGGCGTAATGAACGTGCATTCAGCTTTTGGGATCAATTTTGCAGGTAGGTTAAGATTTGTTATTGGTTGTTAAATAGTACACTTTTTAAAGTAAATTCTTAGCCTTAAGTAATTAAAAAAAAAAAAAAAAAGTTATCCCTTCCTCATTTTCAAGCATGCACAAATTTTATTTATTTATTTATTTTTTTGAATACGATTCTAGCTATTCATTTCTAGTGCGACTTCTCCGAATGTTTTCTACATGGCTACATGTATTGAAACCAGTCTTTTAAAAGAAGCCGAATTTTTGAGCTGTCCAAATTTTCCTTTTAGTTTGGGACGCGGTTGTATTATTGGCTTTTCATTTTTGACATAAACTCTTCTAATCTTTCTATATCATAATCTAGAAAAGAAATTATTGACCTTAAAAAAAAAAGGGTTTCTATCAATTTCTATGAATTGAAGTATGAACAAACATGAGGTAGTTACCAGAAAAGGATTTCCTCCAATTCTCTTCCATTTTTAGTCATATGTGGGAAACGTGGTATAAATTTGATTTTTAAATGTTATCTTAAATTTAAATAAAAATTGAAGGGAATTGAAAAATTCAATAAGAGGAGATCTTATTCCATAATTGCCAATTTATATGATATCCTCTTATCATTTTCTCTCATTTCCATTTTAATCTTTCGACATCCAAACAATGATAAGAGAGCACCATTCTCCTCTTGCATTCTCATGAACAAAACCATGATTTTATCTTTAGGGATCAAAACATGAATTTTTTTTTTTTTAATCTGTGAAGAATAAAAATAATACACTGAGTGAAAATAAATAAATACCTAAAAGATCAAATTAGCCTATATTCAATATTAGAAATATATAAATCAAAAGACACAGAATTACTATTTTTTTAAAAAGAACTTGACTTTTTTTGAATTTGAAAAATTATTTATGAATGATTTTGTACGTAGTAATATTCTTGAGACTTGGTCATATACCGAAACATGATGTTTATCTTTGCAACCTTATATATAGTTTAGTTTTTAAAAAAATATTCTTGTGCGTTTTTCATAATTATATTGTGAGTTTAGAGACAATGAGTTACTATTGTGTTATTGTTTGTGGGAGACATGAAATATTGTTGTAGTGGTTTTCTGAGGGAGATGTGTTAATGTTGATTTTGGGGATTGTTTACTGTTAACGTTGCTGAATATGCATATGATTATTATGCTCTTACTTGTAACTTGTAAGGCTCAGTACATATAACATATAATATAAGTTATTATTATTGCTCTCTCTCTCTCTCTCTCTCTCTCTCTCACATAAATTTTATTTTAATAAGTAGATAATGAGAGAGGGATTAGTGGGGTTCAAGCTAAAGACGTGAAATGCTACAAATAATGTTATTGTTGCTAGGTTATCACATGTTTAATTTACTAAGCTACTAGATTTCCAATGCTTTAAGTGTGGGTAAGGATTTTATCTAATGCTCTAGTGCATTAGACCCAAGTCAAACCTTATTATAAAACCTAGTCTTAAATGCATTGTTATTGGAAATTTGGAATAAGGCCAAATTTGAATCCTTTAGACCGCATCACAAACTCAATAAGGTTTATACTTTATACCAAAGCCATGGTATATAATTTTAGAAGATTAATAGGATTGAAAGTTATATTAGGGTGTGAAGGCGATGAAGTGACCATCCTTGTAAGATTTGGGCTGAGCAAACATGGGTTTGGGCTAGGTGTCTTTTAGCTTATCTGAACCAATTTTGCATTTTGAATGGGCACATTTTCGCTGTTTTGCATTGAGTCCCATAAAGCCCGGTTTAAATTAATTTTGCTTATAGTAGGCCTAAATTTGAATTCTTTGGACCGCGTCGTAGTAAGATTTAAGCCCAAGCTCAGAGCTGATATTTTTTTTCTTTCTTCTCTTTTCTTAATTGAAGCCCAATTATCTCTTTTAGGGTCAGCATCAAAACGAGTAGAGACGAATGGACTCTCCTATATATAACTAGCCCATATTTTCAAACCAACACTATTCAGATTCTTTTGAAGCACATTGTATACGTTACAATTTTTATCAATAATCTCATGAATATTGTGCTTGAGGATTGACTAAAATACATTAACACCATATTACATATATATAACTTTAATACAAATACAATTTATATCATTATTTATTTCTCAACTTGTTGAGACAACAAATTGTGAATTGTATTTCTCAAAAAAAAAAAAAAAATGATGAATTGTAGAAGATCACTTTTACATTAACCTACCACTAATAGTCTAATAATATATATATATATATATATATATTTATTCAATCACTCACAACCTACTACTTTAACATGTTGTGGAAAAAATATCACAAGACTTATTATATTCCAAATCAATGCATAATAAGAACGCGATCTCCCTCCATTAGCTATGCTTAACCTTTCGTCAAGCATTCTTTTGATTCTGTCACTTGTTTCTCTGTCACATTGGGAGTAAAAGCATGAGAGATCCATTGGATGCTTGGGAAGAAGCTTAGGAAATTGATTGGAATTGGAATTTTTTTTCGAAATAGTTTGAAATTGATTAGATATTTTTTCGACAGGACTCGAAAATCTGTTGGTACAAGCCATAAAGTAAATATGCAAGAATAGATGCACCTAGCACAAAGATGATCCACCCCAAGATTGGGTCAAGGATGAAAAGGAGTAAGTCACAAGTCAAAGCCCACAAAATAGGACACACACTTTTGAAGAATAAGGGAGAATTTCTGTTGGAAGTGGCTAGTACCCATGCTGCTAATGCTGTAGTGAAAGTAACTATATCTATTATTAGGCCTAGCATGATTGCATTGTGTTCATGGAATAGAGCAGCACCTGAGCCTTGATACATTAATCCGAAGAGGATAAGCAAATTACTAAAGCTAATAAAGCAAACCAGAGCAAGCCATGCACTGAAGGAATGAATTTCTTGATCAATTCTAGATAGAGAAAAAAAAGTCTCAGATTAACATATAGTTAAAGGATGCAAATATATAAGAAATTAAATGAATATTTGTCACATTCCATTTGTTTTTTGGGGCTAGGTTCCTAGTAAGTTTGTAACTTGACATATGTTGTTATGCAACAAAGTGAAGATTGCTTCAATTTCAAAAAAGATGGACAAGGATGGTAGAAAATTTATCCTATGTTTAAAGATGCATGCTACCTAATGTGCAAGGTCTTTAGATGTTGTGCCAAAAATCTTAATTAATTTGGGTACAATAAATTACGAGGCTCTTAATTGAGTGAACCCCATGTTTTTGGAAAATTGGGATAATGTCAGAGTTTTGTAATTTAGTGGTGTTGCAATTTGCATGTTCTTCTTTATGAGGAGAATTAGGATTCAAATCTCCTCACCTATTATTGTAACTATTGAATTATAAAATTAAAAAAAAAATGATAATTTTTCCTTCTATCATGAATTGCACAATACCAAACGCTTCTTATCTCAAGAAAAAAGACAAAAAAAAAAAAAAAAAAGTAAAGTGAAAAAAAAAAAAAAAACAAAAAAGAAGAGGCTTTCACCTTTAAAATCACAAGTTTTTCCAAATTTACAAAAATATACATAAAGAATTTAGAATTATGCACAAGAAAAATTCTCTGCATTTCAAAAAAAACGAAGATCCTTTAATAAAATATAGATATTCATACAAAAAAGAATAATAACATACATATTAAGAAAACCAAAAAAATCATAAATTAAGCAACGTGAAGAATTGAATAATGCAAAAATGTAGTCCAACGAATTTTGATATAATGGTGTAAGAATATTCCTATTACATTAAACATGGCATAAGGGTGTATAGAAAATATTCATATTTACATTGTGTTTTGATCAGTAGTCAGGGCCCTGTGGTTTTGTTGTATATAAATACAATTCACTAATTCAGCCAAAAAAGATAAAAAGAATAGTACTACAAAAGTGGATTTTAAATGAAGTTCAATTTTGCTTCATGTGTTCTATCTAATTTTTTAATTTTTGTGACAAGTGAATTATTAGGTGCAAAAACTGAAGAGTCTAAATCCAATTAGATTTTAAAAATGGACTCCAAGTCCTATCTGACAAGCACTCAATGTTGCACTCCCATGGTGCAACAATAAGGCTTCATATTGGGAACTCCATGGCCATGGTTGCAAATCTTTATGTAATTTTAGCCAAAATTGATCATGGGATAGTACTAGTTGTGGAGGTGGTTTGGTTAAAAATAAAAAGAAGAGTAGTCCTATTTAAATGAATCTACTTGCCAACGAAACACAATTCTAAGAAAAAAAAAAAGTTTTAAGAATCATTTCTTATTACGGAAACCAAATTACCAAAGGCAGTTTACCACTCAAAAAATACACTTGAGCTAGGAAAGTGGTAAGTATTTTATGGTAGAAGTAAACCACACTCTAGTCACCCATTGCCACTTATCAATATCACTCCCTCCTCTCCTTAAGACCCCCCTAATAAGCTTTGTGGTCTTCTAATAAGTGATTCATTATGGAATTAAAGAAAAATGTTGTTTGCATAAGAATTTTACACAATAAGAAACCTAAAATTTAAACTAAATTTAAGTCACCTTTACTATCTAGATTATGCTCTTGGCATACCCAATATCATTGGATTACCAAAAAGAAACTTAAATTTAACTATTTTTCATTACTTATAATAAAAAATGGTTATCAAGTGTTCGAATTTTAAGCAATAGAGAACCTCTGCTAAGCACAAGTGAAGTATAGGGAATGAGGATCACAAGTTAAATTTTCTTGTGAATAACATGCATGACTTGTGCATTGTATGTGTCACATTGCATTTGCCTTAAAATGATTGATAAACATTATGCAAAAGTAAACTAATATGTGATCACTGGTAGTAAACAATAAATACGCTTGGCATTAATCTAGTCATTGATATTATACTCCTTAATAAAAATATAACCATATCTTATACTTTTAGGAAAAGATAAGTGCAGATGACCTTATAGAAATAAATGTTAGATACTACATAACAACAAGCCACAATGATTCAGTGCCAAATAACTTAATAAGATAGTAGATAATGAGATCTTTATTTAGGCATTATATGATATGATCCCACTTGCATATTTGGTGTTCAACAGTTTATCTGCATAAACACAATGAATAATTTAATGTTAGAACATGTATCCTTCTATTTTCTAGTGCTATTGATCATCAAGTCAAACATAAAGAAAATTTTCATTATTGCTAAGCTTGATAAGAATAGTATCTTAGGTTTCAATAATTGATAAGTAAATGGTATTGAACCTAAGAGAAAAAATAATAATTCTAATAAGTGCAAGTCAAAGAATACCAAGCTAGATGTTGAATGCCAAAATTCATATAGTTTGGGACAAAAAATTTGTGTCAAAATACATATGGATCATATGGTGTATTTTTACTTATGTTAACTCTTATAGGCTTAACTTTCAATCTTGTAGTTGCATTCAAAGAGCATAGTATTTAAAATTACTTATGTATTAAAATTTGGTTGATTGCAAGGTTTTTCATTGGATTTTATAAGTAAACATAAGTAGTACTAATTAGTCTACAAATAAATGTTAAAAAAGATGAAATAAAAGGAAGTAGATAAATTACCCCATACGGAGTATCTTTTGTTCAGGTTGTGAGTAGGAAGTGCTACCCTCAACTAACTCACAACTACAATTGGAGTAAAGAAATTGCAAGATAATGCTTGAATTGCACTGAGCTCTGATCCAGGCATATTCAAGTTTACTTGCTGAAGCCTTTCAACTTTTGCTATCTAAAAAGTAGAAAAAAATTTAGAAGTAAGAAATGTTATGCAAACATAAATGTGGTTTAAGTTATATTATTAGCAAAAAAATTTGATGTATAATGCTATTAAATTTTACTCTTTTTTTTTTTTTTCTAATTATCTTCTTTATTGGGTGATAATTTTTTGGTTTTAGGTTTGCTTTAGAATGATTCAAACATGTACCTTAGCTCATGGATTATCAATTCCAACTTTAGAAATGGAAATAAATAAGACACTAAAAATGTGAATGATATGAAACTGAATTGCTATGTTTCACTCATATGTGCATAAATCACATTTCAAAGGTGACTAGATTTAAATTTAATTCAAATCATCAAATATTAAAATCCCACATTGTTGTGTTTTAGTAAGTAAACCACTTTCTAGAAGAAGTCAATAACCTCTTGCCTGTGTTTTACTATTTGTTTTTTTTTCTCCATCCTCTCCCTTATGACTTCATGGAATTTGAAAGTCAATTTGGTGTGAAAATAAGCAGTGGGGACAATCCTATTGAAATGATGAATATGTTTGTCCTATCTAAGCAAGCATTGTACTATAATCATTTGGAACCTGTAAATACAAATAATTAGTTATTTTGATAAGTTATTTTAAGCTCGTTAATTTGTTGCCAATCCTCAAATTTGAAAGGTATTTAACAAGCCTTATGGTCAGATACATATATAATTTAGGAGAAATATTTTTACGCACTTGTTAATGTATTCTCCATACACATAATATCTATAATTTCACACACGATATTCACATTTTTTTAAACATACCCACGTTTAAGACGTGAAATGGATGATGTGTATAAACAATGTACACTAATGAGTGTACAATAGTTGGTGCTCTATAATTTAGTCTAAGAAGTTTAGCAATTATACCTTTGCTTGAAGATAAACACTTTCATTTTCGAGCTCCATCACCTAGAGAAAATTTTGGATATCAATTACCCTATTAGAAAGTTTGACAAGTAGTAAAATAGAAATGATTAAAAATAAAGTAATATAGGATTTACCCTTTTCTTAGAATATTTAATTTCTGCCAACAACATTTCATGCTGTGGCAGTGAACAAGTAAGAGAATTAGACTACATTACAAGAGAGAAAAATTAAATGAGATAGACAAGAGGGTTTTAAGATATTGGGTAGTAGAAGTTAAGCGTTTTTCAATTGTAAAAGTTAAAAAATCAGTGATATGTCAAAATGTGGCTGAGATTGGTCTTCCTATTGTGTCTTGGAATGCATATTAACATTTTCTTTACTTTTTCTTTCCATGTCACCATTATTTTAGTTTTTTTTTTTTTTTTTTACCTTCTTTGACTTGATTCTAGTGAGTCCTCGTTCAATCATGCTCTCCAATTGTTTCATCTCTTTGATATTAAGAGAACTTAATCCCTCACCCAGTAAGTGCCTACAAGTAAAGAAGAAAATTATAATAAGCTCTTTGTTATGATTCATTGATTTAAGGCTAATGGAAATGCAATTATATGAACAAGTAATAAAAATCTCCACGTAAGATAATAATATTTTTCGTGGTTCTATCAACTCTAAATTTATGTTCATCGGAAATACCAACCAAAATCCAATATCAATGATATGTTTTATAATCACACCCACTAAACCTTACAAACTACACTCAAAAGGCTTTCACAAACAATCCTCACAAAAAGAGAGTAAAAAACTAACCCACAAATCTCATACATACAAATTCACAATTCTTAAGTCCGAATACATTCAAAAGATCCCTCATATGGATCGGTATTTTCAACCCTAAAAACATTACCACATCACACCTTACTCAAAAGGACTACTTTAGACAAAATTTTCATCCAAGACTAAAGCAACCAAACTTTTTACAATAATGCATATTTAAAATCTTCAATTATATTTCTTGATGAATAATGAATACTATATTACTGTTTTAATAAGGAAAACTATTTCCTTTCATTCTAAGGAAAATAATTTTTTTAACACCAAGAAAACCAAATCCAAATAACAATTTTTTTAACTCTTTAAGAGCCTCCAAAATATCTCCAATAACCAAACTTATCTATGTTAATAAATCAACCATCAATTTACAAAGCCAACATATTACTAACACATGGACCTAAGTATACTTATTGAAAAGAATTCTCTTGGTCTAACACATTCGAGTTCTTTTGATAAAAATAAAATTGAGGTAAAAAAATTCTTATATAACTCCATTTATATAAACATTCATACATGTTTGGGCATATTTTGTATATATCCTTAATATAACTCATGCCTAATTGCCTAAGAGGTTTTATAGATGCGCATGTATTGATAAAGGAATGATATGACCACTAGATCTTCATCTCTTTCATGACAAGGCCACAAATATATTTGTTGTTGGATAACTTTGATTGATTAATATCAATATCACAAGCATAATAGATGAGGCCTAAAGCATTAAGTGGAATTAAGACAATGTCATTGTCAATTGTGGGACCACCACTTCTTAGTATTAAACTTAGATTTCCAATTAAAATTCAATATATATAATTCTTGGATTAATTTCATGTTTTATCTTTACTTTTTATATATATATATATATATATTATTGGTTGTTTTCATAATGTGTGCAACATTGTAAAACCTTATAATTCATGCCATAGAATAAACAAATGTTTAATGTCTTTGATAAATTACGTACAAAGAAAAAAAAAAATTGAAATTTTTTTTTTAATCATTCTTTTACCATTTGCATTTAGAAACAAAGACAAATGGAAATCACCTGTTAGAGTTTTGCATATTTTGGATGAGTTGCCTCAATTTTGCAGATTCTTGTTGATAGTATTGCATTCATTCAAAAAATAAATAAATTACATTGGAAGTATATGTTAGTCTTGTCAGGTTTATAAATTCTATAGTACATATGTTAAACAAAAAGAATTAAAAAATAAATAAAAATGCAACAACTAACAAAACAAATTGTTAATATGGAAAGTGCACTAAGCCCTAAAAAGAATAGTCAAATTACAAGAAGAATCTCACAATCATTTATATAGTACAAATCAATTGAATATGCATATGATATGTGACTCTACACATACTCGCGCAATATATGCTCATTTAATCCAATACATTTGGGGTATTGCCATTTTCATTTATAATATTCTATAACTCATTATAATGAATACATAGAAATTGTTCCTAGAAGAAAGAGACAAAAAAGTAAAAAAGAACATAGAGAAATAGCTTACTTGAGCATTTGTTTGTGCAATAGAGCCTATTTCTGAGCCATCATTGCATGCCTTCTTATACCTTTCTATGGTTGATTTTGTGCTATTTGGCAAAACAAATCAAGTTTCTACTGTTAATTCAAAAACACATCTAAGTTATACACATGCAAACATATAAATGAATAAAACACATACATAAATTAGAAATTCTTACAAAATTATGTTCTCAATGAAGTTGATGTCATTAAATGCTTATGCTTCCAAGATAAACATGCTTAATACTTAAAAAAAAAAATTAAATTAAATAAAGACATTGTTCACTAGATGAAATTATGTAAGGGAAAGTAATTAAATATTTAAGATATAACACATAAGACTTGAAGTTTTAGCTTTAGTTTTCAAAATATGCTGATAACACTTTCTACAATTCATGTAATTGAAATAAATCTTTTGTTCACTTTACCAACCTACATGAGTTTAGAACCAGCCATATGAGAGGAATATTATATTTTTGATCATGCTAGTCAATCTTATTTCCATTTTACTTTCTAACAAATGTGAGAGTCATGCCATGGATGATACTTTATCAAGACTAGAAACAAATAATTTAGAGAAACTATAAGTTTATAGCCACAACTTTTTTTCACAATCATTGAAGTAACAACTCGTTAATGATAGAAATTAAGCAGTATTACTTTATTAGTTTTGGTCAATGTGAAACCGATAATAACTTGATATCTCAACAAGATAAAAAATGTTACAAAAATATTGTGCTTGTAGTATCACTTTCAAAACAATAGAAATTTAAGTTAGCTCAGCCAATCTAAGTAAAAACAAACTAGATGAGGAATTCAATTTATGTAGTTGACTACACTCATTATATAATAGGGGAATAATTTTAGAAACGTACTCAATCACACACTTAATTTCACAATTTGTTGACTTGTGTAGCTATGAGTGATTGACACTTTCTACTTACTACTAATTATATGGACTCATGACTTTCCATCAACTGCTCACAATCACACAAATCAATAGGTTGTAAAGTTGGGTGCGTTCATAATCAAACTTATAATAGGATCCTTGTGATTTGTTGTCAAGAAGATGAAGAACAATGTCCTTAAAATCTAAAGAATCATTAATGACTCTATAAGTGGTACCTTTTCAAGTCAACTCAGTGTCTCAGTCACATAGAAAGAAAAACCAATGTCCTACGAGTTTGCATCCCCACGCCATGCATAAAGTATAGAAAGGGGGACATGCATCACCTTTCCTACTTCTCATTTCTACAATAAATAGAAGAAACCCAATTGTGAAGAAGTATTTACTTTTTTGCTTCATCTATCACTTGGTATAATTAATTAATTATAGAAGCAGAATAGACCAGAAAGCCACTACTGAAAGTTTCAGTCCTATAAAAGAATGAACAGCTCTTAAAGGAAAGTATATTTTTAGATTGCTTTTAATTAATCAAAACAAGCAAAAAAAAAAAAAAAAAAAAATTAAACCTTTAAAGATAAGAGTTGAAAGAAAAACTATGGGAATTGAGATTTTTATATTAACTATGGAAGAGGAAAGGAAATGTAGGAACTACAGGATAAACCTTTTTTACATACCTAAGTGTAGTGTATAAATTCTAATAAAAACACTAAGGCTAGACACCAAGAACTTGTACTACAATATTTATGGTACCCTCTTAATTGGTACAAAAGGCCTCTCAAAGATGAAATGTTTCAATGAATGTAAGGCATGACCATACTGACTTATTTATAAGGATGGAACTAGCCTTTTAGTTTTGGGAGTTGTATGAACAAATATTCTTTGAGAATTGTGGGTTCCAGTTAGCTCAACTGGTAAAGTTTCTGATGGTTGTATAAGATATTTGAGGTTCAATCCCCGTTTACACCAAAAACTGATTGGTGTCTTGGTCTGATGATAAAGAACTATTATCAGGAATGGACGCCATAGGTTGAAACTCATTCAAAAAAAAAAAAACATTCTTTGAGAATTCATGAAGGAAAAATATACCAAAATAATAGTAGTAATCATTTAAAATTTAATGTTAAGATATAAATAAAATTTTAACCAAGAAAAAAATAAATAAAAGAAAAGATATAAAATAATTTTGTCTCGATACATTTTAAATTAAGAATATATCAAATGGAATTCAAAATTCTATTAACTCACTAAAACAATTTATTATTGATCTTATACTAAATTCTCAATAACTTCTTTTTAAACTGCAAAATCAAGTAGTCCCTTCTTCATTTTTATTGCAAGCCAAGTTTATACAAATTTATAACAGTAAATGTTTGTCCTCTAGTACTAGTTGTAGTAAAAACAGGAACAATAAGTACAAGTACAATAACTCTATATAGAAGTTTTGGTTTATTTTTTTATTTTTTTGGGCTGGAAAACAAATTGGTAAGTTGTTAATCTTTTAATTCTTACTAAACACTTGGCACAATCAAGAAAGAAATAATAATAACATATATGTACTTTAAAAACAATCATCTAACTTAGAATAGAAATAAAAAGTATTTTTCTTGAAGGCCTTTTATTCATGATTAGCCCTTAATTCTCTGCTAATTAAGATTTTTTTTTTCTTTTGTTGATTTTAGATGCATAAAACACCAAAAACGTAGAAAACAAATTTTCAAAAATATTTAATGTTAAAAGGGTTTTTTTTTTAGAGGAAAGCCACGAGTTATAGACTAACCGACCATTTATTTTCTTTGTTTTTTTAGACCTTATTTGACTATTTTTGTTTTTTTTTTTTGAGTAAAAAAAAAAAAAAAATGAGTGGCCTAGAGGGGGATGAGGGATGGCAAGCGTTCCGTCAATGAGGAAATGAGGAAAATAAGGATTAAGCTTAATCGAAGTCATGCCGTATAACCAAAAACAAATTACTAAGAGAGTCTATAATCTATATATACATATTTTTTTACACACATTCTTTTATTACTTTTTCTATAAAAAAAAATCTATTAAGAAAGTTTATAACTTATTGAAGTGATAGGTTGTGAACGGTGAAAAATAGAGTGTAGTAAATTGTAGATCTATGTAAAGGTGATTATCTATAATTTACTAGATTAACCATTTTTGAAAAAAAAAATTGTAGAAAAAATTGTATCATAACATAATTGGTCCAATAAAGAAAGAAAAGCATAGACAAAAACCATTTTATTCCACAAAGTGAAGTGGACTTTTGATGAATAAGAATTCCAGTTTTACACGTTTTGCTCCGAGCTCTAGTGACATTTGGCGGCCTGAGACTCACACCTTCCCCCCCCCACACCCCACAAAAATAGTACTAATATTAAATGTTCTCATTGTCCGTGGTGGTGGAACATGGTTCTTGCACAAAAACTTTCATGATTATGATTATTAACGTTATGGATGTAGCCTTGTGATGTGATCTAACTGATTTGACCCTTACGAAATAAATACTATTTCAATCATAATTTTTCTTTTTAACAAGATCAAAGTGAGAATAAAAAATTATGAAGTTTCCTATTTTGCATGCTAACCAAATCAACTATTTTAGATTAAATGGTTCTCAAAAAATGGTTTCTCAATTTCCTATCTAAGTAAACTGTGAAAAAAGTTACACTCTTAGAATTACTCAAGGAGTTCTCTATCTTTTTTCTAATATCTTGAATTTATCCATCCACGTACTACATCCTATCAAACCTTTGTTCCTTACACTACAAAACGCGGGGGTATTAGGCCGCGTTTTTTTAGGCCGCATTTGTAAAAACGCGGCCCCAGACGGACTAAAGCCACGTTTTTTAAAAACGCAGCTTAAATAAAAAACAAGAGTCGCGTTTTAAACACGAGGCTATAGAAGGGTTCTGAAGCCGCGTTTTTTTGAGCTGTAGCCGCGTTTTTGGGGGTGGAGCTATGGCCGCGTTTAAAAAACGCGGCTATAGGACCTTCGTATTTAATTTTTTTTGGCAAACCATTTTTTTTTTCCTTAACTGTGGCTGCATTTAAAAAATGCGACTCTAACTTGTCTAAAGCCGCGTTTTATAGACGCGGCTTTAAATTTAGTCTGAAGCCGCGTTTTAAAAACGCAGCTTTAGTTTGGGATGGGGCTGCGTTTCTTAAACGTGGCTTCAGGTTTTGCCTATAGCCGCAGGAGAAAAACGTGGCTTTAGGCTTTGTATAAATAGCATAGTTATGGACAAACCCTAGCTTTCTACTTCTTTTCTTTCTTCTCTTCTTCTCAAGCTCTCAGCTCTCACAGACAGCGCTCAAACTCTCATCCTCCACAAAGGCTTTAGCTTCACCGATTCCCATCATCCTCATCCATAAACTCTCACCGATTCATCAACCTCCACACCGCCACCACTGAAGCTCACACACCATTGCCGAAGCTCACGCATCATCACCGACCCACGCACCATTGCCGACCCGATTCATCATCCTCCTCACCCACTTCGAAGCCCAACTCATCTTTGCCGAAGCCACCGCTACCTTCCTCAGCCCATTGCTTTAGGGTTTTCTGCCGATCTCAGGTATCACTCTATTCTTTCTCTCTTCTTTTTTCTTTTCTTTTTTTTTTATTAATTTTTTACAATGATTTTTGCGATATGATTTTTGCAATATGAGGGGCAAGAGTTTGTCAGTAGAGCGGCTAAAAGCCTGAAATGGGTCCCTTTTCTTTTGGATGTCTTTTGACAGGGTAGACCAGAAGATATGCGTGGCTTTATAGATTATTGTATCCATGCCATAGTAGATGAATATCGGGGCATATTGCTGATATACCCAGTTCTCTTTGTACCTTTGTATTTTCGTTACAATTAAATTTCTTTTACTTATCGAGAAAAAGAATTTTGCTTGAAGTTGAGGTGGATAAAATTGCTGTGTCTGATACTCTGATTAATTCTATATTAGTCATTTTGTGATTGGAACCATAGTTGTTAATTTTGTTTTTTTTGGCTGCAACAAGTCAAATCTTTAGCAAAAGATTATTTGGGTAACTGGAACCATTTTGCTTTATACACCATTACGCTCTCTTCTGTTTGTTTGTCTCTAAGCCACAAGTGAAACATCTTGTATGTTTGAATTGAACCCTCATGTGATGCATCTTTGAGACGGGGACACCTTAATTATAAGGTTTTTTAGTACTTTTCTTCATCTTCTCTCTCTCTTTTAATTCCCCCTGCATTATGCGTCATGCAATTGCTTTTTTTTAGGATTTGTTATGTTGGTGGCCTAATTGGAGAGATTAGAGAAAGACTGAGATTATCACTATACTTCTTTTATATGTTTTCTGCATTATTATATCACAAATAGGGATGGTATGCCTGGTATGTGATGCATTACCATGTTCTCATTGTAAAGTAAAGCTGACTGTTGCTCTTACAAGAGGATGTTTGTTGCTGATAAAGGGTTTTTGATTTTAATATTATTTTTAATTTTTAATTTTAAAATACTGATGAGTATGTCATGTGAGGTGGCACTAATTTTCTTTTATACTTATCTGTTGTAGTCAACTTGGCATATGGATATTGGCTAAAGGGGAATTTTTTCGCAACTTTGAACTGTTTGGTATATGCCCTATTTACTATCAATTCAGATTACACAGTTCTAATTGTACTAAATGTCACTAGCTCTTACATACTTAGCTCTATTATACTTAACAAAATCTTGTGCATTGAGGTTTATAGTTAGATTAAATGCAAGCCATTCTGAAATTCATTGCCTATTTCTGCTTGTTTTCTGTGTTCTTCATAATGGAAAAACTATACATATCCTATTGCTTCATTTCGTGAACTTTGGAGAACAATGCCATCATCATACCACTTTGCAAAATAAATTAGGGTTATTGTTTGTCTCTTTGGCAATGTCTAATTGTGATGGCATGCACTAAGAAATAATCAAGTTGTAATAGACCTTGTCAAATAGTTGAATAAAGCCCAAGTGATCTCCAGGAATTTTATTTGATTTAGCAAAGGTGAAGAAATCAAAGAGTGATTGTTGACTGGAAGTTATCCCTTTTATGTTTTACAAATGTTGCAGTTATGGCAGGTTAAAGGGGTAATTATCTTTTCATATTTTTTGATAAGTAAATGGCTAAAGAGGCCTTTATGAAAGAGTAAATATGTTTTTGCCCCGAAAGGGGGAGTGGGGTTTTAGCATTGTACAAAGACATCAAGTATTTAAATATATATTGTATAAAAATAAAGCCATCAATTGAAATGCCTTGGAAACATAAAAAAGAAGTTAAAAAGGATAAACAATAAAAGTTTAAAAGTGCCATGAGACTATTTTTTAGCTAAATAAGTGCTGTGATTCTGTGAATATTTAAAAGCTAAAATCCTTGGACCAAAACAAAACATAAGTGTTGGGTGTGTTATTGTGCGTCAGAGAAGCTTTTTCCCTTTTTTTTTTTTTTTTTTTTTTGGTGGTGCCAGAGTAGTTTTCTTCTCATTGGCACTGCCTTTCTTTTTCCCTATGTCAGGGGCGCAGAGCTTTTAAGAGGGGCTTCTATATACTAGAGCAACAGTACCTATAAGAAATATTGGGAGGAGTCAGGGGGAGCAATAGTCCCCACCTTGGATCCACCCCTGATATTATATATTTATATATATATACACACTGATATTTCTGTTCTGACATTTAATTCAATATTTTTTTCTTTTATTTCTTACAAGTAGAATCTTTTTATGATCTAAATTGCATAAATCTTATTATGATTCTCAATTTTTTAATGATCAGTTCTTTGCTACTGTCATCTTTAGATGTGATATGTTGCTACTTCTTGCCCCTCTTGGCCTGACGCTTCTGTTGGTAGGTTGCTTGTGTCCATAACTGAGATTGTGTACGGATAGGCCAAAAATAAATAAATAAAGAGATTTTTTTATAATCAATCTCTATCATTTTTTATTTTTTATTTTATATTATTGCAATGATCAGCTTTAATGCTTTTAACAAATTCAATGATTTGCAAAATTTGGAACTTTCTAAATTTTCTTTTAGAGTCTCTACACGTGCACGAGTGTGAAGAGGCTAGCATATATAATATATAGATTATACACATACATTCAGCTAGTATAGATGCAGAGGGTGTAAACTGCGTTATGTCAAATTCATCATTTTTTTTTTGGGATGATTTTAATGTTCTTTAGCTTACATTGTCATTAATAATGATTTTTACTTTTTTTAAACAAAAACTAGTCTTGCCACTCACACCAACCCTTGGTGCTTTTCTTTCCAGGTACAATCAATTAATTGAGTCAGGTGGATTCTAACTTAAAAGTTGGACCTGTGAGACTCTTCTGCTCTACCAACTGCAATTTCTAAGGGCTTTCAAAGTTGAATTGAGAGAACCATCCAAACCAAGCAACTGGTCTCACTGGTATTAAGTCTCAGTAAGCTTTTAGTCATGGACAGGACGATCCTCACCTCTGATAAATCATCCAACTCATCCCCATTGAACCCTCCTTCCCGGATAATTTGCCATGTGTATGTTCCTCCCCAAACTGTCTCTTCTTTTCTTTCTTTATAAAAAATGTTATAGCTTAATTTTTTATTCACATGCAACTAGCATATCGGTATTAGTATTGATGCATAGTGAAGTATATGCTAAAGTTAAACAAATCCTATTTTTATATGCATATGCTCTATAAACTATCTGTTACCACTGCTTATGCATGACATAAGTTTGTATGGCTTACTTTTATTGAATTATATGGAGAATTTATTGCCATAGGAAAATGTAGTAGGCTAGCATGGGATACGATGCTAAAAGGGCAGAAGTGTTGGTCACCAAAGGAAAAAAAAGCCCTTTCTTCAGAGAAATTCAGTTATTAAAGGAAAAGAAAATGAGTAGGGAAATCGTGAACTTCTGATGCTGTGAACAGGAGGGTAAGTGAAGAGTATTTGGGACCCTTTTTTAGAACTTATGTTCTACTGTACCAAATGTGGTCATTGATATTGTGGAAAAAAAAAATCCTGTCGAATATTGTGGATAGATATGATACTTTTTGGATTTCAAGTATGGATTTATCCTTTTTTAAAGATACATTCTTGAATAATTATCATAATGCTTGTTTATAAGAATTTGCGTGTGTAAACAGTTGAATAAAACAAGGGGACTTTATTCTGGTTCATTAACAGTTACACTGTAACCAAGCTCACTGTTTGTAGTGGCATTGGACTTTGATATAGTATGGAGTGGAAGTGTACTGTACTTTGCTTCCTTTTATCATCTAAAATAGTAGGTGCAGATTATTTATCTCATTTGCATTTTTGTAGTTGTTGAAATATCTGGTAGGAAGGAGGAAAAGGGTGAAGCAATTGATGAGGACTGAATCTGGTCTCAAAGTCCAGCAACTAGACATTTTGCAACAAGCATTAAAGCTCACTGCAAACAGGTTTGTATTTTTTTGTTGCACAATTCATATTCTAATTCTCCCATTAATAACTTCAAGACTTGTTGACTCTCTTATTCATTCTTTTTCATTTTAGAACCTTGCGGCAGTCACTATTACAATGAGTGAAGGTCGCATTTGAGCTTGAGCTCGTTGGCATACATGTGAGATTAATTTTTGATTAACTAATATATAAACATTGTTTTTGTGTTCATTGCAGATGGCAAAGACTCAAAGGAACAAGGCTACTGCTCATCACCTGGGATTGCTCAAGGTAGATATTTTTGGACCCCCATATAAATTTTTTTTTGATAAGTAAGAATGATATATAATTTTTGGACCCCCATAATCTGATTTCTCCTATGTCTTGCTTCTTGTTACACCAGCTCTGTAACCATGCTGATTTATCATTAAGGCATCTCATTGTGTCAAATAAAGGGTTGGAATGTGCTTAAATTACATTCATACATACATGTAAAACTCAAATGGCACTGTCCTCCTCCTACAGAATGGGGTGGAGGGCATTGTGTTGGGTTTAAAACCCATAGGATGCACATGTAACTTACTAATCTCTATGCGCGCATGTGTGTGTATGAAGTTGAGTCACCATGTATTAATTTTATAATTTTATCATGTAAAAGGCACTGATACAATAATGTCCCTTGTTCCTATTACTTTCGGACAAGATGAATCCCTTTTTCTGTTAACTTGTTCGAGAATCGCTTAACTTAAACTCAAGTGTGGAGGTCCTTCTTAAGCCATCTGGCCTAGGAAAAAAAAGAAAGAAAAGGGGGTTGTAGCCGCGTTTTTAAACGCGGCTAAAAATATGTCCTATAGCCACGTTTAAAAAATGTGGCTATAGTTGTCACCTATAGTCTTCGAAGCTATCAACAAGGGTCCTATGGCCGCACTTTTTCGAACGCGGCCTAAGACCAAGACCTATGGCCGCGTTTAAAATGTGGCCTAAGGTGAAAGCTATAGCCACGTTTTAAACGCGGCTATTGGGCCGATCCTATAGCCACATTTTAAATGCGGCTATAGCTTTCACCTTAGGCCACGTTTTAAACGCGGCCATAGGTCCTGGTCTTAGGCCGCGTTTGAAAAGGTGCGGCCATAGACCCCTCAGGCCTATAGTCACAGGGTTTAGGCCACATTTGAAAACGCGGCCTAAAAAAATGCGGCTATAGGCCAAATCGGCCTATAGCCACTTTTTTCTGACCTATAGCCGCGTTTTAAAAACGTGGCTATAGAACGTTTTTTTTGTAGTGTTAGTTGCATCATTGAGTGTCTCCACTACCTACATATAAGATGGTATGTGTGTGTGAACGTGTCTCCATTGACTCCTGTTGCCAGGTCAAGCCATTCTCTCTTTCAAAGGAAGTAAGGAATTCTTTTGTTGATTTGAAAATTTATTACAAAGAAAAAGAAAAGAGTTTTAGTCGAAGGTTAACTTGAAACAAAGAATCAAGGAAGTTATTAGGTGCTGAAGGTAGTACATGTTAGCTATATTTAGTGATGTGACCTGAAGATTGCTAGAAAACACTTTAGTGGCGCTTAAGTCTGTTTCCTTTATGACATTTTGATGGATCAGAAAGGATTATCCTTGTGCAATACATGAACATAAAATTTTGACTGTGTCTTCAATTCTTTTTCTGCAGCTTCATTCTTTTATGCCAAAAAGTATTAATTGAAAGCAAAAGGACCAAAGGCTCTTTGCAAGTCTTAAACCTTTCATGGATGAAACAAAAAACAAAAGAAGAAGATATGTTTTGCATTCTTTTCCCTAAAGAAAGCATACAAAAGATGGGGGGAGTGTAATTCTCAAAGCTAGAATTGGTAGAAGATGACCAAAGAAAACAGATCCTGCAAAGAGTAATGATAAATCCTACAGCACTTGTAGACCACACGCCAACCATTAAAAACTAAAACCCTAAGAGCATTCACACCCCAAATGCCTTATGCCAAATGTAAGCATTTTTTAGCATTTAAGTCCAAAATTCCCACTCCATTAGAACTTGTAAAAGCTAAGTATTGCAAAAAATTTTGCAATACTGCTACAGTGCAATTCTACATGTAGAATTGCACTATAGCTGAATGGTAAAGAGATATATTATTATTTAATTCTCTCTCTCTTCTACTTTTTATTAAACAATTCCAACACTTTCTCTCTCCTACTTTGGGATATATTATTTTATTGTGTAGAAATATTATTTTAATATGTTGTATTGTAAAGTAAAAGTTGGGATGCTGGAGTATTGTAAAATAGTATTGTATAATTGATAAAGTAATTTTTTGAGATGGTAAAGTAGAATAGGATGACATTTTGGGGTGTGAATGCTCTAATAGAACGTAGTCTCTGACTCCTGGCATTAGCTCTCTTAGCATGAGATTGGAAAAAGAAAGACCAAAAAGTTCACTGAAACTTTTAGACCTTTCATTGTGAAGTATACCAAACAAAAGTGTACTGTACACACACATGTATAAAAGAAATGATAGGAAGATTTGTGAGCTAATAGTGGAAATAGAAGACTACTTCAACTGAGATCCCACAAACAGCAGAATAGGAAAGGATCAGAACCTGTGCTAATTAATCCTTTTATTTACACTGCTAGAATCTCAAAGATCACAAACCTAAAAAGTGAAATCAAATAAGTGTAAAAGACATATCCAGCAAGGATTTGTTTCTTATGGTTACTGTTGGTAAACATATGTATTTGTATGCAAAAGTACTGCTAGAGCTGCATCTGGGAATTCTTGTTGCCTTTTCTTCATGCATCTCAGTTTTATCAAACAATTTTGAGTACATATCTATACTATATGAACACACTGAGATGTAGCAATGCATCTGTATGTATTTTTCTCCTTGTTTTGTTGGCAAAACCAATTGGTTTTCATGTATAGTTTAATCCATATTGTTGAGTATATTTAATTTGTATAGATACATTTTACAAGGGTAAAGAAGGAAGGTGCTAGATTATATTAATGTTACCATCCCAATGATATTGTCGAAGACTAAATTTCTAGTTTGAAATAAATCAAACAAGTAAAATAGTTTCACAAATGCGAATTTGTATTGATGATTGTGTGGTAATAAAGCTATTAGTTAACATAATAAATTGTCACAATATTTTTGCAATTGTTGATATGTTAATTCCTTATAGGTTAAAATAAAATATCATTCTAGAATCATCCACAACTAAAACTAAAGGTATTATGAAAAAAGAAGTGTTACATCTACAATATTTTTCGCAATACTTTCACAACATTGTTCATTAGGCTTTTTTTTTTCCCACAAACCACAATACGCCTGTTTTGGTTGTGCTGTTTTTGTCTTTTCTTTTAAATATTTATATGTGTATGTACAGTTACACTGACTTAACAAATTCTTACAATATTTTCACAATTATTGACAATTTGCACTGTTCATTGGCCCTTTTTTTTTTTCACAATATGCTGGTTTTGCTTGTGCTTTTAAATATTATATGTGCATACACAATTACACTGACGCAACAAATTTTTACAAAAAATATACTTGTAAGTCCATGTTTGTATCTTCACTTTCATTTACCTACTTTGAACATATTCTGCCATCACTCTCTTCTTTTATGTCATTACACAAGTCATGACATAAAAGAAGACCATAACTTCCACATATAAAATATATATAAAGATCCATGGTATCAATGTCAAAGGAAAAATAAATAAGTACATGTATAGATGAATTAGAAAATCCCAAAAGATAAATATATATGTTTGATTTAACTATTTTCATCCAATGAGCAGAGAAACATAACAAACAATGAAAATGAAGATATGTGAGGTTAAGGGGCCGTTTGGTAATGTTGTTTGTATTTTTTGGATTTATGTGTGGGTGAAAAAGTGTATGGAAATACGTGTAAAATTATTTAAAAACTGAAAACATGTGTTTAAACACATGTACCAAACAAGCCCTAAATTACCAATTGTTTGTATACTCATAAAGCCGCCCACGACTGGAGAAGATGATAAGAGCCACTTCAGCTTCACATAGGACAGACAGTTCATAGGCTTTCTTTAAGAGGCCATTTCTCCTCTTGCAGAAGGTGACTTGACGGTTTGTAATGTTCTCAATCCGCTTGATCTCAATCTTTCCTCTCCCCATTGCACAACCTAAAAGGCCTAAACACATTAGAAAGTGCCATCATGTAGTTATATACATGTATGTTATTTACTTTAGCAAAATCAGTAGTTGTGTATGTTCAATATGAGAATATTACACAAATCTTTTCTTTGATATGTGTAATTAAAAAAAAAAAAATTCAAAGTCATAATCTTTTGGGACCCCACAAACCTCAAAATTTGAGAACTTTAACAGAAAATTGATGCTTGCCACAATGGGTTTGCAGATTTGAATATGAAATTGTAAGGAACAATAGTACTTTAGGAGTAATTGAGTACATATACATAGTGCAATAAAGTACAACTCTAAAAATATTTTGTCCTTAAGAAATGAGGTTACTAAAACCGAAAGGTATTAGTTTAATGTGTTGAATGTCAAATATTAAGAAGCAATGACATAGATCAATTACTTCAATATTAAGGAGAAGCATAAATTAAGGGCTATAAACTACTACTGTTGAAACATCCACTTGACCTAGTAACAAAGCCAGATCTTACAGTAAAATGCCTAAGAGTTTTGTTTAGTACTTTAAGGGCGCAGGACCTATTCTTGTCACCTCTCTCTTTCTTTGTTAGTGTTTGTGTCTTTGTGTGCAAGTGTTGTGTGTGTTTTGAGGGTTTTATGGTTACTCTAACCAAATCCATGATCTTCATGAGAAGCTCAGAGACTAGAAAAATGTCAAAATCAAATCAGATCAGCTCAAGAAAATTGAGAATTTTTTGTTGTGAAAATCTGAAAATTATTAGGACTCAAACTTGGCATGAGACTTGAGGCAATGGCCTAATATTTTTCATTAATCATTTGAGTTTTAAAACATTTCCATACAAAGCCGTGGAGAAGCTAGAAAATAAGCTTAAGAGACAGCACTGAAAGATAAAGCACAATCATGAACTTATACATAAACCTGTGAGTTCTAGAAGCCATATATATACAAATATATATAAAGAAAAAAAAAATCAGTAATATCAAGCAAATTTTTCGTTAATCATTTTGAGGGTAAAAAAAAAACATTTCCAAACAAAGCCATGGAAAAGCTAGTAAATAAGGTTACGAAACAGCACTACTGAAAGATAAAGCACCATCATGAACCAATTACATAAAACCGTGAGTTCTAGAAGCCAAAAAAAAATAAAAAATCTATACAATGAACAAAATCAGTATCATCAAGCAAATTTAGAATGGGTTTTGATAAGAAAATGGTAATAAGTGGGAAGGTAAACCTGAATAAGGAAAAGAAAATCCTTTTGTCTGAAAATAGATCTAAGAGATGAACTCAAAACTACACCTACTATGAATATTATATTCTAGAACTAGAAGAGATATGAGGCAAGCACAGACCTGGCTTTGGAACTCACTCCGGCTAGTTCAGCTTTATGAAAAATTTTCTAACCCCAAAGAAACTTTGCACATAGTTCTCTGCTACTTCTCTTCTCCTCTAATAGCTCTTTCTGTCTTTGTCTACCTATAGTGAGAGAGAGAAGGATGTGGGGACTAGTGATTTCCTAAATGCCATACAAGACGTAGTAGTTTCTTGCTAAGTGTGGATGCTTTTGCAGGTGCAAATTCGCACCAAATAGGGCAAAAGCTTATTCAATATTTCTGTTTTATTGAGTGACTAATATGCCCTTCAAGAATCTATCTCATAAATCTAAATTTCAAATGTCTCTTAGGCATGCATATGATTGTGTATGTGTCTGAGATTGAGAGAGACTGATTGACATTGTGTGAAGGATAAACAAGATGTATCTGTTTTGTTAGATTAGGACATGTGCAGTCCACGTATATGTGCACTAGCATATATGTCAATCAAGAATATAAAAACCCAAAATTTGAAAAACAAAAAGAAACACATTACTCATTTTGATGACAATCAATGTGATTGATAAAAAATAAAAAATAGTACTACTAATGGTAGACCCAGTTGAAAGTTATATTTCAATCACAATAAGACATGTCAATTATTATAATATTTGTTACGTCTTTAGCACTACTCTTTGATAATGACCCCTGTGGTGGTAAAAGTTGAGCATGTACTATCATATTAAGCTTATGTGTCACTTTTTATTTTTTAATTAATCAAGTATGTGTCACTAATTGAGCTCAAATGCTATGGTTTAGGGCCACAACACTATATAATTTGGCCATGGATGTTACATGCTAATAGGGGAAAAAAGAAAAAAGAAAAGAAAAAGTAACTCGAATGTATTATAGACTGCATCAGCTAATTGAACTTGAGGTCAAACGGTGAGCTTGCTTTTTATTTAGTATTTATTTATTTTCCTTGCATGGACGTTGTTTTTAGGCACATTAGATTGTTACGTGAAAAATGAATAGCGCAACTGCCAAAGGAAAAATGAATAGCTCATCCGTAGGTGATAACATTAATCTGTTAGCGTTATTACCTACAGTTCCTACTTCCTTCAATGGAGGATGCTACAGTTGATATCCTGATAGAGGCAGAGTCAAGGCAATGGAACTATACTCTGATTGATGGTATTTTTGCACCACAAGAAGCTGAGTTAATTAAAACAACCCCTCTTGCACGGGTTGAGTCAGGGGATATAGTGTTTTGGCCTCTCGCAAAAGATGGGAAATATACCTGCAAGTCTGGCTATCGTTTTCTGAAGGAAGAGGCAGATTTAGAGCAACATATAGAATCTGAGATCCAGGATAAATAACTATGGAAGGGGATTTGGTCTTTACAAGTACCCAACAAGGTGAAGAATTTTATTTGGAGAGAATGCCGAAATTTGCTACCTACGAAAGTGAATTTGGTTCGACAAACAGTAATTTCTGATCCTACCTGTGAAAGAAGTCGTGACACACCAGAACAGATTCTCCACACTCTTTAGTTGTGCCTTGAGCTTGATCTTGTATGGTCTGATATGCAGTTATGGGCTTTTCGTATGACCACTCAATTTTTGGATTTCAAAGAGTTGATGTCATGGATTTTGAAGGAGCATCAACACCTTGAACTCTTTGCTTTTATAGTGTGGTCAATTTGGAACCAAACCCGAGTCTCTCAGTCGAGCTACAATCTTCATCAGCTATCCCAAGTGAGTAAGGCACGTCTGGATGAGTTTCTATCTACCCATCCACGACCACCGCGTAGCCCTCCACAACCCCGTGCCTACTGGAAGCCTCCTTCGAATGATTAGGTTAAGATTAATTTTGCTGGTGCTGTTTTCTCAGAGGTGGACAAGTCAGGTATTGGTGTGGTTGGTCGTGACAAAAACGGCTTGGTGCTTGCTTCTCTATCGCAGCAACTTTCCCCAGGTTCATACACCAGAAGACATAGAAGCCTTAGCTGCTTCCAAGACCCTTCGGTTTGCTTTAGAACTTGGGATTAGATGAGTTGTTCTTAAGGGGGATTCATAGGTCTTAATGTCCAGATTGATCAATGATACTGAGGTACTATCATGGAATGGTTTGCTAATTGAAGAGGTAAGGTGTCGTTTGAGTTTATTTAATCAATTACATTATTCTCGTGTAAAGAGAGAAGTAATAAGGTTGCTCATAGTTTTGCCAGGTATATTGTACATATCTCTAGACCTTCATGTGTAGATAGAAGATGTTCCGCCACAGTTTCTTTTTGTAGTCCAAGCTGATTTAGCCTTTTATTTTATTTTTTTATTTAGTTGGTTTTTCTTAATAAAAATTCATGTTTTCTTTCTCAAAAAAAAAAAAAAATATAAATATAAATATATATATATATTGTGTGTGTGCACGCCTGATTTTGTCTGTTATACACATCTTAGGAAGAAAAAAAAAAAAAAAAAAAAAAAAAAGAAGAAGAAGAGAGAGAAAATTGCTTTCGTAGGTATTACGCTGATTAGCTTTAGCCTTTAGCAGCTATGAATGTATTTATATATAGCATCTGTACGTAGAAATCCAACAAAGTGAATGTACTGTCAAACCATTTACTAGTCATCTTGTGAATTAAGGGTCTATTTGGATACTTTTTATTTGTTGAAAATTGAAAATTTATTGTTGAAAACACTTTAGTAAAATATTTTTTAAACAACCAAAACATTGTTCACGCGTTTTGTGCAAGTTGGCTGGTCCATGAACAGTGCCATGGGACCAGCCAAATGCAAACACAAATGCTGAAACCACAATACGCAAATGCACACTAAGCTAAGGAAAATGTTAAACATAAAAACTATTTTACAAATTATTGGTGTAATAAGTGGGTTTTTTTATTTTATTTTATTTTTTTTGAGAAGATATTAAGTGGTTATTGATAAGTGAAAAAGTATGTTAGTGGTGAGTCTAAATAAGAAACAGTAAAAATTTGTCATGTTAACAATTTGTAAAAATATTATAAAATAGTTTGTGGTTGTAGTAGTATTACTCTCATGCCAAAAGATCTTTAGTAGTTGCATTCGAGAATACTTAAATTAATTACATACCTTGATCTCACTTGTAAACAAACAATGATTCGGTTAATGGATGCTCTTAAAACATTTGTTAATGAATCATTTTATGGAAGTTTTAATATCACTTTTATAAAAAATATAAAAAGTTAATTATTAAAAAGTAATTATTATTAATTATTAAAAATTTTATAGAAGTTTTCTTTTCTCATAATTAAAAAAAAAAAAAAAAAAAAAACTTCTTAAACCAATGCGGAAAAGGTTTATCTTCAAACTAATTTGGAGAGAAATCCTTAAAACTCCACCTATATCTTTTTATTGGATTTGAATTTTGAAAATTTAATTATTTGATTGCATGTTCTTCTTATCAAGGTTTTCAAACTCGAACCGGACTAGCTGGTTTGATTGGGTTAATCGTGAACCGATCGCCAAACCAATTTTTTAAATGTAAGAACTGGCCATTTAAACATTTTGAGAGAACCTCTTGAACTAGGGTTCAACCCGAAAAACCGTTCGAACCGTGAGCCAGTTCAACTGGGTTAAAGTGTTTACTTTAATTTTTAAAAATAGAGAATAGAGAGATGAGGAGAGTAGAACCTAAGACCTCATGCTATAAATTTTCAACTTATTCTGTTACCTCTCTCTCAATTTATTAAATATTACTAACTTTATTTTCTTTGATAAATTTACTTGTGATTTAAGAATAATGCGCTTGCATGAGAATTTACTAAAATAATTAAAAGTGATTTTTTATTTAATCAAAATGATTTAAACTTGATGGACTATTATACAATTTTCTTTTAATGCTTATTTATGTTGTACTATTTTCTATCAACCTTGAAATATCATGAAATTTTATTATAAATTTTGTTTCAATTATTTTTAGATATTTTTAGTCAATTTTTCTAATATTTATAAATTTAATATACCTTTATTTGTATTTAATTAATTTCTAAATTAATTATGACATCATTACGGTTCGATCTTGGTCCAACCTTAAAAACCTTGAATCTCTCTTTTTTTCCGGTTATTTGAACGGTCCGAGTTTGAAATCCATGCTTATTATATTTTCGATGTTTGCAAAATTTCAAAAAGATCAAAGATCAATAACTATCTCATCAATCAAATATTTAAATTTAAAATTTTTGTAGTTTAAAATTATGCATAAAAAATATAAGAGGAGTTTGAAGAGTTTTTTTTTTTTTTTAAATAGTTTAGAGAAAAATATTATCCAAACAATGCGATTAAAGCATCCATTAATATTTTTCAATAAAACAAATGTTTTACTATTTTGTTGTTCGCTTTTGTTCCATTGGCTGTTGCAATACTGTGAGTATGATGAGATGTACTTTAATGAAGCATTGAATGCAGTTCTCTTTGAACAATACATTGAAATACTATGGGATGTACTTTTATTCCATTGGCGGTTCATGGTTGCGATACCATGAGATGTTCTTCATGGTTTATTCCTTCCTTGCACTAGAGCAACTAATTGTACCAAATGTAGTCATGATGCTGGTTTGAATCTTGACATTATTACTAATAAAGCTAATAAGAAAGATATTATTGACTTTTCCTACTTTTATTCTTATTATACTTTAACACCAAGTGGCTGCCGGCGATGCAAATACTCGTGAGCATTCAGTTGTAGGGCCTTCCATACTTACTCGGCCTAACACAGTGGCCGAGGTTTCTTCTGTGTTACGAACTTTCCAGGCTCCGGGCTCAACCTCACGGGCTAATGAGGCTCCGGATACTGAATCAGCCACCTATGTGGCCTTGTAATCATCAGCCACGTATAGTTTATATTTGTAAAACTATTTCAAATTTTTTATTTTCAAACTTAAAATTTTGTGTTTACCTATTAATAACATATAAAAGTTTTCCTATAAAAAAAAAAAAAACATATAAAGTTTATTTTTATTTTATTTTTTATTATGAAACATATAAAAGAATTTTTAGTTACATAGTTGCGGCCCTAATATTGAGTCATTTGACCACGCAAAGATTAAAAGAGGCATCTGTGCCGCACTTTTTTTTTTTTTTTTGATGAGAATACTAAAACTTTTATTCAGACGAGAATAAACACAATAAATCAAGCGCTAAAGAGCGTTAACAAAATTGGAAATGTTCCTAGCATACTGAGCTAGGCCATGAGCTGCTTTATTACCCATGCGAGGGACGTAGACAAATTACACCTGCCTGAAGTAGCGAATGGCTTGAAGAGAACCTGTGATAATGTTGACAATACTAGCAGGAGGAATAAGACTACCATTAAGGGACTGAATCACAGACAAAGAGTCACTTTCAAAAATAACGTAAAGGAAACCAGTATCTCTAGCAAACTGGATGGCCTCCTCCATAGCCTTTGCTTCCGTTTTAAGCGGACCCAACAGAGCATTGACCAACTTACTCATCGCTGCAGCAGCGTTACCCCACTGATCTCGAACCACAATACCTACACCCACAGATTTGAGAGAAGAAAAGACCGCACCGTCGACGTTTACTTTAAACCAAGGGGGTTTTGGAGGCGACCACAGAACTTCTGACACAAATCGAGGCTGGGTAGGGAGATGATTTGCAAGCTGAAACTCTTCCAAATATGTCCGTGCCCACTGGAGAATATGCCAAGCCGATTCAGCGAATACCAGAGGCACCAAGCTATCACAGCAACCAACGCCAATGATTCAACTTCCAACTTTAGTTGAAATTTCAGCAACCATAGCAAATCCATAAACGACCCAATCCTGCCTATATCCAAATCCCTTACCAAACCCGACGCTGCCCAGACTTCCTGTGCTTTAGAACACCGCCAAAACAAGTGCCCCGAGTCTTCCACCTCCAGCCCACACGCCTCACATATATTGTCCTGGAGAATATGCCGCTGCATCAGATTAGCTTTCGTTGGTAAGATATATCTGCAAGCACGCCCCACAAAGGAACGAATTTTATTCGGAACCTGAAGCTGCCAAACAAACTTCCAAAAAGATTGAATCTGCCGAGGGTCTGAACTCTCTCCACAGTCCCCATTCCTCTGAGTTTTAGCTTGAAGAGCAACCCGATACGCACTTGCTACAGAAAACCGCCCAGATGCTGTATAAGCCCATATCCGAGAGTCATGGGGAAAAGAAGGACTAAGGGGAATAGCAAGGATAGAATCAGCTTCATGTTCAAAGAAAATTTGGCCAACCAACTCCGACTTCCATGTGCCATTTTGGTGATCAATCAACTCTGAAACCCAAGCATCTGGCTGAATAATTCTCACGGGAGACACAACCTAAAAGGAAGATGGAGTAGGAAGCCACTTATCGCCCCAAACACTAGCACTTTCACCATTGCCAATCAGCCAACGACACCCAGCCTTCACAACCTTTTGCGCTGCCATAAGGCTTCTCCAAGCAAAGGATGGAGCACCCCCTAAATTAGCATCAATAAATTCATGGTCAGGGAAGTAGTTCGCCTTAAACACTCGATGGAAAAGAGAATTCGGACAAGTTTGAAGACGCCACCCTTGTTCAGCCATGAAAGCCTTGTTTCGGTCTCCAAAGAGGACGTAGGTCTCCAAAAAAATTTGCTGCAAGGGTGCAGCCCTGCTTGGTTCCAACTTGCTGAAAATTAAACTTGTCACCCTCTTCTTCCGAAAGAGAAAGACGACTCCAATTTGCAGTCAACGAATCCATCACTAAACACTGTGCCTACTACGTAACAGAGTCATGAGGAGACAACTAAATTCCTACAAACGTAGGAAACCAGGATTCTTTACCTAAGAGACCAGCGCCGCCAGACCCTAGGTCAAAGAAACTTTGAACCAGTTTCTTATTCGAATAAGCCTAATACGTTAATTTTTATTTTATTTTCGAGAAAATTGTAAATTACATTCCTAAAATTTGGAATTTTCGAGAAAATTGTAAATTACATTCCTAAAATTTGGAGGTGATTAAATTTTACACCTTAAAATTTTAGAATTTGAATTTTATCCCGTAAAGTTTGGTGATATTTAGATTTTACACCCTGACTTTTCAGAATTTAGATTTTATCTCCTATATTTTTGAAGTGTTTGGATTTTACTCTCTAAAATTTTGGGGTGTTTGGATTTTACATCCTAAAGTTTCAGAATTTAGGGTGTAAAATTCAAACAACTCTAAACTTTAGGGGGTAAAATCCAAGTTCTGAAACGTTAAGGTGTAAAATCCAAACACCCCAAAATTTAGGAAGTAAAATCCAAATTCTGAAAATTCAATGTGTAAAATTCAATCACTCCTAAACTTTAAAAGTGTAATTTGCAATTTATCCTTTATTTTTTGGGTTTGGTATTTTGACTGTTTTTTATATTTGATAAATAAATTTAAGAGTGTGCAATGACAAAATCAACCCAACCAGGTGGAATGGGTTAGTTTGCCAAAAAAAGAATTTACAGCGGGTTGAGTAGGGTGTGAGTTAGCAAATTCACAAATCTGCCTAATTCAAATCGGTCCTTAAAAATATATATATATATATTATGGTTTTATTATTTAATTATTATATGATTTTATGCTCAATTTAGAATTTTTTTTTTAAAAAAGTGTTTACTCGTTCCATGTGAGTTGGATTGAAAAACCATCTCAACTCGATCTACAAACGCCTCTAATAATCAAGAACGGAGCCATTCATTGGCATTGGGGGCAATGCCCCCCTAATTTTGAAAAAAGAAAAAAAAAAAAACTTCTCTATATATATAAAAGTAACTAATTTTAGTAATTTTGCTCAATAAAATTACATTTACCCCTTAACATCGTCACTATCCCACTAAAGCAAAAATAAAATTCCCTTTAAAAAAATAACTGATCTAAAATAATAAAATAAAAATAAAAAACTAGCGAGCCCAAAAAAAATTAGCCCAACCACTAAATGACAGATAAAAGCTAAAGAAATTTTAGTCCAGTCAACTAATTTTAGACCTGGCACATAAATGTAAACACAAGTTACACAACCACTCTAATCTCACGCGGCAGATTCCCAAAAACATTCAGTCAAATTCCCCAAAAATATAAAAAGAAAACCTAACTGAGACGTGATTGGGTGAGAATCGTGAGATTGAGTAGAGGCGTGACTGCGTGAGGCATAGTAGTGAGACTGAGCAGAGGCAAGATGACACTAGCCACCAGATCTGAGCAAAGCAGCACATCAGCGCAGCATTGGCATAAAGATTTGGATTGGAGCAGGTGATTGGCTAAATGACTGGCACTATCAGCGAGGGCAGTAAATGATTTAATTTGGGTGTCATGTGAGTAAGAGGGGTGTGAATTTTGTCTTTTACTTTAGTTGAATAATTAGTTACATAATAAGATAATAATGTAACAAAAATAACAAAAATTATAATTGTTTAGAACTAATAAATTAAGAACAAATAAATTTTTTAATTGAAAATTAATAAGTTTATAAATTGAGGACTAATAAATTTATAGAAAAAATTTAGGTACAGTACCTTAGGTGTTATTCCTTAGGTTCTACTTTTAAGATTCAACCATGTGGCTACTTAATTAAAAAATACACTTCCTTCCCATGAAAAAAAATCCACATGGCAGAATCTCAAAAATAGAACATAAGAAACAGCACCTAAATACTGTACCTAAGTCTTGTTTTAAATTTATAATTAGTGCATTATGCATATTGGTCACATTTTTGTATTCTTATTTACTTGGTAAATTATTAGATAAATGTTGAGATAATGAATATTTTTTGTGCAATATGCATTGCAATATATTAAAAATGATTATTTTGTGTCTTTTCAACCCAACATGTGCACAAAGGAAAGGGATGTGGCGAAATAGCTAAGAGTGTGTGTGTTGGATTATATGATGTGGGCAGAAAAGTAGTTCCAAGGATAAAAACAAAGCAGTCCGCTAGCATGCAGTTCGCAACCTGGCTAGGTTGTGAAGTTGTCGTAATTTTCTTACTCAACAGTCACTCTGGATCTTTTATCAGGTGTCACTCGCAGGTTGTGCAGGTCGCATGAGGTCACGAGTTGGCTCAGAAGCAGCTTTGAGCAAGATTAACAAAGCTTAAGTAATTTCTATACCCCAAATATAAAAACACAATAAAATGGGAAGAAAATACATAAACATTTTGTCACTTAATAAAGCCAATAAAAACAAGGACTTTACAAAATTCAAGAAAAATGTACAAACAAATTTAAATTAAAGGGATTCGTACTGTCGGAAGTGACAATTATTACACTGCCATTCTTTGATTCTCTCTGCCTTGTGTCTTTGGTCAGATTTAGAGAGGGAAATGAAGAAGCATCTCTTTCCTTTGTGTATTTTGCTCATATTATTCTCCCAATTCTCGAATACCATGTATGGGACTGGTACTCATATATACTACAACAGAGGAGGATCAGGGTGCGATCGAGTGGTATATTGTTTTAAAAAAATTTGTTGATTTCATGTGCTGATTCCAACAAACTTGACTTGCATGTGACTAAACAATAATGAATACGACTTGTGTAGTAAAGAAGAGAACTTGCTAAAGAACATAATAAGCTACATGTCGTGCTTGGTCTTTATGCCTTATGGTTTCTTCAAATCTAAAGGTTTGCAACCTAACTTGACTGGACTTCTAACAAATATAGGGTCTGTTTGGATACCGCTTATTGTTGAAAACTGAAAACTAAAAATACTGTAACAAAATAATTTTTAAATGTATGAATAGTACCGTGGGACTCAGTTTTAAAGAAAAAGTTGTTAAATTCCGTATTTGTGAGTCTCGTGAACAGTGCACGGGACCCACAGAAAAAATGCTTCTGCTGGGAAATGCGCAAAACGTGCTTCCCAAATGAAGGCATAATATATCTTTAGATTTAAAAAAAAAAAAAAAAAAAAAAATCAAGGATGTAGATTTTATTAGCAATAATAGAGTGGAAATTAGTGTTCATGATTTTCTCTAAAATGCCTATTTATTAACAAACATATGATGGTTCCTTAGTCTTAACTAAATCCGTTGGTGACCATTGTTGGTACCTAGATCTATTTTTCATCCTGGCCCTTTGATTCGCCCAAATTCGAAGAATAGAAATAGGAATAGGTTTCATTACTGATTCCTCAAAAAACAAAAAACAAAAAATACAAAACAAAAAAATTGGAATAGGTGTAAGTTCAACTTCCAAATGGAATATTTTCATGCCCTTACATATTCAGGGATTTCTGAAGGTGGACCCTTGCTTATTGGTTGTCTTTGCAATTTACTGACAAGAAGCCCAAACACACCGTAAAAGGGCCTAGGTTGTTTCACTTTCTAGGTTCAAGAAAGACACCTATATAAGTAATTTGCTACCTCAAAGGACCATGTGTTAGCATGGCCGACTCACTTGCTTTCCCTAAATGAGACCATTGAACAATGTACCCAAACCAAGTCTAGTCCAATGTTTAGCCATAAATAAATGCAACATTTTTAACATTTCATTCACTTGATCTGATCGCTGCAAATGGTTGGAACTCTTATGACTTCATGTAGCTCAATTTGGATAAGTTGACAATTTAGACCTGAGATTTTTTGATCACCTGCTATAACAAGTGATACATGATATTGGCCCAGACTAAACATGACCTGAGGTTCATACATGTATGCGTTAGTTAGGATGTTTTTATTCAATTGAATTGAAACACTTGATTTCATATATTTATTTATTTATTTTTTTAAATCTTTTGTAAAAGTAAATACTGTTTGTATTTTTTACCCTAGCTTGTTTGCATTGCCAATCTTCCACCAAAAAAAAAAAAAAAAACCATTAGACTTGATGCTGGATGGGATCAAAGTGGACATATTCACTCCGGTTAGTTAATGATTTAGCCATAACCAAAGCCCACCCAAAAAGCCCAAGAGTGACATCGTTACCCATTTCATTTTTTATTTTTTTGAGAGGACATTTCAACAAAATATACTATGCAATGTAACTTCTCTTATCATATTAAATAAGGTCTAGCCAAGAGTTTTGTAAATAATTAAAAAAAAAAAAGGAGTCATTTAAAAAGAGAATATTTCTAAAAATCTTAATAGGACATACTTTGTGGATTGTTAATCTCGTGACTTGATAGATATTGCACTTATTATGGTTGACTTGGAGAAAAACCTAAGAGTTCAAATTGATAAAATTTACATAGACTTCGTGGGATTTTGATTTTCTTGTACTTTGGAAAAAGTAAAACTGAAAGATTTTTGTTTGTGTATACGCGTGAGGAAGAATTCGATCATAGCATTCCATCAGCCTTTTCTCTCTCTAATTACACTGCTTGCTACCTTAGTTGGACTAGACTTTCAAGCCCTAAACATCTACCCAGTTGAAACACATTTTGCAATGATCTTTTAATCATTGCGTGGTCAGCAGGACAGCAACTGTGTGCCTAAAAATTCTTCACTACTCGACATTACTGCCTTTATTCCTTCCTTTCTTGTAATGGTCTCCTCAACTAGTTGCATGCACATCAAGAGTGATTTTACAATTTTTTGACCAACTACTTACATCACTTTTATTTATTAACTACTCTTATCACACATGTAATGAGGCTCTTTTTTTTTTTTTAATTCTTAATTTTTTTGATTTAGTGTACTCATAATGGTTAAAAATGAGATAGAGACAGTGTCCTAATTTTTAGGATCTTTTTAAAAAATGAAAAAGTCTAAAACTTAGGAACTTTTTAAAAAAATAGTAAATTACTCTTTCAACTAGTTTGTGTTTTTAAATTTAAAATTATTTAACTAAAAGATATGGGCATTTTATAGAATGTAAGAATTTGTGTGATGATATTTTAGTACACAAAATGATGAAACCCAAACAGGGAATCCTGTTAGTAGTACTAAACTCATTACACGTGTTTTGCGTGTGCAATAATGCTCTTTTTTATTTATTTATTTTTTTAGTTTAGTGTTATAATGCTTAAAAGTGATATATAAATAATCGTGTGTATTTATTTTTTATTTTTAAGGAGGTAAGGTAACGTGAAATAATGTTTAAAAATGAGACAGAGAACCGTAAGAAGTTGAAACCCAATAAGACATTTGAATTTAATGATTGGGATAAGAATTGTGATAAGTAAAAAATTTTGAGATTTAAACAAAAAAAGATGATATACGTTAGTGTGGATGGATGGGAATTTGTGATAACTGTATAGAATTTGGATAATAAAAATTTTGGAATGTTTTAAAGAATTAAAAAATAAATAAAAAACCATAGAAATTTCGGGATAAGAATGAGTAGTTTTTACGTGAGGTTGTGAGTTTTTTTTTTTGAAGAAGTAATTTTTTTTAATAAAGATAATTGAAGTATTTGAATTCAAATAGATAACAAATATAAATAGGAATCAAACATTTCAATACAAATGGGTGATGAGAATAACAGTTTTTTCCCCCTTTTGTACATGAGATAGTATTACTGTTTTAACATTTTTTGCTTTAATTAAGGGGAAAAAAAATTAAACTAAAGGGTATGTTATTTCAGAATTTATATGAGAATATGTTGGTACGCCAAAAATTGAAGACAAAACAAGAAATCCTCTTATTAATAGTATAGATAGATAAATATTAGGCCAAAATTGAGAATTAACACTGATTTTCAAACAATATAATTAGTAAGCATTGTTTTCAAACTATATTTTTTACTAGCATCTCAAGTCTAAGAGACTCGATTTAGGGCCTATAAATCGAGTTTTTGAGACTCGATTTTCATGGGTTGATCACGTCTGATGTGGCATTTTTTCCACGTGGCGTCCACCTGGAAATTGAGTCTCTAAGACTCGATTTATAAACCCTTTACAAAAAATATAATGTTTTAAGCACACCGGCCTTTACACCTCTCATCTCATCAGAAAAGAAAGAGAGAGAGAGAGAGAGAGAGAGAAAAAAAAAAACCCAAAAACAGAGATCAAATCGACGTGGGCCATGTGTGGTCGTGGGGTGTGGGTGGCCATCGGTGGTAGTCGGTGGTCGTCAGTGCTCGTGGCTAACCGTGGGTCGGGTTCAGATCGCCGTCAAAACTTAACCAACCATCAACAGAAACTTAACCAACCATAAAAAAATCACCCATAGCCACGCCGATCTCGCCACCACAACAACTACCAGACAGCCATTAACCCAATCTTCAAGCCGCCGCTGCCACCACCAAAATCAGACCCAAACACCGGAAACCCATGCCCAACGGCGATCTCCACATCCCACGCCCAACGCCCAATGCCGATCTCCATGCTCAACGGTGATCTCCACATCCCACGCCCAACACCGATCTCTATGCCCAACGTCGATCACCACACCCAACGCTGATCTCCACCCCACACTGATTTGCAACGAGAGAGAGAAGAGAAATAATGAGTTTGCTTGGTTTAACCTCTCTGATGTGTTTTGCTTGGTGAGTTTTTCTCTGTAACTTTGTTTGCTTGGTGAGTTTTTCTCTGTAACTTTGTTTTTTTTCAAAATTTTTCTTGCTGAGTTTTGCTTGGTGTTGTGCTTAAAACATTATGGTGGTGTTGTAAATGGCTTATAAATCGAGTCTTAGAAACTCGATTTCCAGGTGGTTGCCACGTGGAAAAATGCCACATCAGACGTGATCAACCCATGAAAATCGAGTCTCAAAGACTCGATTTATAGGCCCTAAATCGAGTCTCTTAGACTCGAGATGCTAGTAAAAAATATAATTTGAAAACAGTGCCTACTGATTATATTGTTTGGCAAACAGGGTTAATTTCCCATTTTAGCCTAAATATTAGCCACATCATAAGTTTGTAAAATTTTTTATAAAATAGCTTGAGACTTTAACAATTTCATATATATATATATATAAGATTTTTGGCTAAAATGCAAAACTGACCCTCTAAGTTTCACCTTTTGTCATTTCAATCCTCTAACTTTAGTTTCGGTCAATTCAGTCCTTTTAAGTTTCAAAAGTGTTTCAATTCGGGCCTTCCACTAACTTTTGTTAATGCTCTGCCGTTAAGTGCATTTTTTTTTCTTCTTCAGTTTTTTATATCAAAAAATGCAGAAAACTAATTTAAATTTAAAAAAAAAAAAATTAAGAAATCCCATAACACACCACAAACCCAGCACACAAACAACAAAAAATTTCTTTACATTGATCACAAGATTCACAACTAAAAATGGCATCCAAACGGACCCAAAATTTTAATATACAAATTCAGAACAAAGCACAGCTATGGGGTCAAAGAATTTGGCCCCCGGCCCACTTTATACTAAGCCCAGGACCCAAGCCGAGGAGGAAGAAATGCCCAAGGACGAACGAAGAAAGTCCAAATTGCCAAGAAACATCGCCGAGGATAATCCTGTCCTCGGAAAATCGAGATCATAGAAGGGAAGAGCGGCATGCCATCAAAGGCAGCCTCCCAGAGCATCCCAAGAAAAAGGACAAGTATAGTGGGTCAGCCATGAGAGCATGGTGGAAGAGCAATTCTAGGAGAAACTATCACCTCCACATTAAATGCCCACAACTACCAATCTGGCCGCATTAATGAGGAAATGACCCTTGAGCAGTACTGCCTTGGTTGCTACAACTCACAAAAGGTTTGGGAAGGCGACAAAAGGGACAAGCACTCGAGTAGCGACTTGCATGATCAACAAATGGAGGGCCAAGAACAACTGAAAAAGGATATACAATGTAAGAAACCCTCCAGGCAAGAAAGAGGGAACATTGGAAATAGAGAAGACAGTAACAGTTGGTATCATCTTGGAAACATTTGCAACCAAGCACTGAAGAAACAATAAGAACAACAAGCTCCTCGGATGAAGGCCGAGGACAAAATTTCACACTTTAATCCACGTACTTGTTATTCAATCCACTCATAACCCTGTCTAATTGTCGTAACCTTCACTAAGACCTAGTTCTTAAACCCATCCTTTCTAAATTTATTGTATTGGGCTAATTAGGCTCGAGTCCACTCACCTAACAGCAAAAGTGCCCAAATCCAGTCCTTACAATTGGCACCGTCTGTGGGAAGAACTTGGGTGTTGGTAAGGGCAACAATCTAGCATGGTAGGATCAGGCCCTCATCAAGCAGGCTCCCATCAGCCTGAACCGGCTAGATCCCAACAACAGGGTAATTTTCCTAACCCTGAACGTGATCGAAATGAAGAGAATGGAAGGTTTCGAGAGGGAAGTGTGCACACCACTCAAACCAGCAGAAGCCACTCTCGTGTGGGTAGTCACGTGCTCTAAAGACAAAATAACAATCGGGCCATGCAACTAGAAAAAGTTAGGAGTCACGTATCTTAGAGACAGAGTGATAAGCAGGCCATGCAGCGAGAGATAGACGACTTGAAGAGAAAGTTACGCCATGCACAACGGAGGCAATCCCATTCTAACCCAGACATGCCCTCCGGTGATGAAAGTGATGATGACTATAGGCAAAGATCGAGAATTCCTCTAAGCGAGACCTTCTCTCACGAAGAAGAGCACTACTGGAGGCGTAAACATAAAAGCTCGTCTCCTAGGGGCTTGGGAAACGATGTCATGAGCAGGGCACTGGATCAACTCTCCAAATCACCTTTCACACGCCACATAGAGGGGGCTACGCTTCCTCGGCGTTTTCAGCAGCCAACCTTCACCATTTATAACAGCAAGATAGACCCCGTGGAGCATGTGAGCCAGTTTAACCAAAGGATGACTGTCCATTCTAAAAACGAGGTGCTGATGTGCAAGGTTTTCCCGTCTAGCCTGGGACCAGTAGCGATAAGGTGATTCAACGGTTTAAAGACGAATTCCATAGATTCGTATAAGCAGCTAACCCAAGCCTTTGGCTCCCGTTTCGGTACAAACAACAGAGCTCCTCGACCATTGAGTGCATTATTGTCGCTATCCATACAAGATAGAGAAACTTTAAAAGCCTACTCGGATTGGGAGATGTATAATAAAATGGACTGCAATTTCGATGATGTCGCCATCAGCACCTTCAAAAATAGTCTCCCAGCTGAGCACGACTTGAGGAAGTCTCTGATTGGCAAGCCTGCCACTAGTGTGCGCCAAATGATAGATCGGATCAATAAGTATAAACGAGTGGAGGAAGACCAGCTCCAAGGTAAAGGAAAAGAGAAGGTTATCCCTCAAGAGAGGAGGGATTTCAGGTCAGACCGATATAACAGCAACCGCCTGAGAAGAGATTTCGTAGGGCAACCCGGAGCAACAAACACATAGACTGTCAATACTGTATTCCGAGAACCAGTACATCGGGTATTGGAGAAAATCAAGAACGAGCCATACTTTAAATGGTTGAATAAGATGGCGGGAGAGTCCACGAGGCGCAATTAGAACTTTTATTGCCAATACCACCTGGACCACAGACATACCACGGAGAACTGCAGGAACCTCTAGAACTATCTGGACCAGCTAGTCCGAGAAGGAAAGCTAAAGCACCTTTTGCATCATTCCAGCGGTCATCAAGGCCAGACCCATCAAAAACCCTAGAGGGATACTGTCCTAAGACCACCCGTAGGGACGATCAATGTAATCTTGGCCGCGCCAGGAAGAACAGGCACGCGCCCTTCATGAGTGTTATCAGTGGCTCAGCTGCCTGCCGAGAAGTCCCAGCCAAAGCCAAAGAGGGCCAGAATGAATTTTCACCCAATCTTGAGTTTTTCAGAAGAAGACAAGATTGGAACCACCGAGCCCCATGATGATGCTCTGTTGATCACTCTCAGAATCGAGGACTATGATGTGAAAAGAGTGATAGTGGATGGTGGCAATGCTGCCGAGGTTATATACCCCGATCTCTATAAGGGGCTGAGATTAAAACCGGAAGATTTGATGCCCTATAGCTCTCATTTGATGAGGTTCGACAGGAAGCCTGTTATTCCAAAGGGCATGATTAGGCTACCCATCCAGACCAGCCTAGAGATAGTGGAGATGAACTTTACTGTAGTGGACACCTACTCTCCATATACAGCCATCGTCGGTAGGCCCTAGCTCCATACCTTGGGGGCTGTTGCTTTCTCCTTGCATCAGAAGGTGAAATTCGCGTCAGGGGACCAGGTTCTCAAAATCCATGGTTGCCAATCCACAGCAAGGCAGTGTGTCGTGGCTGCCATTTCACATCGGCTCGATGCGGAGTCCTCGGCCTCTGTTGAAAAGAGCTTATAGCAATCAAAGGCCCCGGTGTCGCCTCCTAATACAGTTGCCGAGGAGGAAAAATGCGAAGATCTAAAAAATGTGGTCATTGGTGGTGACCCAGAGAAGTTCTTTCAGGTAGGGTCTCAGCTTCCCTTTTAGGAGAAGGAGGAGTTGATTGAGTTTCTCAAAAGAAATATTGATGTATTTGCATGGGATGCCTACGATACTCCAGGGATTGATCCAGCCTTCATCTGTCACCATCTCAATGTCAACCTGTCAATCACTCCCAAGAAGCAACCACCCCGGCGCCCATCAAGAGAGCACGCCAATGCGATCAGGGATGAAGTGGCGAAGCTTAAGCGTGCAGCGGCTATCAAAGAGGTTTTTTACCCCGAATGGTTGGTTAACACCGTGGTGGTTAGGAAGAAAAGTGGAAAATGGAGAGTTTGTGTAGACTTCATGGACCTAAATAAAGCATGCCCAAAAGACCCGTTCCCCATGCCTCGAATAGACCAGTTGGTGGATGCAACAGTGGGCCATCCTCGGATAAGCTTCTAGATGCCTTTCAAGGCTATCATCAAATACCACTAGCCCTGGAGGATCAGGAGAAGATAGCTTTCGTGACACCTATTGGGAACTACCATTACAAGGTAATGTCGTTCGGCCTGAAGAACGCAGGGTCCACCTATCAAAGGATGATAACGAGAATGTTTGAGCTGCAGTTGGGCAAGAGAATCAAGGTCTATGTTGACGATATGGTGGAGAAGAGTAAAGTGGTGTCCTGGCATCTAAGAGACCTCGGCAACACCTTTGATGTCATAAGGAGGCACAAGCTGTGCCTAAATGCTTCCAAATGCTCATTTGGGGTGGGATCAGGCAAGTTCTTAGGCTACATGGTTACTCATAGAGGAATAGAGGTTAACCCTGACCAGATCAAGGCTATTAATGGTCTAAAACCACTGCAAAATGCCAAGGAGGTCCAAAGGCTTACTGGAATGATCGCAGCCCTGAATCGATTCATCTTCAGGTCGGCGGATAGATGCAGACCATTCTATCTCTTGATCAACAAGTGAAAAGGATTTGAGTGGTTTGAGGACTATGTTGTGGCCTTCCAACAACTCAAAGAGTACCTATCCCGGCCACCTATCATGTCCAGTTCTGAGGCCGATGAAGTCCTATACGCATATATTGCGATGGCCCCTCATGCTGTGAGCTTGGTGCTAGTACGGGATGACAATGGCCTTCAAAAGCCAATCTATTACGTGAGCAAGTCGCTACATAAAGCGGAGGTCAGATACTTACCCTTGGAGAAAGCCATACTAGTTGTGATCCATGCTACGCGAAAGCTTCCCCATTATTTCCAAGCCTACATAGTGGTTGTTCTAACTCAACTACCCTTGAAGTCCGTACTTAGGACTGTTGATTACACTGGAAGGGTTGCCATATGGAGCACAATTCTGGGAGCCTTTGACATCAAGTACATGCCTCGGACCTCCATAAAGGGCCAGATCCTAGCTGACCTGGTGGCCAAATTTGCTGAACCACCAATAGAAATAGTAGCACAGCAGTGAAACATGAATGAAAAATCGGTTGGGATAATCTCTACGCCAGGATCCCCATGTTGGAAGGTGTACGTTGATGGCGCAGCAAATCAAAGGGGGTCCGGAGTAGGGCTAGTCCTAGTATCTCATGAGAAGACTATCATAGAGAAATCCCTGAGACTTGGGTTCTCGACCACAAATAACGAAGCCGTGTATGAAACCTTGCTACAAGGAATGGCCATGGTGTAGAAAATGGGAGGAAAAGTAGTAGTGATGTTCTTAGACTCGAGATTGGTAGTGGGCCAGGTAAAGGGAGAGTTGGAAGCCAGAGATGCGAGGATGCAAGAGTACTTAAGCCAGGTCAAACGCTTGCAGTCAGACTTCGATCTCTTCAGCTTGTCACACGTCTCCAGAAGTGGAAACACCCATGCAGATTCATTGGCCACGCTTGCTACCTCCACGGCAAGGGGTCTGCCTTGAATTATTCTTGTCGAACATCTGGGTAGAGCAAATGAGATTGCAAAAGGCAAGGTTCATATCCATTAAGTTAGAGTGGGCCCTAGTTGGATGGACCCTATAGTGAGTTTCCTCAAAGATGATGTTCTACCCAAGGAGAAGACAGAAGCTGAAAAAATATGAAGAAAAGCTCCTTGGTTCTGGTTGTCCGAAGACCACAAATTGTATAAGCGCTCTTATTCTGGGTCATATTTGCTGTGTATTCACCCAGAAGCATCAGAAGTACTGCTTGAAGAGCTGCATGAAGGGATCTGTGAGAGTCACACAAGAGGAAGATCTCTATCGCACCGAGCCATTACCCAGGGATATTGGTGGCTAGGGATGCAGAAGGAAGCCCTAGGGTATGTTAAGAAATGTGACCAATGCCAAAGGTTTGCCCCGAATATCCATCAGCCAAGAGGGGTCCTTAACCCTTTGTCCAATCCATGGCCGTTCAACCAATGGGGCCTGGATATTATAAGCCCTTTCCCCAAGGTAGCAAGAAATAAGAGATATCTGTTGGTCAGCACAGATTACTTCACTAAATGGGTCGAACCTGAGCCATTGGCCAACATCAGAGATGTGGATGCTAAGAAATTCATCTAGAGAAACATTGTTACACGATTCGGGGTTCCTCGTACCTTCATTTCAGATAATGGACTCCAATTTGACAACAAAACCTTCAAAAGATACTGTTGTGAACTGGGGATCACGAACAGGTACTCAACTCCAGCTTATTCTCAGGGAAATGGACAAGCCGAGGCTGTCAACAAAGTCATAGTCAATGGGCTTAAGAAGAGACTAGATGACGCTAAGGGAAGATGGGTAGAAGAGCTGCCACACGTCTTATGGACTTACCAGACTACACCATGGTGGTCAACAAGGGAGACACCTTTTGCCATGACCTATGAGGCTGATTCTATTATCCCTCTAGAGGCAAGCTTCCCAACGCTGAAGACAAACTCCTTCACTCCAAGCAGTAACGACGAACTACTAAGGAAGAGCTTAGATCTGATCGACGAACGAAGAGAAAAGGCAGTGATCCAGATGGCCTATTACCACCAGAAGCTCAAGCAGGGATATGATGCCAATGTGAAGTTGAGACCACTGGCTCCAGGGGACTTAGTGTTGAGGAAAGTTGTGGGTGCTGCCAAGAACCCATCCTAGGGAAAGCTGGGACCCAATTGGGAAGGGCCATACCGAATTACTTTAGTAGTGGGAATAGGTGCATACTACTTAGAATACTTAGATGAAAAAGCAGAACCTCGTCCATGGAATGTAAATAACCTGAGAAGGTATTATTATTAATAAAAGCACTCCTCTAATTCAAATTTTTAGTCTATTATGGTTACGCGTCTTGTATTTTGGCAACCATCTGAGTACTAGACAGAATCAAGGTCTTGCATGGTTCTTAAACTCAAACCTATGGGGAAACTAGCTACTCCTAGAAAAATCTAAGTACTAAACAGAACCAAGATCTTGCATGGTCCTCGGACTTAAACCTATAGGGAAACTAGCTACTCCCAGAAAAATCTAAGTACTAGACAGAACCAAGGTCTTGCATGGTTCTCGGACTCAAACTTATGGGAAAACTAGTTACTTCAAGAAAAATCTAAGTACTAGACAGAACTAAGGTCTTGCATGGTTCTCGGACTCAAACCTATGGAGAAACTAGCTACTCCCAAAAAAATCTAAGTACTAGACAGAACCAAAGTCTTGCATGGTCCTCGGACTCAAACCTATAGGAAAACTAGTTACTCCCAGAAAAATCTAAGTACTAGACAGAATCAAGGTCTTGCATGGTCCTCAGACTCAAACCTATGAGGAAACTAGTTACTTCAAGAAAAATCTAAATACTAGACAGAACCAAGGACTTACATGGTCCTCGGAATCAAACCTATGAAGAAACTAGCTACTCCTAGAAAAATCTAAGTACTAGACAGAACCAAGGTCTTGCATGGTCCTCGGACTCAAACCTATGGGGAAACTAGTTACTTCAAGAAAAATCTAAGTACTAGATAGAACCAAGGTCTTGCATGGTTCTCGGACTCAAACCTATGGGGAAACTAGTTACTTCAAGAAAAATATAAGTACTAGACAGAACCAAGGTCTTGCATGGTCCTCGAACTCAAGCCTTTGGGGAAACTAGTTATTTCAAGGAAAGTCTAAGTACTAGACAGAATCAAGGTCTTGCATGGTCCTCGGACTCAAACCTATAGGGAAACTAACTACTTTCAACAAAGGCCTGAGCGTTAAACAGATTCCAGGTGTTATGTGACTCCTCGGACCATAACCTCTAAGGAAATTAACGAGCTTGAGCATTCATCTGAGTTATAAATACAGCCAAAGGGGAGTCTGGCACCTCGGACCACTTGCCCTTTCCTCATTCGATAAAGATGTAAACAAACGCAATCCCATGAGTATCACTTATGGCCCTTTGAGGTACATTGAACTTAACTCCCCTGCATAGTCAATAGCTAATTGTTTCCTTGAGGTTAGTAAATTTTTAGAACATACCTAGGAATACCTTCACAAATTGTGCTGTGGCATTTGATCTTAGGTTTTAAAGGTTTATCAATATAAGTGCTGCGCGCTTAGCATTTTTTACCCGTTATGATAACCAATTCGTGAGGTATACGATTCATGTTATAAGGTTATTGCCTTTTATAGTCTATTCAGTAAAAGCAAGTTGTAGTAATAAGGTGGCTCAATTGTTAATCAAAGTCTAGGTGGAAATTATCATTATGGACTTTACATTTTTTTTTGGCTGCTACTTCAAAAATGGAAAATAAGTCACACTGTTAAGACTGTTTGACTAATAATCAAAGCACAGGTTATGTAAATAGCGAAACCCATCATAGAAACAATTAACACATGAAAAAGGAATTGCATACATTCAGTCCAAGTGTTCCATTACAGCAATTCAGATATCTAAAAAAAAAAAAAACATAAGGCAAGAGCACAACAAAGGCCGCCTATTTTTTCAACTTGATCTTCTTTCCCCCCTTGGGAAGCTGGTCTGAAGCGGCCTCAAGGTCCTCGGAGCTTTCACCTGGGGGAATAGCCTGCAGAGGCACCACAAGGAGAGCTGTCTCCTCGGCTTGAGGGGCCTGGACATCAGCTGAGGGCTTTGCAGCATCCTGAGGTGCTTCCTAGTTAGGGCCTTTGTCTGTTTCAGTTACCCCGGAAGGCTCAACTTCCTTGGCAGACTCATCAAGAGTAGGTGCAACAAGAGCAACGTCAGGATAGCCTGCCTCAACCACCTCGAGAGAAGTACCAGCCTCAGAGCTAGGAGGGCCTGGCTCTCGGATGGCAGAAGGGTAATATACATTCTCTACCTTCCAAAGATCAGATGACGCCTCAACCCTAGCTTGTTTAAGGGCTTCATTCCAAACCTGGGAACAATAGAGCCTGCATACCCCAGGTACTTGAGCCTTGAGAGTGGCCTGGGTCTCATCCATTCCCAAGGTGTAAGCCTCCTCCTCGGCTTTCTCCTTGGAGCTCTCGGCCTCTGTCCTAGCAAACTCTACCTCTGCCGTAGCCCTCAAGGCTTCATCCCTGGCCCACTTTGAGACATTCTTGGCCCCCTCCACCTCGGCCAGCTTCTTCTTTAGATCAGTGATTTGCTCCTTGGAAATCTTCAGCTGATCCTCAGTTTTGAGTAGGCGCCTTGTCTGGTCCTCGGTCTGTTTTTGAGCGCCAGCCAGGCCTGACTCGGCGCTATCTGGCCCTTGTCATCTCCTTTAGATCCCCCCTCGCTTTCAAGAGATCGGCCTCAGAGTTTTTAAGGGTCTGCGTAGCATCCAAGTGCTTATCACGCTCGAGCTCCAAGGCCCTTCCCTAGTCATTGGCCGCCTCTTCTAATCTATAAATGGCCTGGACATCCTGCCGATTGAAACGAGAACCCGATAAGTTGGAAACTAAGGAACAAAAATCAAAGGAATCACAAGTGTTAGAAGTCTTACCATGCCCAAGTACCTCTTGACGCTGAGGAAGACCTCCTGCCTCCTCAAATTCCCCAACTCGGCCATGTCGGCGGGAAGTAGCAGGGACCTCTCCAACGCATCAGCCACATAGGTGCCTTCACCCCCTCGGAAGTCCCTATGGGATGCGTTGTCCATCAAAGGCTCCCCGTGAAGCATTGGGGCAGGAAGCCAGGCCTGGGGCTCGGGCTGAGTGGCGACTTCTTTTTCCTGGCTTTGGTGCCCGATTTTTAATTGTTTTAAAGCTCGTAAGGCTTCATCTTCCTTCCAAGAGGAGCGAGATTTCCCCCCATCCATGGGCTCTTTGCCTTTGGGAACCCTTTTCTTTTTCGGATCGACGGGCTCGGGCCGAGGAGGCAGAGTTGACTGGGGAGGAGGGGGAAGTTTAGACTGTGGAGATGATGGTTGTAATTAGGTGGTAGAGGACTTGGTCTGAGCAGGCTGAGGCTTGGGTGGAGGAGGAGGAAGCTTGGACTGCGACTTCCCTGGCGTGTCCTTCCCCGGTTGGCCCTCAATTAGGTCAAGTAAGTTGGTTGAGGGTTTTCTCTTAAAACCCATTTCGGCCTGAGAAGAAGTCCTTACAGATAGGAGATCCGCTCCAGTCAAACTGGGGTCGCCCAAGTCACCGGATAGATCTTTGGATATACTAACTTGGCCGAATACACCAAATTCGTCCTCGGACGGACCTAAATCAGCAACCTCTTCTTCACTTTCTACTTTTCCTCCCTTGACCTTTGTAGCTTGATGGGATGAAGAAGGGCCTGCCAATAGAACGCCTTCTGGGGCAGGAGATCTTTCTGGAAGCAAGAACCCGTGATCTGCTACGGTGATTCTGTAAAACCGAGGATCTTTAGTTCTGATCACGTACTTCGGAGCCGAGAATGATTTCTGAATGGGATCATACTCGAGGATCTTGTGAGCAGCTCTGACTTGGTTGTCAGCTTCGTTCACAAAGACCTCCGCCTTAAGAATGGTTCCCAAATCTTCCCGGTTGACCAAGTGAAAGTGTCTTCAAAAGCGTGGGGATCTGCAAAAAAGAAAGCATATTCATGTTAGCAACCGAACAATGCAAACTATGATGACACAAAAGATTAACTTTCTCCTACTCTGAATACCCCACCTGGTTCCCCCTCCACTGTCGGACAAGGAAGGCCGTCGTGTCACTCCTTAGACACGATGAGAAAGTCCTTATTTAATCCCTTGCTGGATTCGGGGAGGCACTGAATAAGCCGAACCTTATCATCCATTGTCTTCATATAATAGGATTTACCCCTTAAGTGTTGGAGGTTTTAGCACCAGTTTATATCGTGATGGGTTAACCTCAATCCCATTTTTTCGTTTAAGGCGTCCACACAACCCAGGATCTTAAACATGTTGACGGCGCACTGGGTGGGAGCTAATCGAAAATGCCTAAGGTAGTCCCTCATCACTGGCCCCATAGGGATTCTCATACCACCTTTAATGAAAGCGATTATGGGAATCACTACTTCACCATCTTGCTTCCTAAAATACCACTCCCCTTCTTCACAGTATCTCAAGCCTACGTTAATAGGTATCTTATAATTGGCGATGAATTTCTCCATTACCTCTTCGGACTCAACCAACTTTTTTAACTTACCTATCCCTAGAAACGGTTAAAAGGCTCAGGGAAGTACGAAAGAAAGATAGGAATAAGGGGAAAGGAAACTTAGAAGAGAGAAAGCACAAGTTAGAGAGATAAGAAGACTTACAGAAATGAGGAAAAGCTCCTCAGACAAGCCTTTTATGCTGAAAAGAAATGCGAGTTTAACTGGAGATTTGACCGAACTCAGGATATGTGCGCAAGAACTCTTGAATGTAAAAGTAAAGAGGCAAATCGGTTCAAATGGGCATTTATACCTTCGATTAAAAATAACCGTGCGAGTTTTCCCACCCATAAAGTTAAAGAAATCCCCACCGTTTGATTACCATTACACCGTTGAACGTGGGGAGCACAGAGCCGCCATAATTTAATGAGGGCGCGCTTCGTATACCGAAACGCCAAGAACGTGCCTTGGACAAGCGAAAAGGCTTTGGCACTGATGGAAGACAAGACTTGACAAGCCATGAATAAAGGCCCGAGGACACCAAAATCCTCCTCTCCGTCCGAGAAGTCGGACAGCAGGATTTTGAGGGGCTATTGTGGGGTCAAAGAATTTGGCCCCTGGCCCACTTTATACTAAGCCTAGGACCCAAGCCGAGGAGGAAGAAATGCCCAAGGACGAACGAAGAAAGTCCAAATTGCCAAGAAACATCGCCGAGGACAATCCTGTCTTCGGCAAACCGAGATCATAGAAGGGAAGAGCAGCATGCCATCAAAGGCAGCCTCCCAGAGCATCCCAAGAAAAAGGACAAATACAGTGGGTCAGTCATGGGAGCATGGTGGAGGAGCAATTCCAAGAGAAACTGTCACCTCCACATTAAATGCCCACAACTACCAATCTGGCCGCATTAATGAGGAAATGACCCCTGAGCAGTGTTGCCTTGGTTGCTACAACTCACAGAAGGTTTGGGAAGGCAGCAAAAGGAACAAGCACTCGAGTAGCGACCTGCATGATCAACAAATGGAGGGCCAAGAACAACTGAAAAATGATATATAATGTAAGAAACCCTCCAGGCAAGAAGGAGGGAACATTGGAAATAGAGAAGACAGTAACAATTGGTATCATCTTGGAAACATTTGCAACCAAGCACTGAAGAAACAATAAGAACAACAAGCTCCTCGGATGAAGGTCGGGGACAGAATTTCACACTTTAATCCATGTACTTGTTATTCAATCCACTCATAACCCTGTCTAATTGTTGTAACCCTCACTAAGGCCTAGTTCTTAAACCCATCATCTCTAAATTTATTGTATTGGGCTAATTGGGCTCGAGTCCACTCACCTAACAGCAGAAGTGCCCAAATCTAGTCTTTACAACAGCAAACAATTATCTTAAATCAACCATCAGTAACATATACAATTTACAAATTCCCTACCCACAAACAATGATTATTTATTCAAGAAACAATGTTTCTGGGTTTTTCTTTTTTTGTGGTTCATTTGGTTTTTACAAACAAAATCAGAAATAAGAAAAGATTTGACTAAAAACTAAACTTGAAAACCCAAATCAGATCAGAGAGAGAAAGAATCCAAGGACACCCATATTGGATTGGAGAGAAAGAATCCAACTACACTGACCAGATCGGAGAGGAAGCTTAATTGGGTTGTTCACCAAATCCAAAAGACTTTGAAACCAACCAAACACAATAGCCCAGCCGTGGGTTGGAACTCCAACGAGGGTTTGATGAGAAAACGTAGAGAGAGGAAGACTGGCCTAGTCGAACCGAGTTAAGAGAAAGACAACCACCGCCAAGCAAGGATAGTCGGCAGTGACTAGTGAGGAGCAGTGACAACAATTTCTTTGGTGGCTTTGATAGGAGGTCTTTGGTTGACTCTGTAAATATTAGAGAGGATTTGGCCGATAAAATACAATCCCGAAGAGAAGATCAGAGGGGCAATATCGTGAATGTACAGGATGATCTTCAGCTGATAGCTCCAGGAAGGGAAGATGATGAAGAATGAGATGTTTTCCCTATCCTAGAGCGCCTCCAACTTACTGTTGTGAGAGGATTCCTTTACAGGGTGATTATTAGATTTTACAGAAAGAGAAAACAATTTAATTACATCTTTCTTTCACCATTTTTTTTTTTAATTTAAATCAGTTTTTTGCATTTTTTAATATAAAAAATTGAAGAAGAAAAAAAAAAAATTGCACTTAATGGTAGAGCATTAACAGAAGTTAGTGGAAGGCCTGAATTGAAACACTTTTGAAACTTAAAGGACTAAATTGACCGAAACTAAAGTTAGAAGATTGAAATGACAAAAGGTGAAAGTTAGAGAGTCAGTTTTACATTTAGCTTATATAATAATATATGTGTACCAGTAAAAGTAACTTTAGCATTTTTTTTTTTTTGCTAAACTTTAGTAATTTGTTAAGAAAAATTTGCAACTTCTCTCTACGCTTAACGCACAAAGGTATAGAAAAAGATTAAGTTACTGAACATAGAAAAATTTGCAGTAATAATGCCGAAGTAGGGGACTTGATTTAAAAGAAAAAACCTTTTGCGCCTAGGCTTTGAGTTCTGACATGCCATCATGAAAAAGAAAAATAAAAAGAAAAGAAAAGAAAAGAAATAATGGTCGTTTTTCCCGTAAGGCTATGTGACTAACTGTACTTGGAGTTATCATCTCAAAAGATGATAATGGTGGCTAGGGGTGTGCAGAAAACCCACCGACTCGCCAAACCCGACCCGCCGGGTTGGGTCGGTTTTTAAGGCTTGGTGGGTTGGGTTGGGTTACAAATTTTTTTTATAGCAGGTCGGGTTGGGTTTGGGTCAAAAAATTACAAACCCGCCAAACCTGACCCGACCCACCGACCCACCCATATTTAATATATATTTAAAATATATTATATATTTAATAATTTTTTTTAAAATCAGTTGTAGGGTATTTATATATATATTTAAATATATATTATATATTTAATAATTTAAAAAAACAAACTAGTTGTAGAGCAACACTTCCTCGATTCCTCCTACTAATACTAATTTAATATATATATAATATATTATATAATTAATAAAATTTTAAAATAATCAGTTCTTCCTATCCTATATAAAAGCTAATTAGTTCACACAAACCCTAATAAATTACTATTGTTGTTTAGTTATTAGTGTTGTTTGCCTTTAAGGAATTACATTGATACTAATTTTTGGGTTTTTTTAACATATTAATATTAATATTTTTTTCTACTCAATTTAATAATAATAAATAATAAATTTGTCAAACTCATGGGTTTAACTCGACCCAACCCGACCCATGTGGGTTGGGTTGGATTTATGTGATGGGTTGGGTTGGGTTGAATTTTTTTTGACCCACCATAGTGGGTTGGGTCAAAAAATCTCCTCAACCCGACCCAACCCAACCTATACACACCCCTCATAGTGGCAGGTGGTAGGAAAAATAAAATAAAATAAAATGGTATCCGTAAAAGCCCAGGCGATTTGATTTAGATGATATTGTCATGTATCTAGTTTTGTCCTTATCTCAAAAGTGAACTAAGGGTGGCAGGTGGCAGAAAGTAAAGTGTATATATACATATAAATATATATATATATATATTTATATATATGTTTTGTATATGTGGATTTTTTGTGTGATTTAATAATGAAGAAATTATTAGTTTCTTTTAGTAGTCTCTTTTTTGGTCGGTTACTGTTATATGTGCATGTTATTTGCATATAATTATTTAATTAAATTAGTGGACCTCTAAAATTTAATTAAGTTTTTCATGTTAGTTAGTTTACAATATATTCAGAGGTGGTGTTGTTAATTTAGTGCTTTTGTTTTTAACTTTTATAATAAGTTTATCTATCACAATTTAGATAGGAATAATTGTTAATATTTATGTCATTTTTGAAGGGTGTAAATATAATGCCGGTTGATAAATCTTGGATCAGTCTTTCTAGTAGGTCATGTGAGGAATATATAAATGGAGTAATATATAAATGGAGTAATAGAGTTTGTTGATTATGCATTTCAACGTATCAAAGATGAAGATATGAAAATAATATGTCCTTGTAATGATTGTAACAATAGATATAGAAGAACAAGAGTTGAGGTTACAAGAGACCTCTTATGGAAAGGGATGAGGCGTGATTATATTAGATGGCATCTCCATGGAGAGGGAAATAGTGATGAGGATGAGGAAGGTAGTGATGAGGATGAGGATAATAGTAGTGATGATGAACAAAATATTTATGATATCCATAATATGATACGGGATGCTTATCCTCATATGAGAGATGTTGAGGAAACAAGTGGGAGTGAATCTCAAGATCCAAATGAAGAAGCAAAGGAGTTTTATAGATTGGTTAAAGAGGCATACCAACCACTTTACTTGGGATGTAAAAAGTATTCCAATTTATCCTTTATTGTCAAATTAATGCACATAAAGTGCAAGAATTCATGGAGCAACAACTCATTCACAATTTTGTTGGAGCTACTGAAGGATGCATTTCCAATGTGCGAAAAATTGCCCATATCCCACTATGGGGCAAAGAAGATTGTGAGTGATCTTGGTCTAAACTATGAAAAGATCAATGCATGCAAAAATGATTGTATGCTATATTACAAGGAGCATTTGGAAGCAGATAAGTGCTCAGTTTGTCAGATCTCAAGATGGAAGTTGAATAGCAAGGGTGGTAAAAGGGATGCTAAAAAAGTCCCATGGAAGGTATTGCAATATTTTCCTCTTAAGCCGAGGCTACAAAGATTATTTATGTCATCAAAAAAAGCTCCAAACATGAGATGGCACCATGAGAATCGTTCTAATGATGAAGTACTAAGGCATCCCACAGACGCTGAGGCTTGGAAATCATTTGATCGAACTCATGAGTCCTTTTCCTTAGATCCTCGCAATGTAAGGCTTGGGTTAGCTACCAATGGCTTTAATCATTTTGGAAACATGAGTGTTAGCTATAGTTGTTGGCCTGTTGTCGTATTCCCTTACAACATTCCCCCGTGGATGTGTATGAAAGAGCCTTACCTATTCATGTCTCTACTTATTCCAAGCCAAAAGGGTCCTGGCAATGATATCGATGTATTTTTAAGGCCATTAATTGATGAGTTAAAAGAATTATGGGAAGAGGGTTCTGAAACCTATGATGCTTCAACGCAAGAAAACTTTCAAATGAGAGTTGCATTAATGTGGACTATCAATGACTTTCCTGCGTACGCTTATACCTCGGGTTGGAGTACACAAGGGAATCTTGCATGCCCTTGTTGTGGTAGTGAGACTTCTCATTGTAGGTTAAAGCATGGTAGCAAAATGTGCTATATGGGTCATCGTCGATTTCTTCCTCTGACCATAAATTCTTTATTCCTATTATTTCTTGTAATTGTCCCCTCAACTGGTTGCACAACATCAATAGTGATTTTGCATTCATTGAAGACTTTTCAAATTTTGTTTTTGCTTTTATTTTGTTGGATTTTACAGTAAACAAGGCTGTTGGCAATAAACTTTTAAATGATGGCAAGCTTAATAAAAAAAACATTTTTTTTTTTTTAATAATGGTAAAAAATCCTACCCCATTACTCGGCTCCCCTTGCCTTCTAAGGGTCTATTTGGTTGAAAAAGTAAAAAAATGGGAGGATAGAAAATGGAGAGGAAATAGAAAAGTGAAAAGATAGAAGAGATTTTTAGTTTAATCCCATTTATGTTTGGTTTGAAGGATGGAAAAGTAGAGCGATGAAAAACTTATTTATTTATTTGATAGAGAACTTGAAAACTTTCATTAAACAGAAGAAAACATTACATCATGATGGAGAGCTTGTTCCAAGAAACAAGGATTCTCTTCCATCCACACCATAAAGTCAACAATACTAATAGCATGTTTTGCTAAAAGATGGGCAGGTTTATTTCCTTGTCTACATACATGAGAAAACATCACTTTCCTAACATCATGACAAGAGCTTTGAATCCCATAAATTATAGGCATCACTGAAACTGACGGAAGCGATAAACCTTGAAGGCACGAACCACATTGAGAGAATCATCTTCCAAAATGAATTCCTGTAATCCCACCTCTTTGGCAAATTGCAAACCAGATTCAAATGCTTTAGCTTCCACCTCTAAAGGACCTAAAGGAGCGTAGGATTTTTTGCTCAATGCAGCCACAACCAAACCATTAGCATCACAAATTATCATTCCCACCCCAGATTCTTTTCATGCTTTAAAAACAGCCCCATCCACATTCACTTTATACAACTGATTTGAGGGAGGTAGCCAATATTGTTGGACCACGGGTTCAGTCAGCCATGGTATTGTAACAGCAATGCTTCTTGAAATTCCAGCAGCCAGAGTGAAGCATCATGGCACAACTCCAATTCACCAAGCCTTTTTCCACCATTATGAATTTCATTTCGGATACCCCACATCCTCCAAGCAATCGTTCCCATCAAAGCAACTGCACTGTCATCACAACGATCAAGCATTATCATTTTCCACGCTAACTCCATAAAGCTACTGAAGTGAACTGCAGAATCCGGATTAAAAATCCCTGAACAGCTCTACACACTTTTAGCTCTCGGACATGACCAAAATAAATAGCCTAAAGTCTCGGGCTCTAGCAAACATTCCTCACAAATATCTTCAGATAAAACCTTTTGACGCTTGAGATTCGCTTTTGTTGGAAGAATATTACAGCAAGCATGCCATAAAAAATGTCTTACATTATGAGGAGTTGGTAACCGCCACAATTTCTTCCAAAAACAGCGCAAGTTACTGTCATCCGAAGAAGATGCACCGATAGAATCACTTGAGCATTCCATAGCAAGTTTATAGGCACTCCGAACAGTAAACAAACCATTAGAGGTCCCAGTCCAGATTAGCTTATCAGGGGGCAGAAAAATACTAAGTGGAATGCTTCTAATCTCCTCCACCTCAAATGGCAGGAACAATTGCTGCAATAAATGGAGATTCCAGCACCTATTATCCGAATCACTAAGCTCAGAAACTCAGAGATCTGCTGGGGAATTCATCCTTGGGGAAACAACTTTATAGGTTGAAAAACTTGGTAACCATTTATCCTTCCACACCTGCACATTGAAACCATTACCTATATGCCATCTCAAACCATTTTGCACAAGCTTTTGGGCTGCTATAAGACTTCGCCATACATATGACGGATTATTACCAAGTGAAGCTTCAACAAAATCACAATTAGGAAAATATTTTGCTTTAAAAACATGATAAACAAGAGAATTCTATCCCATTTGCAATCTCCAACCTTGCTTAGCTAATGAAGCCAAATTGAAAGGTTTCAGCTGCTTAAAACCCATTCCACCATCTACCTTAGGCCTGCAAAGTTTATCCCAACTCATCCAATTCAGTTTTCTTTCATCCTGTTTTTGACCCCACCAAAAATTACGAATCATACTCGTCAATTCCTCAAAGAGAGTATCAGGAAGTTTGAAACAACTCATAGTATAAGTTGGAATTGCTTGTGCCACCGCCTTAATCAAAATTTCCTTACCTACCTTAGAAAGCAATTTTTCCTTCCATCCAGCTAGCTTTTTTGCAAGTTTTTCCTTTATGTCATTGAAAGTATTTCACTTTTTTCTTCCAACCAGCGAAGGGAGACCAAGATATTTCTCATGTTGCCTAATAATTTGAGCTCCAAATCTTCGTTTAATTTCCTCTTGGACTGATTGATCAGTATTAGAGCTAAAGAAAAGAGAAGTCTTTGCTCTATTTAATTGTTGGCCAGAAGCTCTCTCATAAACCTGAAGAATCCTTTGTAGTGAGTCACATTCTTCCAAGGATGCTCTACAAAAAATGAGGCTGTCATCTGCGAAAAATAAACGAGATAATTTGGGCCCACCCCTACAAACAGAAATACCCTCTAGCTGACCATCACCAACTCCTTTCTTGATCAAAGCAGAAAGGCCCTCAGCACATAATAGAAAAAGATATGGGGATAATGGATCTCCCTGCCTTAATCCCCTTGAAGGGACTATATGCCCATGTGGTTTCCCATTAATCCGAATAGAGTAAATAACCGTAGAGATGCATGTCAACAATAACTTTCTCCACCTACTCTCAAATCCCAATTTCTCCATAATTTTATCAAGGCAGCCCCATTCTACCCTATCATAGGCTTTACTTATATCCAATTTAAGTGCCATCTCCCCTTTTTCGCCTCCCTTTTTCTTATTGATATGGTGCATAGTTTCAAAAGTCACCAAAACATTGTCAGTAATTAATCTTCCATGCACAAGGCGCTTTGAGTGTCACTGATAATAGATGGTAAAATCTTCTTCAATCTATTTGCAATCGCCTTAAAGGCTAGCTTATAAACAACATTACACAAGCTAATTGGGCGATAATCAGTAACTCTTTTTGGCTCTTTAATTTTAGGAACTAAAATAATATGAGTTTCATTAAAGTTTGGAGGTACAATTCCAACATTAAGAAAATCAAGTACTGTTTTAGTAACAACATTACCAATTAAAGGCCAAAAATGTTGAAAGAAGATAGGGGGCATACCATCTAGACTAGCCGCTTTCAGTGGATACATTTGCTTTAGAACTGTCTTCACTTTAGATTCTTGGAAATCCCTAAGAAGCATTTGGTTCATAGCACTGGTGACTTTAGGCTCCATGGCATCAAGTAACTCCATAAAGTCCGTTGGGTTTGAAGATGAAAATAATGCTGAATAATAATCAACAATTATACCCTCTACAATGCCAATATCCTCCTGCCAAGTACCACCCGAATCCTCCATACCATCTATTAAATTATTTTGAAATCGAGCAAAAGCTTTAGAGTGAAAGTACCTGGTATTTCTATCTCTTTCTTGAAACCAATTAATTCTAGATCTCTGTAACCACATGGCATCATCCTTTTCCAACCAACAATTCAATTCAACTCTTGTTTTTTGCATTTCAGCAATGATTGAAGGAGAAGTGGGCTGTAACTCCAACCATTCAAGAGCTTTCTGCAAACGTGCAATCTGTTGCCCCACATGCCCAAAGTCATTCTTATTCCAATCATCTAAACTCACACGGCATGATTCTAAACATGAGTTTAAAGGGAAGGTCGAACCGCTCAATAATCCCTCATCCCAAGCTCTTTGAACAACCTCTTCACATTTTTCATTTTTTAACCACATTGATTCAAATTTAAAAGGTCTATGATACCTGCGTTTCTTTTGTCTTCTAAAAAAATGCAAAGCTAGCGGACAGTGATCAGAAATTGAAGAGGAAAGATGATAAAGTTTTGCTGCAAGAAACTTACCCATCCAATCACATGTAGCCAATGCCCGATCCAACCTTTCACGATTTTGTGAACCATCAAATTTCTGATATAACCAAGTAAACCGAGGACCAATGAAGCCAAGATCCTTAAGTCCACACACATCAATTACTTCCTTAAAACGTTCCATCTGACTTGCAGGTCTAGAAGCACCTCCTTCCTTTTCAAACAAACCCACCAATTCGTTAAAATCACCAATAACAAGCCAAGCCAACTGTGAATAATTACTGAGAGAGTTAAGTAAAGACCAAGATTCACATCGTCTAGATGTTTTCGAGTTACCATAAAAACAGGTAAGATGCCACCACCCATCAACACCCCCATCAACAAACGCATCAATATGGGAAGATGAGTAATTTTGAATGTGTACTGTTACCTCCTTCCTCCAAAATAAAGCTAGGCCACCACTAGATCCATCACTAGGCACAAACAATCCATTTTTAAATTCACATTGATCACGAACATATTCCATCCAGCCTTTATCAGATTTAGTTTCCATTAGGAAAACTACGTTGGGAACTTGTGCCTTAATAATCTTTTTCAAGGCATTAACTGTTCGTTAGTTCCCAAGCCCTCGGCAGTTCTAGCTTAAAAGACTCATTGGACCCGGTGGGGCTGTTCAACAATCTCCGCCGATCCCAATTGTGAAGTCAAGATATCACCTTCTCATTTGATTCTTTCTCCATTTTAAGTTTCTTCTCCTTCTCAGTATCCTCAACCATAGCCTCATATGTACCAAAGAAATTTCGTTTTGTACCTAAACTGTTGAAACTTCTAGTCTTCAAATTTTCCACTCCAACCCTACTGCTTAATCTAGTCTACCTTCCTTTTTTAACTCCACCTGTTTTTACACGTTCTAGTTTGACTCCAGTAGCATGAATTCCCATTTGTTCTGTACCTTTGTGTTTACCCTTACCTCCTTTTGCCTTATCACTGTCAACCTAACCCGATTTAAAGTTTGCTTCACAAGCCAGTATGATTTAGCATTCAATCCTTGCCCCCCTTGCTCCATCACAGCCACAATACGATTAAGATATGTATGACAATCCTTTTCATCGTAAGAACGTTGAATGGATAGAGTTTCAGAAGAAGACTCAGTCTTGGGATCAATCTTAATCCCAATGTCTTGTGAACCCATCATAACATTGGAAGCCTCTTTCCCATGCGACCCTAAAATTCTTAATGCAGTCGAATTCTCTCTGCTCCTTGTGACACAGTCCTTACCATTTAATGAATTGGAAGACACGCAAGCCACATTAATGACGTTGGCAACAACTGGCAATTTATTCTTAATCACTATGATAGGCTCTTCCTTATTTGTAGCTCCCTTCAAAATCAGATTAACATGCTGAAACCGTTCCTCAAAATACTCCAACCGTTCACACTGTCGTCCAACTCCCACTGGAGGTAGTTCCATGATTGTCTTCGAATCAACACCGGCGCTAAATTCTGACCCTTCAACAGTTCCAGACACTGGCCTTAATGACACCATTCCTTCATGCATAGTCGAAGAAGTTGTACCTGTAAGATTTGAGACACCCAAGTGGCGTTGAGTATCTTTCTTTCCGAAGCCTTTGACATCCATGACAGATTTCCTAGATGGATTGACTTGTGCAGCCCTGATCCAGTAACCGAATTGTTGATCATCAACTTTCAAAGACCCCTTACTACTCAGCCAGAGAGAGCATTCTTTGTCATCATGAGAAACCATTCCACACCAGTAACAAATATTGGGAAGCCTCTCATACTTGAAGGATATAAATCTGTCATCATTGATGCCCAAAAAAATTATTCTACCACGACACAGAGAACGTGTTATATCAATAAGCACTCGGATCCTCATAAAATTCCCACTAACCATGTCTGAGATATCGACAGATTTGTTAACATCCCCCAAAGATTCACCAATTTCCATAGCAACATCAGGAGTCAACCAACTAAGAGGAAGATTATGGATTTGAACCCAGAAAGACGACTTTGAGAAATCCACTTTTTCCATAGGCAATATCCCATCATATCTTTGCAGAACAACCAGATGTCTATCAAAAGACCATGGCTCTCCCATTAAGACCTTTTCTAAATCAGATTCAAGTTCAAAAGTAAAAAGTAAATGATTGTCACCCGCATCACGAATACAGAAATCATTACTTGTACGCCATAAAGGTCTAAAAGTTTTAGCCACTGCATCAATACTAACATTCCTTTTAGTAAGAAACTTGGCCGCAAGAACATACTCCACCTGTTTCTTATTTTTTGCCAAGGCCAATTTCTTCCCCTCCTTATCAGACAAGGAGAGTTTTTTCCAGCTTATAGTAAGATCCTCCACAGTACCCCAAAATATTAAACGGCAACCAGTAAAGCAAACCCGAAAGTAAAGAACTAACTAAAAACTATGAAGAAAAACATTCATCTCCACGAAAAATGGAAGGAAACGGACTACTACAACATAGGGAGTAAAGGGGAAACTAACTGCCAAGGCTGAGAACGTGGTTTTTTTTTTTTTTTGGGTACTATCTGACAATACTTATTTTTTTGGTTGAGAAAAAAAGTGAGAAGATAGAAATTAAAGTTAGTATAAATTTATAATTATGTCCCTGTTAAATAAAATAAAAAGTAACACATTTTTTTAATTAAAAAAATTGTACAATTGAATTTCAGACATTAAAAAATAATAGACAAGAAGTTCAAGAACCCAAAATTATTTATATAAAAAAAACTCAACTAACTTTTTGAGAAAAGAAACACTTAGCACGTGCTAAAAGAAAAGAAAAAATTACATCAAAAGAAGAAAAGTAAAGAAACAGGATAAAACAGAAGAAAGAATAAGCACGAAAGAAAAAGAAAAAAAAGAAAGAAAAAAGAAAGAAAGAAAGCTTCGTACGCTGAAAAGAAATCGAATGACAGAAGAAACAGAGAAGAAAAGGACAAAAAGGTTAGGAAGTTTTGAACGTTGGCCTGGGCAATCTTGTCCAAAATATTGCCACATATTTTCTTTCGTGTTTTCACTCTGAATTGGAGTGAAACAATTTTAATGGATCTGGAGAGAAAACTTTCGAACCTCACCACTTTTTCTTCATCTCTTCCCTCTCAATCAAACACATCAACTACTCATTTTCTTTCCTATGTTCTCCCCTATATTTTCTATTCACCCTATTTTCAATCCAACCAAACACACCCCAAAGCTCTAAGGTTAGGAGAGATATCATCCCACCTTATAGGTGGACGGTAATAGCAATACATTATTTGCTTGTCATGCTTCATGGAGATCTTAGCCAATCCTATAAAAAACAATATATGTTTTTTTATATAAAAAAATAGTATAATCATTTATAGTAAAGAATTTTTCAAAGGCTAGAATGGTGATAAATCCAAATATATCATGCCTATTTCATGTGAAATTATACATCAGACCATAGTGATAAATCCACATATATAAAAATTGGAGATCATGCCGCATAATGTAATTCACCATTTCATGGTCTTATCTCACTCCTTTGGAACCAATGGTAGTATCAGATCTTTGAGGTTATTTCACGTTGTCTAAGGTTTGCCCCCACTGATCCAAAATATAGACCTCCAACTAATTGTGTTGTTTCGCAACAATTTTTTATTTTTATTCTTAGTGGTGTTGCGCTCTACTAGAGAGATACATACAACGATGTCAATAAGCTTATATAGCCTTACTAGTTACTAACACGTACTCATAGAATGCACAAATTCATAATTATTCAATAACCTATGATCAGTCCAATTGGGGGTGGGGGCGCTATATATAGCCATACCTCCATTGATAAGGGAGCTTGCACTGCAAAAAATAAGGCCTAAGTGGCATTTTTTTTAGTGACGTTTATAAAAAAACGCTGCTATAAGTACCCTATAATACTTTTTCGAAGGAACTAATGGCTTAGTTGATATTCCTTTTGAAATTAACTGACTCCAATTGGACCTAGTAGCGAAGTAAGAATTTTTCTCAAGGCGGCCGACAATGACAAAAGAACTGCAAGAGGGAGTAGGGAATTATTTTCAAACCTAGAGGGCCCATGGGCCCTCTTTGCCCCCCTCCCTTTGCTAGTTCTTGGGCTAGAGGGGCATGCTCACTCTCGGCATCTTTCCATTTTCTTACATCTCCCATTTGCACACAATTAGTACGGTCCAATTATATATGCATAATAGACACTTTTTAACTAAAACTCATCTACCCGACAATCCCAAATGGTACTCGCCTGGAAAAGGTGTTCTTTTTTCTTCTTTTCCCACTCATTTTCTTTCTTTCACCTACTCTTACAGTAACTTTCTATTTTCTTCAACCAACTATTTTCTCTCCTACGTACTCAGAAACTTCATCGAATCATCTATGTTTTTTCACTTCCTTTTCACTTCCTTTTTGCAGATGGGTAACAGTACCCTTATGGATACAACGTTTCAAGGATGGAACCAGGATTTAAACCTGGGGCCAAAGCTTAAAACAAATTTTTTTTTTTTATTTTTTATGAAAATAAAAATTAACACCTATTTCATATTCAACAAAATACTACATATTTCGTAATTCTATACACCAATTAAAAAAAAAATGTTTCATTATTTCCATATTTTGTAATTTCATACACCAACTAAAAAAAAGGGACTTCTCAACCAAAAAAAATAAATAAATAATAATCACAGACAGACAAACACAAGTTTATATATATTACTAATATTAGCCACATCACACAAAGTGACAAAAACAAAGTTCACAAGTTCATATATATATATATATATATAGTATATATTACAATATTAGCCAAATCACATAAATTGACAAAGACAAATTTTTTGATAAAACCAAAACAATCAGACCAAAGACTTGGTCAATTGGTCTCACAAAAAAGTCACTTATGACTTACCAAAGACCGGTCTTCATAGTACTCACACATGATAAAACAATGACTACCAAAGACTACTCTCACAAATTCACTATCACAATTCAGTACTCACATCCTAGTGTCCTGGTCCCACTTTATTTCTTTATAGATAAAACCAAAAAAAAAAAAAAAAGTTACACTGAAACCGGTCCACACAATCACAAAAAGCCACAAACAATTACACAGTAGTCAATACAAAGCCACAAACACAAACTAGTCTACGATCCAGTGGTCCACACATGACACAACACACCAGTGACCAGTCCATAAAAAGCCACAACTCACAAATACTGAAATACAATAGTCAACGCATTCACCACAGTTCATAAAAAACGCAGAGCAAGAGGGCTAATCGGCTAAGGCAGTGGCGCAGAGCAATATAGCAAAGACAAAACAACAAAAATATGAACTTGAGAGAGAAGAGAAATTTCTTAGATTTACCGTGTGTGACTGTGATCAAGGATCTGAGGAGCGGAGGAGGAGCAACAACTAGCAACAACAGTTCGGATCTGATCTGAGGAAAAGAATAGTAGCAACGTGCAGCAGTAATGATGGAGGAGGCGTTGATGCTTGATGAGGTTGAGTGGAGAAAGAGTGAGGTTAGGGAAAAAATTTGAGAATTGTAATTTAGGTTTTCATCCATATTTATTTTTTATTTTGTAGTTTTTACTTTGTCGGTTATTATTATTATTATTTTTTTGTATGAGAGTTTGTTGGTGATTTTTTCAGATTGATTCGTATTAATCGTATACCAGTTTTTATTTTATTTTATTTTATTTAATTTGGGTGGGAGGAGCTATTAGGACGAAAATTTAATATACTAGCTTTTTTACTATGCAACGTTTGATGCTATTGCCTATTAGAGAGTATCTAAATGTGAGTTTGTTTTTGTTTTACTATGCTCATTGGAAAACAGATATGGGTTTATGATAATTGTTTGGATTATCATATATATGATTGTGGGTTTTGGCTCAGGAGTCAGGATTATGGGGTGATGAATTGATGGTTGTGTCTTTAGAGCATCTCCAACAGATGCTCTATCTTTATTTTTTGGAGATAAAATGTTACTGTTCACACTCCAACAGGTTCTCTAACCACAAAACTTTTCCAATTTTTTTTTGAAGTTGCTACAGTCATTCTCTTAATTTAGAGAACATTGTAGCAACTCTAAATGAATATTTCTGCTTAAACAAATCATACAACTCAATAAAAAACAATTCTTTCTCTCTGCTCTCACCAAGGCTACAAACATTCACAACGGTTACAAACACAACAATCCTTTCTCTCAAACCTCTCTAGACTCAAGCATAATCAAAATACAAACTCAAAAACATAATCTTAAAATTAATCAAACCATAACAATAAAAGCAAAAAAAAAGAAAGAAAAAAGGAAAAAGAAAAAAAGACACAAGCCATCTACCATCCGGGCTGCGTTGAGGAGGAAGACGAGCAGCCGCGGCGGAGCGGAAGACGCGGCGGAGCGGAGCCATCTAACCCATCTGTTCTTTCTCTCTCTACCTCTTTCTCCGTTTCTAATCACAGAGAGAGTTGGATAATGTTTTGGAATCAAGTAGAAAAAGAAAAAAAAAAGTAGAGAAAGAGAGAGCTAGAGAAAGAAAGAGAGAGGGAGGTTCTGGAATCAAGTGGAAAGTGAGAAAAAGAAAAAAGAAAAATGAAAAAAGGAGAGGATGGAGATATATGGGTAAACGTGTTGGAGAAAAATCAAGAGAAAAAAAAAATAAATAAAAGGAAACGTATGGATGATAGAAAGAAAGAAAGGAAAATTAATATAAAGAAAAAGAAATGACAATTTAGAAATTTTACCACAATATTTTCACAATAAATTTTAAGTAACATATTGTTATTAGTTAATATTGGTAAGTAAAAATATAATTTTAGCGGCGGGTTCAAATTAGAACTAGTAACAACTTTCTACATAAGATTTTGATGTGATTCTTATGAAAGTATTGCGAAAAATGTTATGAATATAACACTTTTCATTGAAAAATATAATTGTTGGGAATGAATAAAAAAAAAATGATGATAAAAAAAGAATAAAGAATGAATGAAGAAATAATATTTAAATGAGATAGAGAATGAGATAGAGAATCTGTTGGAAAATATATTTGAAAAAGTGAGTAGTTAAAAAATAAAAATCACTGTTTATTCTATAAACAGTACAAAAATTTAAAGAATCAACTAAAAATGGCCTTTCAATCGCCTAGTCTCGAGTATCAACAATCAACAAGTCGAGTCAACAGGTCGGGCCAATGAGTCCGTTGAAGTGGTAGGATGTTGGTGAGGAAGTTGACGTTAAAGATTCAGTTGAGCAGCTGACATGGCGTTAGGGCTGATGAGGCATAAGCAGAGATTGACCCATGTCACAGTACGGGAGCTCTTAAAGGTGGGTTTTTTTTTTCTTCTATGCTCATTGTTTTTGGAAGCATAAACATGTTTGTGTTTCTGGATTTTGTTTGAATAACTGTATGCTTGTGGGTTTTGACTCAGTAAATGGTCCAAAAGAAGAGGTAAAAACTGAAGAATTTGAAGAACTATAAGGATAATGGTTAAGTTGCATTTAATGTTTTATTAAATAATGTTTTTATATCCATCATAAAAAATAAAAATAAAATCAAATTGTACACATGACATATATATTCAAAAAAGCACATACAAGCAAAATGAATTTATGCATGTAAGTCAATGAAATACTTAACGTGTGTATTTAGAGACCGTTTGGATCACGTTCTGTGCGTCCACGTCTGGCGTTTTTTTTTTTTTTTTTTTTTTTTTTTTTTTTTTTTTTTTTTTTTTAACCAGCGCTATTGCACTGTTTATGTCCATCTACCGTGCAAATAGCCAAATAAACAGTGTTTTGGTGTGAACAGTAATTCAAAAATATTTTCTTATTGTTTTCAGTTTTTTGTTTTCAACAAAATAAACGGTATTAAAATACACACCTTTTCATAAATGAGCATTTATTAATCTTTAACATATGCTATTATAGACCGGACCCTTATTTGTAAGTTATGTTGTTTCAATGTAGTATAAGGAATTTGAAATTTTGATTTATATTTTTCTTGCAGCTTTTTGGGTTTATTTGTTTTGTGTATTTGAAAAAACTTCACCATTTATGGGCTATGGCTATGACTCATTGTGCTTTTTTATTATCTAGTTAGTACTTTTAATTACTCAATTTACTGATGTAACACCCTATTTGTGGTAGTTCTGTATCTTGTACAGTTTTGTGGTTCATTGGTTGTACTTCTATGATAATAGTTTTATAGTTGGTATTACATGCATGCACTCATTATTCACTAATTAAAGCTAATGCAATAATATTTTCCTCAATTTCCTTTTTTTTTCCTATTAATCAATACATATATTCAAGCACATAACCACTTTATCCAAAAGGCATAAGTGGTTAATTCATAAATGAATTGCATGAGAACATCTCTATGACTTGAATCATTTTATGTATGTTAGACTTATGGTTAAGTGATTAAACTCACCATTTTTTTTTTTATAGCTTAAGCTTTTGGGACAATTGAAAATGGAACCTGGTCCCTTTGTCCTCGACCACCCAACAGAAAAATTATTCTGAACAAATGGGTTTTTCGTCTTAAACAAAAGGCTGATGGTTCAATTGATTGCTATAAGGCGAGAGTTGTTGCTAAGAGGTTTGATCAAGAGGATGGAGTTGATTACACTGAGACATTTAGCCTTGTTATCAAACCTACCACAATTCGTGTTATCCTCGCACTAGTTGTGTATTTTAATTGGTCCATTCGCCAATTGGATGTCTCAAATACTTTTTTGCATGACTCTCTTCTTGAAGAAGTATATATGGAACAACCAAGGGGATTTGTAGATCCTAAGCTTTCTTATCGTGTCTGTCGGTTGCACAAGGCTTTATATGGGCTTAAGCAAGCCCCTCGTGCATGGTTCACTCGTCTTCGGTAATCTCTTATCCATTTGGGGTTGCTTGAATCATTGGTTGATGCCTCCTTGTTTACCTTTCACCATTCTACTATTCACATTTTGTCCTTATTTATGTTGATGATATATTGGTCACTGGCACTCATACATCACATATGTTGCACTTGATTAAGCATCTTCAATCTGACTTTCCATTGAAAGACATGGGTGAGCTATCTTATTTTTTAAGTGCTCATGCAGTTCGAGATTCCCATGGTCTCCACTTGTTGCAATCCAAGTACAAGTCAGAGCTCCTCCATCGTGCTCGCATGGTTGGTGCTAAACCATCTTCCACACCTACTGCCTTTGGTTCTAAACTCTGGCGTTTTGATGGTGTACCTTTACCCAATGACACTGAGTATAGGCAAATTGTTGGTGCTCTCCAGTATTGCACTCTTACATGTCCTGACATTGCATTCTCAGTAAATCAGTTATGTCAATTTATGCACTCACTTACATCTGATCGCTGGACTGCTGCTAAATGCGTGTTGCGCTACTTAAAAGGGACCATAGATCATGGCTTGTCTTTCCCTAAAAGCTCACTTAAGCTTCATGCCTTTTGTGACTCTCATTGGGCTAGCAATCCCAATGATTGACGATAACCACTGGATTTGGCATCTTTTTTGGCCCTTGTCTTATTTCCTGGAGTGCCAAGAAGCAACCCGTCATGGCTCGTTCCAATATAGAAGCCGAATATGGGCCATGGCTATCACCATTGCTGACTTTTATTGGATACGAATGCTCCTCAAGGATCTCCATGTCCCTTTGGTCTCACCTCCCACTTTGTGGTGTGACAATGTTTGTGCGTTGGCCCTGCTTCAAACCCGGTTTTCCATGCTAGAACCAAACATATCGAGGTTGATTTCCACTTCATTTGTGAAAAAGTTGTTAATAAAGATATGATGATTCGCTTTATTTCAACTGATGATCAAGTTGCTGATATTTTTACAAAAGGTTTATCTACTCCATGCTTCTCAATGTTACGGTCCAAGCTTTTGGTTATGCCATGTCCCATCAGCTTGCGGGGGGATGTTAAGGAAAGTATTTCCATTCATGATAGTGCTGATCTTGTGGGTAAGATAGCAAACTCATTTCCAAATATAAGAGTTTGACTTACCTCCAGTACTTTTTTAACTAGAATCTCCTTTTGTTTTAATGAGAAACTGCCACATCACCCACTAGTTAAATAAAAGGTAGAGATTAAAATCTACTACTACTTATAATTGTGTATTTAAAACAAAAGGAGATCTCCAGTTAAAAAAGTACTGGAGGTAAGCCACACTCCAAATATAATCCCAACAACTATTGCATAAACTAAGTCAACAAGCACTTCTGTTATGGAAAGCTTAAACAGAGGAAATCAATCAAAGTAGCTTTCCATAACAAGCACCTCTGTTATGGAAAGATTAAACAGAGGAAATCAATCAAAGTAGCGTGATCCACCAGCAGACAAACTCCACTAATTTGTCACTGCCTTTCCTGTGCTAATGTATTCCTTAATATATGTATATTCCTTGTATATGCTCTATAGTATATATATATATATATATATATATTCTCCTGGTTGTATCTCATCAATTCAATATAGAGAAATAATTGCCTCTTGTATCATTGAGATTTTACAATGTATGCTCTTGTTTTGCAAATGGTAGGTATTATTTCACTTAGCACAGATAGGGAGAAATGTGACTGTTTCATTTCCTTCGATCTGCTCGGGTCATGCATAAAATGATACAAGCAATTTGAAAAAGAAACAGAAAAGGTAAAGACTAAGGAAAGCAAGTTTGTAACTGATTCTAACATGACTACTTTTCTTAACAGTGGCATACCATTCAGTCTTTGATTCCATGTGAATTTAACTCAAATAAATTTTTTGCAAGCTGTCTACAGAAAGCAGGACACCTGCCAGGGGGTAGTGGTTTGATATCTACTTACCGTATGAACATGAATACTTCATAAAGAACAGTGACAGAAATATTTATTCTGCAATCTTTGTTTTTATGATATTTTTGAACCAAAATGTTGCAGTTAAGAAGATGAAAACCATAGTCAGATTATATATTCAGGAGAATTACATATGATCACTGCATGGAGAAATATTACTTTAGATGGAGCTGAATGGGAAAACCATCTGAAATTCTCAATGGTTGACTCTTTGTGGTAGACCATATTTGATGTATTGTCTATTATTTTGTCAAGGTTTGGTGAATATTTCTATTAAAGGATCTCCTAGTCTTAAGAAAAACTGAACTTTTGAATTTAATGATGCTGTTTTTCTTTAGGGTGTTTCTCTTGTTTACATCTTGTGTACTAAACTTGTGCCCTTATTGTGTTTTTTAATGAATAATTTTACACGTACACAAAAAAACAGGGCTCAATTTATGTGTATCTATTCTGAAGTTATATTTGAATCTCACAATGAGAGTCTATTGTATTAGAAGTATAAGGGATACCAGGCATTCACTTAGGAATCTAAAATTTTAACAAATTGACTCAGCTCATAATTATGGCCGTCATATTGCCTTTATTTTATTTCAAGAGTAAAATTCAGAATTTTGTTAAGTCATGGTTCAGGTTGAGCTATTATATATAAACATCATTAGCTTTAAACTTAAATGATTTTTCTTTTTCAATTACCCTGTGGTAGATGATGAACTCCACAGGCATGCGGGATTCTTCATGCTGTAGAGCCGTTGAAACTCTTTTCTAGCATCTCTTTGCAAACTCACAATCAATTTCCCCAATGGAGCTGAAAAATGGAGGTAACAAGTTGTACAAATCAATTTGCAGTCTCATCATGCTCCATGCTTGTAGCTTCACTATTGTCGAAGATGGCACAATCTGTGCAGATTTCTCCATATGCGGCCACTGCAGTTTTTTTTATTATATGCTACAAATTTTCGTATTTGCTAACATGTGGGTGGATTCCATTTTTCCAATATTTCATCTTATTATGATTATACTTTTTATGTTGCTTTTTTTTTTTTTTTCACGAAGTTCCTTTAAGTTCTCATTTACTTCATTACTTGCTTGGCTAGACATCTTTGGCCTTTAGTATAAAGGTCTACTAATCCATTCTTGTTTGTGTTGTGCTGAAGGGATCCGTCAAAATCAAGTTTCTGTTACTTCCAAGGTAGGCCTTTTACTTACTAATATATCGGTAGTAATTATTGGACAATCACTATTTTGGCCATAGGGCTAGATTTGTCAGATCGAACTACTGTCAGCACTATGAAGAATAAGCAAGAAGATTGCAGTAGCCTATAGTAAACTTTAATGATTTGTAGGTTTGTGGGCAGATCTCGCCAAGAACTAACACATTGAGGCTGTGTCAAGAGAGGCAGGAGACTGGTGGAGCAACAAGCCATGGATAGGCTTATAATCATCATGTGTTGTAGGAAAGCGCCTTTGGATAGCACTCCCACCTCAATATTGATTGTAATATTATGATTATAGAAAGATTTCAAGAAATAAACAATAGGAATAAAGCAAACCAAAATCATAAAATAAATAAACACACGCAAACAAGAAGCTGAAGGATTTACATGGTTCGACTTGCAACACATCGCAAACAGCAGAAGAAATTCACTTATCAAAATATGGAGATATACAGTTGGTATATCCAATATTCTCACACACCCAATCCCCAATACACCTAACTCTCACAAATACAAAGAATAGAGAACTTTGCACCCTATTCTAAACTAGAGAACTCTCATAAATATGCACCAGCCAATCTCTCTATTTCACTCTCTATTTCTTTCTATATTACAATTGCCACAACACATTGCTTATATAGGATATCAAGTCGGCAAAGATACAATTCCTTCAAGCACAAAAATTGTATTCCATTATTCACGTGCAAAGTACTGATCCAAGTAAAGACAAAAGTCTACTTAAAGTAGAACTCTATATCTCATATCTACTTACTATTCCAAACCAGTCAACACATTGAGCACATGAGGTCAAAACATCAATTTAGAAGTTGAACTTGGATATCTAAGGCCAGTTGGGAATTCAGTGTTTTACATGTAACATGCTATGAAAATTACTCTTAAAACAATTAGGAAATAGTGTTGCGCTTGAAATAGGGAAATCAAGACTTGCATGCCGCTCCAAGCTACAATCATGGTTTCTGTTCCTCAAGATTTTAGAAATAACTAGGAGTAAGTATGGTTTTAATCTGAATAGGCTTTGTATGATCCGACCAGTTAACGCATCCTTTATTTGAATGGTTTTTAACCCCCAAAAGCACACTCTACACAGTCGGTGAGCAGGCAGCCAGGATCAAACCATCGGGTTTGAGAATCGTGACAGGTCTCTGATTCAGAGAGCCTAAGCTTTAAAAAAAAAAAAATCAGTTCATCTCTGGGTGACAGGCTGTTTATGCCATTTACGACACTTATCAACCCCCAGTTGAAATTGCAGTCCCCGGCTCACCTTTAGTAGGAGTCAAATCCATGTTGCAATGAGATAAGCATAAACCTTTTCTTCATCCTTTCTCATTTGTGTTTCCTTGTTCTTCCTCTTTGCATCTTCCTTCTTTCTTCTTCTATCACTTGATCACTAGTACCCAAAGGCCAAGATTTTTTTCAATGAGTTGTCTAGCACTACAGTCTGACATGTAGCTATCTCTGCCTGTTTTGGTTTTGCATTGACAGACACTACCCTTCCCATGTGAAAGATTGGACGTAATACGTCTTTGCCTTTCTGTTTGGTTTGTATTTTTTAAAACTTTTTTTATTTGAATGGCACATACTGAAGTACAAACCCATCAATTCCCACCAATTTGTAATTTCGTATATTTTATATTTGTTATTGCTTTTGTACTATCAATGTAATTGTAGATTTAAAAATGCTTAAAGCATTGTATATATTTATATTGAGTGTATAATGTTATGAAAGCATTTATTTAATCTACAATGTGTTAATCTTACCTTGATAGTATATTATAAATAAATAAGTTTTTCTTTTATTATTATTATTATTATTATTATTATTATTTTGTTTAATAATTGATAATATTAACGTTGATTTTTGAACACTATAATAGAAGTTGTGATATGAAAAATACATTTAAAAGATGGTCTTTATATTTATTTGGTTTATTTTAGTCAAATTTTATATTTATACTAATTTAATATATTAATTTATATTTTAAATAATTATTAAATTAATTATGGCCGTTATCGTGGACTTCTTGATTGAATACCCGTCCCGTCTGGCGAGCCGCAACTACGGTTCGATAAATAGTCGGGTTTTCAAAAATCATAATAGGCACAATTATATAATCATGGTTTTATGTTCTCCAGATTTTTGAATAATAATTTCTTTTTGCCTTCGTGTAAATTATATAATCTTGTTAAGCACAATTTAATTCACATTAAATTAATATTATTAATATAGTTCTCAAACTTTTTGGAAAACAATTTTTTTATAAGTTGATTTCTAAAATATAAAAGAATTATTTTCGTTTTATTCTTAAAAATAAGTTTTTGGAAACAAAAACAAAAATAGTTACCATATATAACCTAAATGTCCTTTTTACTTACATGAGCTAGGTTAGTACATCCCCTGAATGTCTTACATCCTTTGATTGACCAAGACTTTGTAACTGTACTTGGAAGTTAGCTCACCTGAGACTCATATCATGTCCACCATTTTCTCTACGTTTTAGCAAAAGTCATTTATGTTCCTCTATCTAAGACCAGCATGAAGTAAATTCTTTAAAATCAATTTGTACAAAGATTAGTTTATTTACAATATAAATGTGAAAACCAAAATCAGGTGTCACTTGGGAAAAGACTACTTAAATTCTAACGATATTATACTAAAAGTTGGGGCAAGGCAAAAATACCATATCTAAGAGTTGAGGTGTTTAAAAAATCATTGTTTAAACACTAAAAAATGTATTTCTACAACATTTTTTAACTTACATGTATTTCCACAATACTTAAACAACGATCTGTAAATCTCTAACAAAATATGACTTTTAATTTCATTCTTCTACATTTTTTTTTCTTCACATTTTGGATTTTTATTAAAGATAGAGTGCACCATATTTAATTATTCATAAATCAGATAAAGAAAAAAAGAAAAACACACATATCTAAGAGTTAATTTCATTCTTGTACTAATTTTTCATTATGGACTTCTATCAAATAGATAGAGGGCACTTACATAGAAACTAGATATAGAAGAAATAGACACATAGAAATAGAATAAAATAGGCCTTTTAGCATACTTTGTGAGTCATCTTTGAGTCATGTAGCAAGTAATGAGATGATTAGGGGAAGAAGGATTGAATGGTAAAAGTAGAATCGTTTTTTTTTTTGAGAGAGAGTTTCAATCGATAGTATCGTTTTTGATATTTGTTTTTGCTCGTTAGATCGAATCTTGAGTAGTTTTTGGTGTGAAATGATAGTGATCATCAATCTCTTATTTGTGATAATAAAATTTATTAGTTGTTTCAAAAATAAAATGAATTTGGGTGTTTAATCTTCCAAATGGTATATGAGTTTAAAGTTGAACAATAGTTTGGTTTGCTTTTGCCATTTAAAAGCTAAGATTAACGTGTTATATCAACGGTGCCTTTTATTGGTTGGGAATACTTGGAAGGACAGCTTAGGTTCTAGTTTCTCTTGAAAATGATATGAATGGGGTGGGATTGGAAAGTTTGCCACTTTTATTGGAAGTTTGCCACTTTATACGCGTTTTCATAATTCTGCGTTGACGTCAGCTGGAACCCAATACCCAATCTAGTCCTATATAATATCAAAGTAGACATCTGGCATTCTTTCTTACTTTAGTTCAACATATACTTCTTCCTTAAGTGATGCTGCGTAGTAGGGTTTTTGAGTTTTGTTTTAATCTTAGTGACCCTCAACTGGAAGCTTTGGATTTAAGCTGTCAATAACTCGGATAGTCATGGAAATGAATTCTCAAAAAGGAGAGATTAATGAGATGAGAGATCAAAAAAGTAATGTCGGTTACCGTATTGGGAGAAGTCAAAGCAGTGGAAAGAGCTAAAAGAATAATGGTGCAAAGAAGCCCTTGCTGCCATCTTCATCCCAGCCTTAAGAGGTTAGTCTACAACACTTTGAAACGCCTTACTCTTGTCTTTCAATTCAAAAGGCCTGTGTGAACGATGGCCACATTTTATGGAACAACATCTATACCCATGTCCGATTATGGTGCAAAGTACCAACTAGCTGTAGCTATCTCCGATGGCTTTCACCAACAGTCTCGATCAGACACCATTTTCAGTGATGAGGTATTTGTAGTTATGACATGCATGAAGAAATAGTAAAAAGATATACCAGGCTTGGGTATTTCAATCACATGCTTTGGCAGAAATATGATATATTTTCTTCTTTAACTTTTTTTTTTTTAAGTTCGTTTTAAACATAACTGTATTTTTTTCTTAATAAATAAACAAGTAAGTTAAAGGATTTGATTACAGGGCGTAAAGTTAAAATGAGCATAAAGCAATCTTTAAAAAGAAAAATGAAAAAAATACAAAATCTTAAACATTTTGAGCAATTAGACTGATATTTGAAGTCAATGATATAATATCTATCTATCTATATATAAATATATAAATATATATATATATATATATATATTAATATATCAATTAGATAAAGTAAATATATTTAAGTTCTTTAAAATGGTAGATGCGATTTTTTTTCCTTTCTAATGATATAATGAAGCTCTCTAATATTGTTAGTTTTTCCTTTTACATTACCTTCATTGTTGATATATATTTTATTTTTCTTCTATTAATTATGTTGGCTCATGTGCCCCTTTCTTGTTGATATATAAAATATGAATAAATTCAGAAAGAGTCCGAAAAGAAAAAGAAAGAGAAATAAAATCTAAGAATTAAACATACTTATTTTATTTTATTCATATATTCTTATAAAAACCTAAATAAATAAGAAAATTTGTTCAATGATGTGGTATTATTGGTTTTGTATTATTAATAATACTATTTTTGTACATGCCAAACATGCGATATATATGGATTTGTTTAGCTATTAAACCCTCCATAAATCAGCAATATATTTCTACATTTATTCATATAGGCTTGTCTTGATGCTGCCTGTAATAAAATAATGTCAATAACCAAGTCATTTAAAAATGATATTGTTTTAATCACAATTTACATCTATGAAAAAATTATCCATTATCACTCTAAAAAAATTATTTTTAAAATTCATAACTATTAACAGATGTTATAATTATTCTCATAAAAATATTGTTAAGTGATGAATTCAGAAAACTGATTGATCACAAATAACCATATGCACGTGAAAAATTAAAATTTCACCTGAACATTATTGATTTCTAAGTACTGTTCTAATGGTTTATTGCTTAAACAAACTCTCTGTTGAGCCTATTTTGGTTATTTAATTTTAAATTATTATATCGTTTGTAAAAAGCAATTAAAATTAAAATGTCATATGTATCCTAGCTACCATTTTATTTGAAATTATCTGAATTCTAAATAGACTACTTCAGAACAGCAATGGCAAGCAAAACCAATTTGGAACCCTTGCAAAGCTTTTAGGTATGGTGGTGAAGATCCTTTCCCATTCTGATATTCAGCAGTCCGTTGATCGATTTACAAAATTTGCACACCAAGAGAAACCAAACCAAACCTATACCAATTATATATATATATATATATATTTATATATATATGTGTGTGTTTTACGTGATTGAATGATTCATGTTTTGCGGCTTTCTTTATTTTCTTTTTGTGCAAACGTGCAACTTTTTTTGAGAATCAAAACATACGCAACTTGATTTTGAAGAAGAAGAAATAGTGCGGGATTTATATTATATTATAATATAATAAATTTTAATATCTTGTGATTTTAAACTTTTATTTTAAAACCATTTAATGACAATTAAGTCTCCTCCCTTCCTTGTTAAACCATTTATGCGTTTGGATACGCGTTTACAGTCTTGCATTTCGTTTGCGTTTTCCTTTTTTTTTAGAAGCTGGGATGTTGTCTATTACGTGCCACCTTCTTACCTCTTTAGTAATAGAAATAACGGTGGGCCAGTCTTTCCCAGAGTGGGTCACATCATATATAAGACTCACAAACTTCTTTTTTAACAAAACTTTCATTAAAATAGGTTCACGGCACTATTCACACAATTAAAAATTATTTTGCTACAATGTTTTGATTTTCCAATTTTAAACATTTTGAAATTGTGGCATTTATACTTTTATTTTATATACTCAACTCAAGTATCATGGCTTGTGGTGAAGGAGTTTGTGGTGTGCTTTGTGTTGAAACATTTCTCTCCCTTGTGTGTGTTGTTTCTAAAAAAAAAAAAAAAAACATACTCAGTCTCCTCCTTAGTGAAACGGTGCCGTTCTACTATTATGAATATATATATATATATATATATTTTTCTCTTTAAAAGTACAATACACATAACTGAACTAGCAGTATTGAACCGTGGAATGCACCTTGTGTAGACCGATTTTCCTTTTATAGGAGAGGTGCGGTTGAGTTATGGAAGAAAACTTAGCACCTTATAGGTGTGGTGCAACCCTCAAAACCAGCGGGCGCATATAGACCCCTGAAGATTCTAATCCACTTCTTGTTTATGCGTAATATGTGAACGCACCATGTGCTGGTGCACAATAAGTGGGATCACGATTATTAGTTTTCTGCATTCATATTCGGTGGCCAAAATGGCCCAATACCACCTTTTGGAAATATTTAGCAAAAAAACAACGTTTTAGGAAATAAATAGGAAAGTACCACTTTTCCCGAACTCGAGTTTAGAAACTCGAGTTCATCGGTCTTAGTGGCAGCTGTGAGTTGGATTTGTGCGATTAAAATTTATGTGGTACCGAGGCTTGGTAGCTCGGTACCATGCAACACGATACTCGTGTATACCAAGCTCAGTACATTTTATAAATAAAATGCAAAAAAAAATTTCTCACGATGCTCGAGTTTGCCAAACTCGAGTACCTTAAATTGTTTTTGTTTTGTTTTGTTTTGTTTTTTTTGGGGGATAAACAACAAATAAACATAAAGATAAAAATAAGTAGCTTTTTTTATCTTTTATTTATTTAAATAGAAGCATTGTAAAATATAGAGATTTTAATTTCGAAATATGAATTTAATTTCTACATTAATTAAAATTGTTCATTGTAGCTTTTTTTATGTTTTATTTATTTAAATAGAAATCATTGTAAAATATAAATTTTAATTTCAAATATGAATCTAATTTCATTAATTAAAATTGTTCGTTGTTTTTCTCGAAAAATTGTTATTTATTTTACGTATAAGCAATTTCTACGATTTTGCGTAAAATTATTTTCTATTTAGCATTATTTAAGAAATTGTTCGCCTGCTTTTGCGTAAATTATTTTCTGTTCGGCTGTTTCTAATAAAACAACTTGGTGAAATCGTGTTTTCTAAATTTAAGCGTCAAATGCGAATGTTTTCATGTTTGAATTTCCACGATGATCGACATTAATAAAATTTGCCCTCTGCACATCATCTTTCTTGTATATTCAAATCTGCGTATTGCATTCATAAATATGTTTTGCATTAAATAAAGCCCATTCTTGTTTTCATAAAGTGTTCGGCTGTTTACGCATAAGCTGTTTTAGCAATGGCATAGTATTGCATAAATGGTTTTTGTGTTTTAAAATATGTAACCATATGAATAGTGGACAACTCCATGAAGAAAAATGAATGATTCATATAAATCACCTAATGGTAAATGCCTCGAAAATTTGAATTTGTAAAGAAGTTCGGAATTAGTTGAATGTAGAACTGTTCACTAGAGTAAAACTATTTCGCATTAAGTAAAAGCTGTCTTTGTTTTCGGGAAAATTGTTCGCATTTTCTGCGTGCTTATTTATTATTACACATAAAATTATTTTACGTTCGGCGTATTTAAAAAATTGTTCACTCTCTTTCTACGTAGAATTATTCTCACGTTCCTTTGTCTAAAAAAATTGTTATTTGTTTTCTCGCCAAAACACTTAGTAATCATGTTTTTCTAAATTCGCATGGAAATCTAATGCTTTTCATGTTTGAATTTCTATTGGTCGAATATTTTTACTGCGTTGATAAAATACATTTCAACATTAATAAAATTTGCCCTCTACATCATGTTTCTTGTATGTTCGAATTTGCTACGTATTCATAAAATCTGTTTTTGCGTTAAGTAAAAGCTGTTCATTTTATTTTCATAAAAATTATTCCGATGTTTTACGCATAAAGCGTTTTTAGCATTAGGCGCAGGTATTGCACTTCAATGGTTTTTGTGTTTTTAAAATATGTAACCATATGAACAATGGACAAACTCCTTGAAATATTGAATGATTCATATAAATCACCTATTGATCAATGCCTCAAAAATTTGAATTTGTAAAGTTGAGAATTAGTTGAATGCGAGCTGTAAGTAAAGCTATTTTCGGCTATTAAGCTGTTCGTTGTTTTCTGCATGAAAATTATGCCATTATTTTCAGCATAAACTATTTAGTATTCTATAAATTATTTTACGTTCAGCATTATCTAAAAATTGTTCGCTCTCTTTCTGCGTAAATTATTCTACATTGGCTTTTGTTTAAGAATTGTTAGACATTTTCTCATAAAACACTTAGTGAAATCATGTGTTTCAAAATTTGCGCCAAATTTAAATGTTTTCATGTTTGAATTTCTAATGGTCGAATCTATTTTTACGCGTGTCATAATATTTCCGGCGTTAATAAAATTTGCCTTTACACATCATGTTTCTTGTATATTCAGATACGCTTCTTGTATTCATAAAATCTGTTTTGCATTAAGTAAAGCTTGTCATATTTTCGTAAAATTGTTCAATGTTTTACACACAAAGCTGTTTTTAGCATTAACCAGTGTTACTTCAATGGTTTTGTGTTTTTAAAATATAACCATATGAACAATGGACAAACTCCATGAAAGAAAAATGAATGATTCATATAAATCACCCTAATGGTAAATCTCTAGAAAATTTTGAATTTAAAAAAGTTCGAATTAGTTGAATGTATTTGTTCACTAAAGCAAAAGCTATTTACCTGCATTAAATAAAAGCTGATAGTGTTTCATGAAAATTATTCCATTATTTTACATGACTATATTTCTAGTATTCATGAAATTATTCTGGTCGGCATTATCTAAAAAATTGTTCACTCTTTTAGTAAATTGACTTCTATGTTCTCTTGTTTAAAAATTGTTCATTGTTTCTCATAAAACACTTAGTGAAATCATGTGTTTCAAAATTTAAACGCCTAATTTAAATGCTTTTCATGTTTGAATTTCTGTGTTCGAATCTATTTTTGCATTGATAAAATGTTTCGACATTAATAAAATTTGCTCTACACATCATGTTTCACGTATATTCGAATCCTTCTGCATTCATAAATACATTTTTGCATTCGTAAAAGCTGTTCTCTTTTCTCATAAAGAATTGTTCAACTTGTTTTTATAAGCTATTTTTAACATTAAACATTCATTCATAATGGTTTTGTGTTTTTAAATATGTAACCATATGAATAATGGACAAACTCTCACATGAAAGAAAATGAATGATTCATATAAAATCACCTAATGGTAAATGCCTCAAAGAAAATTTGAATTTGTAAAAAGTTAGAATTAGTTGAATGTAGAAAAGTTCACTAAGTAAAGAAACATTTTACGCATTAAGTAAAAGCTGTTATTGTTTTCTCCTATGAAAATTATTCACTATTTTCTAAATGTATTTCTAGTATTACGCATAAAATTATTTTCTGTTAGTAATATTTAAAAATTTGTTCCTCTTTTCTCGTCGGTATTCTGTTCCTTGTTTAAGAATTGTTAGCTCTTTCTCATAAAACACTTAGTGAAATCATGTTTAAGATTTAGCATTAAAAATTTTAAATGCTTTTTCATGTTGAGATTTGCAACTGATCGAGATCTATTTTCTGCATTGATAAAATGCATTTCGACATTGATAAAATTTGCTCTCTACACATCATGTTTAGTATATTCGAATACCCTTCTTTGCATTCATAAAATACGTTTTGTTCAAATAAAGCTGTTCCTCTTTTCTCTTAAAATTGTTCCTTGTTTTTAATAAAGCATTTTTTTAACATTGGCGCAATTATTGCATAAATGGTTTTGTGTTTTTAAATATGTATATGAATAATGGACAAACTCCATGAAAGAAAAATGAATGATTTCATATAAATCACCTAATGGTAAAATGCCTCAGAAAAATTTGAATTTGTAAAAAAGTTCGAGATTAGTTGAATGTAGAGCAGTTCTTCAGTAAACTTCATTTCTGCATTAAGTAAAACTATTCCATTTGTTTTCTCATGAAATTGTTCATTTATTTTACTGCATAAACTGTTTAGTATTACTGCATAAATTTATTTTATTCGGCAATATTTAAAAAATTGTTCACTCTCTTTTTACGCGTAAGAGGTATTCTCACGTTCCTTTGTTTAAGGAATTGTTCGTTGTTTTATAAAACATGAGCAATCATGTGTTTCAAAATTTAGCATCCAAAATTTAATCTTTTCATGTTTGAATTTCACAATGATTGATCTATTTTACATGATAAATAATTCGACAGTGGTAAAATTTGCTCTCTACATCATGTTTATTGTATATTAAGATACTTATTATTCCATAAAATGTTTTTAATTCAGTAACTATTCTTTATTTCTTAAATTGTTCAAATGTTTCTTTTTGTGTTTTAACATTAGGCGCAGTGTGCATAAATGGTTTTTGTGTTTTTTTAAAATATGTAACCATATGAATAATGGACCAGCTCCATGAAAAATGAATAGATTCATATAAATCACCTAATAGTAGTACTTTGAAGAATTTGAATTTGCCAAAAGGATTCAGTGGTGAATGTAGAAGCATTCCTTTAAGTAAAACTATTTTTAGTTAAGTAAAAGCTATTATTTTGTTTTACCGTGAAAATTGTTCACTATTTTATAAACTATTTCTACAATATTCGCACTGGAAATTATTTCTGCTTTTAGCATTATTTAAAAAATTGTTAACTCTTTTCTGTAAATTATTCTCAAATTCTTCATTTAAAAATTGTTATTTGTTTTCTCATAAAACACCTAAGTGAAATCATTGTTTCTAATTTAAAAAGCCAATCTGATACTTTGTGTTTAGTTTCTGTCATTAATTGTTTTCTGTTGTGATAAAATACATTTCGGCGTTAATAAAATTTCTTTCTCCACATTACTATTCTCTTGTATATTCGAATACGCTACGCATTCATAAATCATTTTACATTAAGTAAAACTATTCCTTTGTTTTCTCATAAAAATTGTTTGGTTCTAAAGACTTGAGAATTAATGTATTTAGAATTCTAATTTCATATTGTTGGCAAACCATGATCAAAACAAGTTGTTTTAGTCTTGTTTAGACTTGCTAAAGTTGTGTTTTTATGTAAAAGTTGGGTCCCAGTGATGGAAATTAGTGTGCATTTAGCCCTAGCTACGTCGATCAAAGCTTAATTTGGATCGTCGAATTTCGGGTTTGATGCTTTTACGCAAAATTCCAACTTCGGCCTTGGTTTCATTGCGTTGTAGGGTTTTATATTTTGTCTGAGTATATAAGGCAAACCTAGCCACGTTTTAGATATTTGCTCATATTCTTGTTTTGTGTAAATCTCTTGTGAGATCTAGAGGAGCTTTCCTTTACACAAAGCTTAGGGTTTCAAGGAGGATATGTTATCTACACCTTGATGATCAACTCGATTCTTTGCCATTGAAGCAAGAAAACAGCGTGGGTGCTTGTATGCGGTGGTGAATCAAGAAGAAGAGTCTCAGGGCGGCACTACGTTCATGCCCGGCGTGGAGTGCTTGAAAAAAAATTTTTATATATAATATTTTAAAATTTTTATTTGCCTACTCTTAAAAAATTAGGAACACCCTTAGAAAAAATTAGGAATACCCTCAGATTTTTATTGCTAAAAATTTTAACTAAAATCTAAAAAAAAAAAAAGAATTGTATCGAGCAAGCACACAGGAAAAAAAAAAAAAGCCCAACATCAATCCCTAAATAATAGCTGACATCAATCCTAAATAACAAAATGTTAAAGCAAACCTAAAAAAAAAAAAAACCCAGCAGTTGTAAAGCAAACCCACAGTTCTTAAAAAAAAAAAAAAAATACAAACCAAAACCCAATACACTAAATGATTTTTATCAAATGGTAAAGCAACAAGCGATATGACCTATTCTAAGAAAAGCCCTCGTCGGCGTGGCGCGATGAACAGGCTGATGAACTGAAGCACATCGGCGCAAGCGCGATAGGCGCCTGAATCTTCCACCTTCCTCGGCGTGAGCACGACCACTGTCGAACGCGTGAAGATCGTTGATTGTTCAGGCAGCCTCGACCCTCGAGTCCTTAGCCTTGCCTCACGTCTCTTTCGCTGTGTGTATCTTCGAGCCTCCCTCAAGGTATTTCAATTCTTTACACTCTTTTCTCTCTTGCATCTTTGCCTCTTTGGGTTTCTTTGTGATGCAGGGACGCTCTATCTCTCTTTATCGATTCTCTGCTCTCCCTGAACTTTAAATTCAATAGAGGTGGCTTTCTGACCCGACTTTACTTTATAAATTATAACTTTATTAAATTTGCCCTGTTTAACTTTATTCGTTGGTGAGTTGTCTTTTAGTATCTTTTGTGGATTTGTGAATTTATATTGGCTCTTGTAATGACTCTTGTCTATTGGTGAGTTTGTCTTTTAGTGAATTATGATTTGTGAATTTATCTAATTGGCTCTTGTAATGACTGGTACCACTAGGGAGTTAGTCATGACCAAATACAGAAAAAATTAAATTATGTTACCCACTAGGCGGCGGGTTGAGCCTTGTAAATTAATATGTTCTTTGCGTGGTGAAGTGTGTGCTATTGGATTTGTAAGAAAATAGGCTTAACTACATAACAATAATTAATAATTTAATTAACTTAATACATTATAAGATAAAAAAATTAAATTATATTAGGCTACACAATAATTAATAATTTTATAATTAATGAAACAATAATACAACAAATGAACAAATTATAGTTTATAGACAAACAAATTAATGAAACAACTAAAAACAATAATTAATAATTTTTAATATTTCAAATAAACTTATAATTTATTGTTATTCTTTAACTAAATTATGAACAAATATTTGATAAGAAAACCATATTACCCAATAATTTTATAAATTGTATGTAATTTATACTTCTTAAGGAACACTGAGAAAAATTAGAGTACGCCAAATTCAGAGTGGTCTCGGAGCTTGCCGTTGTAGGTAATGGAGTAAGTTCTTTGGTGGGTAGCAATAAGAGATCAAGCCGGGGAGTTTGTAAGTCCTATTGCTATGAACCGATTCTTTGAGTTAATTGGATTCAGTTTTACCTTGAGGATAAGCCCAGTTAAATCACTCCCGGGTTTTTGCAGTTTGGTTTCTCTTTTACGGGTGACCATATCTTTGTGTTATTTATCTTTCTCTTGCTTGTTAATCTAATTTACACAATTTTGTGCAATACTTTCAGATTTTATACAATCAACAAATTGACGATCACGCATCTAAATTTTGTTTTTACAGAATTAATGATACGTACATCTAATGTACCTAATTTTCTCTTGAATTTTACGATTTTGTACTTTCCAGCAAAATCAGAATTTCTCAACAAGTTCCCAGGAATATTTATGCAGTTTTACTTAATGCGAGGAAAACGAGATTTTATATGAATGCGATAGCGGTCGAATATACAATAAACTTATGAAATGTGGAGAATGAGAATTTATTAACGTCGAAGCAGTTTTATCAATGCGAAAAAACAAATTCGATTATTGTGAAATTTAAACAAGAAAAGTATTGATTTGGCTTTTAAATTTAGAAACACGACTTCTTAGGTGCTTTTATGAGAAAACGACGAACAATTTTTAAACGGTGAGCGAGGAGAATAATTTACGCGAAAGAGAGTGAACAATTTTTAAATGTCTTGAACAGAAAATAATTTTATACGAGAATACTAGAAATAGTTTATGCAGAAAATAGTGAACAATTTTCACGAAACGGTGAACGGTTTTTGCTTAATGCAGGAAAATAGTTTACTTGGTGAGCAGGTTCTGCATTCCAGCTAATTGAACTTTTACAAATTCCAGTACAGTGCCCCATTAGGTAATTTATGTAATCATTCATTTGCTCATGGAGATTTATCCATTATTCATATGGTTACATATTTTAAAAAACACAAGCTTCCCAGAAAACCTCAATAATAGCCAATCACTTTATGAAAAACATTGAATGGTATGAAAGAGTGGCTGGTGCACAATACTGCGGAGTTTTATGAGTGCGTGCGGTCGAAATATACGATAAACATGATGTGTAGAAGCCAGAACTGTCGAGCTGGGCCACTATCAATGAAAAACTAGACCGATCATTGTAATTAAACGTAAGCATTAGGCTGGCGTTTAAGTACGAAGCACATGTTCATAAGTGTTTTATGAAAATAGCAGTAATTTACAGCGATGAGCAGCGATATTTACGCGAAAGGGTAACATTTGCCACAGATGTGCGAGCCGAAAAATATGTAGAATACTAGAAATGGTTATGCGAAAGTAGTGAACGAGCCGTGAGCGCTGTGAGCGGTTCTTAATGCGGTGACACCGCAGTGAAGCAGTTCTACGATGGCTGTCGAGCTTTACAATTCAAAAATTTTAGTGTTACAGGTGATTTATATGAATCATTCGACATGGAAGTTGATATGGTTACATATTTTAAAAACACAAAAATACAGTGCAATAATTATGTCTCAACAAAAGCATTTATGCGAAACGATGAACAATTTTTAGATGAGCAGTTTTACTGTCTGCGCGGGCTATGAATCGATGAAGACCGATATCGATAAGCATGATAATGCCCGAAGGCAGAGGTACAATAATGTCGGCTGGGCTATCAATGCGAAAAATAGATTCAATCGTGTGAGATTCAAACTTGTAAGCATTTAATTGGCGTTCTTTATTACATGTTCGTCTTTATGAAACAACAGTATTTTTAAGATGAAAAAGTGAGTAATTTTAGATAATCTTTGAGCGGCATGTTTTATGTAGAATAATAAATAGTTTTTCGAAAAATAGTGAAGGCCTGTGAGGCAATGAGCATAATGCGAAAATAGTTTTGCAGTGAGTGATTCACATTCAGCTGAATGACACAAATTCAGAATTTTCGAGCCATTAGTGTTTATGAATCATTCATTTTGACTTTCGTGGAGTTTGTCTCGTGTCCGTATGGTTCATGTGCAAAAGCAAAAACCATTGAAATACAATAATTGCGCCAATGCTAAGCGGACATGCGAAAACGTGAGTAATTTTATGAAGCACAGTGAGAGCCGGTTTTTGCTGTCTGCTTCCGGAGGCCTGTGAGTCTGTGCAGACCAATATCCCGACAAGCATGATGTGTAGAGAACAAATTTGTGTGGCAAACGGGCTATCATCGCGAAAAATAGATGAATGTGCAGAGTGGCTGTAGCATTGGAAACTGGCGTTTAAATTTAACATGATTTCACTAGAATGTTTATGAAGCGGCAGTGAGTACTAGGCATGAGCGGCGAAGAGTGGACTGGAAACACAGAATGTGCGGACGAAGACAATTTATGTAGAGAATAGAAATGAACAATGCAGAAAATGGTGAACTGGCCTGCGAAGAAGCGGTGAGCGGTTTTACTGGCAGTAGTTTACTTAGTGGCTGATTCTTACATTCAACAATTGACACAGATTGGGGGCATTTTCGATAGTGTTGTAATCGACCCATTTTCTTTCATGGTGTCCGATATTCATATAGTTACATGGCAAAAAAGCAACATTTAGATGCAATAATTCACCATCTAAACATTTATGTCAAAACCCGATGAACAATTTTTATGAAACGATCGTGATTTTATTTAATACCAACGGAGGCCTGGCTGCGATGGCGGTATCACGACAAAAAGATGTGTGCGGAAAGAGCAAATTTTGAGAAACGGGCTATCAGTGAAAAAACAGATTGATATTGTGAATCCAAACATGCTAAGCGTCCGGACAACGTTTAAGATTAAACTACGTTTGTAGGTGTTTAATAAGAACGATGAGCAATAGTATGCAAAAGAGGAAGAACGATTTCTTAAATAATGCTAAATAGAAAATAATTTTATGCAAAATCGTAGAAATTGTTTATACGGAAAAGCAGTGAACAATTTTTATGAGAAAACGATGTTTATTTAAATAATGTAGAAATTAGATTCATATTTGAAATTAAAAAATCTCATATTTTACAATGCTTCTATTTAAATAAATAAAAACATAAAAAAGCTACAATGAACAATTTTAATTATGTAGAAATTAAATTCATATTTCGAAATTAAAATCTATATTTTACAATGCTTCTATTTAAATAAATAAAAACATAAAAAAAGCTACTTATTTTTATCTTTATGTTTATTTGTTGTTATCCCCCAAAAAAAAAAAACTAAAACAAAAAACAAAACAAAAAAAAAAAAAAAAAAAAATTTCTGCTGATCTTTGAGGTTGTGAAACTCGATGTAATAAGTACTACATTGTTATAAAATGTACTGGGCTTGGTATACCAGTGCTGTGTTGCATGGTACTCGAGTTTACCAAGCTCGTCCTCCTATAAGGCCACCTGTCGCACAAATCCAACTCGCGGTGCCACGGTGGCGGGCGATGAGGAACACAGTTTAGAAACTCGAGTTACGGAAAAAGTGATCTTTCTGTTATTTCCAGCGTGTTTTTGCTAAATATTTAAAAAAAGGTGAGTGACCAGGCATTTGGCCCCATGTTACATCATATTTAATACATGCATGCAGTAGATAACATTCCAAACCTTGGCCCAATAAGGTAAGTTACCTATTTGAATACTCCTTTATTGGGTCTAATCCAAATATTTAAAGTTGGGCTAAAAGTATCAACTCATGGGCTGGAGTTGCTAATTTTTAGGCTTACTAAAGTATTGGATTGACTTAAGTTTATCAAGAACTCACCCCATGTAGATTTTTTTCATTTTAAAAAACCTATTAAAGCATGGCTTCTATAGCACAGTGCACAACCCAAAGTTTAAAATTTTGGGTTATTTTCTTCAATAACTTGAATATGGGAGTATATAAAAATAATTCTAAATATTACGTAACAATTACATGGGTAAAACTTTCAAAAATCGAAGCTATGTTTTAAAGGTTAAAGCAAATAGATTGTATTAACACGTGGAATAGTAGTGTCACCCACTCACCATTATGTGAGATCCTTTAATAAATGGGTACTTGTGTAATAGTGATATAAAATCTTTTCATAAAATGGGAGAGGCAACTGCATTTTTGATCCAGTTGACCATTTATGAGATAAATTAAACGATTCATAGGTTTCTTTTAGCGGGAAGGGAATTGTATTAAAGCAAAAATTAAGTACAAACTGATCTGCATCAAAATCAAGGCCAGATGGCAATCAAGGCATGGTGAGCACAAGCAATAAGAATGTCTAGAACTTTTGGATCTACTTGTACATTAATATTTAGGATGCCCGAGTTGAAACAAAGACATTGCATATAGCTTGATTACGAATGCAACAACAATGCTCGGTAGATCCCAAGTTTACCCTAACTTGTCCCCAATTAATTACAAGTCATGCAAATAGGTGGAATAACAATATATGTGATTTTTTTTTTTAGATGTAGGAACATGTGATTTTGAACATTTGTAGTGATTGCACACTTCCATTTTATTTTGTAAAAAATAATAATTAGATACATAAAACTTGTGTTGCCTTACTTCTTCGCTTACTTTTTTTTTTTCTAATTTTTAAATCCAACTGGATCTAATCTTTTTATTTCAGCAAATGTGCAAGTAAGCAAAAGATCAATTCCTCCATTAAACCATGAGTTCTTCATGTCTTTGAATCCATTGCTTCTTACTTCTCCAAGTGGATTATCACAATCACCCAGCAAATGTGTGGGTTTCTTGGCTGGCAATACTTGTACTTCTTGGCACTTGAATTGAAGATGAAAATCAATACTCGTTCGGAAAGTTACTCTCGCATCCTTGGATATGTACTTCTCATCTCGGGAGTACTCTCTTCATTCTCACTACTGTCTATCTTTCTCCCACGTTCACCTGGGTGGCTTCCTTTCATAATTTTGCCTTTTATGATAGCGTCATACTTGTGCAACTTTGCCATTGGCTTTCAAGTAATTCTACCAATTAACTCCTCCAGGTTGATAACTTCTTTGTGAGCTCATGAATCCATCACGGTTCAACAGCAACAATTGCCAAATTAATGAGTTGTGTTGGGATGGCAACATTTGGTTGGATTTAGATTTTAAATCCATTGATTTAAAATGTGATTTGAAATCTCTTGGTTTTGAAATTCTTTGTTTGGATCTTTTTAAGCAATGAAGGATTGAAATTTATCATTGAGAATTTCATTCTTTGGATACCTAGAATTTGGATTTAGTTTGGATTTAGATTTGGATTTGGATTTAAGATCAATAAAATATATTTTTTTAATTATTATTTTTCTTAATCATTCTCCATTTTAAATTTAAATACATGAGGTAATATTGATAATCCAATTAACTGAGACAGCAAACAAATGAGAGCAGAAAAGACAAAAGAACATGCATGCTAAACAAGAATCATATATTGAGTTGACATGAAAACTTAAACACCACAGAAACACATGGGTTCTGGCTCTAAGGCGAGATACAAGGAAGTGAATGAATAACTCATGAAAACACTGACTAGTATAAGGTCATCTTCAATCCAATTTAATGACCATTGGAAATAAATACCGCCAATATATCACTGGTGCAAATTTACAACTGTTGTTTTGCACAGATCATGCTTAAACATTTTAAATGCTTAACTAGACCAGGCCCTGTGTGGTACAGTTAAGCAAGATAGCATGCCAAGAAGCAATTTACGCAGATTTTCATTTTTAAGAGCTTGAGTATCAAATAATTATTTGGGTTCTGGCCGGCCAAAAGCAAATCTCGGTGTTGGGTCACGTGTGAGTGAAGTCGCGTTAAATAATGATGAAAAGAATGAGTAGTTGTCTCAACAGTGAGCACATCACATGTTTGGAGTTTAGGCATTTGGGTTAAAGTGTGTCTCACATATGTTGTATTAATTAGTAGTAAGGTGTTTATACAACACGTAGTTGAACAGCCACACTGAAAAAATTCAACAAATAGCCGAAAAGAACGTTCTTTTCGGCTGTTTATTCACCACTGTGAGTGCTTGAAAAAAATGAACCAAAAGCTTTGCCTCTACAAGAAACAAAGGTACACACAATGAGTCTTGAAAAAATGTTCAAAAAGCTTTTATCTCACAAACTTATAATAAAGTGCAAAATAATTAAAAGCTTTTACCTCTGAGAAACAAAGGCAATTCTATTTTAGTTCAAAACCATAATTCTGTCCTCAATTTAGATGATCCCAAACTTTTTGGTTCTTAAATAATTAAAGAAAAATTCTTAGTTGAACGACCTCACTAAAAATACCAGACAACTAATTCAGAAATAATTATAACAAGAACCATTGTACTAATCCGTCATGATTCTGTCCTTGATGAAAATTATTTCAAGCTGATCACTAATTTATTTGGATAACATAAAATATATTCTTGATATAGTCATATAACAATTCACATGCTCTATTTATGTATCTCCTACAGTTCATAAACATTTAATCAAACACATAATTTGCATTACAATTCTAAGCAAATAGAAATGAAAATAAAGACAAACTAAAACAAATCATTGAAAATATTATGAAACAAAACACATACAAATCAAACAAAACCCACACACAAATTAAAAACTAAAGTTGCTCTTAATTTTGAAATTAACTATCATTTAATATTGTTAATTACCGTATAGGTGATGAAGATTAACTATAGCAAATATATTATCACACTAGAAGTCTATGGAATACACATCCAGCTGATATATGCATGCCTAAAGAAAAGAACACGAAAAAAATTTATTTAAAAAAAATCCGAATTTTCACTATGTGACAGCTCGCAAAAAGATAGAGATGTAATCTTCGGCCTTATATCTTTCCGTTCCATCAATTATCGTAAACATGCAAGTATGTCAAAATAGCTTCTGGTTTACTATGGCTGTGTTTGGATGGCAACATTTGGATTTGGATTTGGTTGAAATCAGTGATTTAAAATGCGATTTGAAATCATGATTTTGAAATTCTTTGTTTGGATCTTTTAAACAATGAAAATTTGAAATTCATCATTTAAGAATTTCACATAGATCGTAAATTTGGATTTGGATTTAGATTTAAGATCAATAAAATGTATTTTTAATTATTATTTTCTTAATCATTCTACATTTTAATTTAAATACATGAAATAATATTAATAATCAATTAACAAGATAATGATTAAAAATTTTAGTCATGTATTAAAAAATATCTTACTTGATGGCTTAATTAAAATATTTATATCAGTAGAAGGACACCAAATGCATGGGTTTTTTTTTACAACATTCAAAATCACAAACTAAAAAATTACTCTAAATTTATTAACAACTAAAAAGTTATATATCAAGAGAGACAGATTAAATTCCCAAAATATGTGTCTTTCACACAACTTCCAAAAGAACAAATTAATGAGGACTAAGCAAAAGTCGTATCCACTCCTTTTGAACTATTTTCAAAAACTTAAAGTCCTCCGCACCTCCATGCATTAACTTCTCAACTATTTTGAATATTTCAAGTCGTGTGAGTCCAGACACTTTTGAAACTACTGCATGTATCTCTTCACCGGAAGGTTGTGATTGCTCTTGATTTTTCTTTGCTGTGAAGTACTCTTTTACAGATGAACAATACTCTTCAAGAGAGGAACTTAATTTCTGTAACTAGCAGGTGGATCTTTCCTACTTTCTTTGGTGAGTCTGGCTGCAGAACTGTTGATATAGAATGCACAGTGTGGTGTTGTGTAATGGAGAATTCACTTCATTTTCTCCTTCCTCCTTCATAACTTCATCTGCTTCGTTCATATGTTCTACACCAATGCTAATGCTTATCCTCCCACACAGATCTCAATGTCCTCGCAGTGTCAATAACTTTGTTTTTATAAGAACCGCTTTGAATTTTTCTAGAAGAAGTAAACAAAGAAAGAGATTAGCAGATTATTTTGCATAGTAAAAAAAAAGATTAGCAGATTAGACTTTGCTTTCATGGCATCATGTTCACAACCATTTACCACATACGCATGAAAGGATTTCATTCTGCAAAAACAGTTGAAACATATTTAGCAATGACTAATGTACTGTTACTAGCTACTATACACTGCAACATTTAATCATTACAATCTTGAAAATTAATACTTTTACCATAAAACTTTGCTCTCTTTAATACTATACACTGCTTTCATGGCTTCTACTAAATTTTCAGACATGTCTATGACAATCTTATAAATGTGCAGTGAGAGAGAGTTAAGGAGGTATGTCTGGTTAAGAGTTGGTACTTAAAATCTTAAAAGTGAGGATATTTATATGCAAATGAACAACCAGAAGTCAGAAGGATAGTTGTAATTGTAACGTTGATATACTTCGGACAAACTTAGAATTAAGTTATAGAGATTACCATACAAATTAAATCTTTAAGCGAAATGTGTGGTGAACATATTTAAGAGAAAAAAGTCATAAGGGTCATACCTTAACGTAAGCATCCCACACATGGTGATTATCCGCTGTGACAACAACCTTTTTCTTTGCTTCATCCCAAACAAGCCCGCTTTGATTTTTGATATCAGTAATTATAGCAAAATTTTAGTCTATTCTAAACATTGTCCTTTGTCAAATTGAGAATCAATTGAGCATTTATGTACTCCACAGCATTGTACCACCACTTTCAGTATCCATCCTCCCTATTTGTGAGCTAATTGATCATATAAAATACTTGCTGATGCTTTGTCCATTTCCGCATTCGTGAATATATTGTCTTGAATGTGATTGTGATTGAATTGAGATTGAGTCGGATAGGGATTAGGGATTTGCTTATCTTTTCTTCCATTTCTATTATGTTTTCAAATTTGGTATTTGGTATTTGGACCTTGGAATCAAATTTGTCAACATCCTAAAATATTAGATTAGCAACAAAGAAGGAAAAAACACAGTATTCCCATACAAATAGAAATGGGAAGAAAAATAGTATTATGTTTTCATTACGTTTTCCATACAAATTACTTGAACATCAATGATGGATTAATTTCTTCCCTGTTGTAGATTTTATGAGTGTCCTAAAAATCAATTTAATTCTTCAGGATTCAGGTATATTCCTTAGAATTATAGTGAAAATATAGATAGATATGTGTTCTTAGCCTTCTGTCTTGATCTCAAGTAAACCAGGGTCAACATTCCCTAAATCAAAAGTATAAATTAACGAGTACTGCCAAATGCGCATAACTGATTATTCATTGCCCTAAACCAGACAAATATATATGAGGTGGTTCTTACATACATCTAATAATGGTATAAATCGTGCTACGCTATTCTATAGTCAGAAGGTTGAAAAACTTTCTTATGTACATTATGACAATGTGCCCCAAAAACAAATTAAAAGTGGAACATAATAGGTAATATGGAGAGAATAGATTGAAAAAGAAAGACTATATGATTTATGATTATATAGAATCAAGTCAAGGTATCTAATAATTCACTAACTATAGATTCTTCACTCCTAGTGGAACAGATTGGGGGAAAAGACAATATTCCATGTCATGTGCAAGAATAGTAAGAGTTAGTAAAATCAGCCCAAGCAAAAGGACTACATGATTGTCATTAGTATTTGCTATATGCGTTCAGAGATATCCTCATATGTACAAAAATATATAAATACAAAGAAGATTTTAGGCATGGGCAAGGCATTTGCCAAAGTAAACATACACAACCTCATGTCAATTAAACACACTAACTAAACTCCATTATTAACAAAACTATTGCATCAGAAAATGTACCCATCAATATGGTTTTAGTTTTACATCTTCATGTCGAATTTGGTAAGAGAGTTGGAGCAAACTAGAAAGGCATATAATGGTAGAGAATCATATATAAGAATCCTGAAGCTGAGTTGAAGTGTATACATAGAAATTGTACTTACATAGCAATATGGACAAGTCAAACAACAACTCAGAGCACAGAAGCCTACTGGGTCACCTCACCTGACTTTGCATTGCAAATAACAAAAAACAACAACCCAGAATCTCTCTTAAATCATGCTCTATTTATGTATATCTACAGTTCATAGAAGCATTTCATCAAACACATAATTTGCATTACAAACCCACAAACGAAAATAGAAATAGAAAATAAAGACAAACTCAAAACAGATCATTGAAATACTATGGCTGGAAATCCACAAACAAATCAAACGAATCCAAACAAAACTCACCGTCAAAAGAAGCAAGCAAACCCACAACAACAACAACAACAACAACAAAAAAAAAAAAAACCCACAGTAAACGCTAAGAGCCTTTATGAAGTTCAACGATTTAGTAGAAGAAAATAGAAGATAAAGAGGAAGAAAAGAGTAAAAGAGAAACAAACCTTGCTGCGAGAAAGAGCAGAAGAAAAGCTTGGCAGAGAAGGCATGATAGAGTAGCTGATGAAGGGTGAGGGGAAGAGAAGCACAAGTGTGAGGGCTGGGTGAGGGATTTCTAAATTATGGGTTTGTGAGGATTTAGTCAGTAGTTTGGACCTGAAATCGAATGGATTTGGTAGAATCGAATCCGTTTTTAATTTGTCAAACAAGGATTTGATTTGGTGAAAGCCTCAAATCAAATCCAAATCTAAATCCATGTCATCAAACAGACTAAAAGATTGGGTGAAGAGGCGTGACAGAGTTAAGAGGAGACCAATCTTGCTGCGAGAAGAAAGAAGCTTGGCGAGGAAAGTGCATGACAGAGTTTCTAGAGCCGATGAGGTGAGGAAGAGAGCACTAGAGAGGATTTCAAATTCTTGGGTTTGTGAGGGATTTGAATCGTGGATTTGGACCCCTGAAATCAATACGGATTTGGGTCAATCAAAATCAATTTAACTTACCCAAACAAAGGATTTGGATTTGGGTCCCCTCCAATCCGACTCAAATTAATTCATGTCGTCCGAAGCATCTGAATTTAATTTGTATTAGCATATCTGCGTATGATATTATGCGAAAAAAACATCATAACACGTACAGGAGTGACAGTGTACGGTATTACATTCTCTGTTTTACTAAACATGTACGAGATGGTCTCAACTATAATGTCCACATACTTTAATGGACAATGATTTGAAACACTCAGAAATAAATTGCAACTATCCAAATAATATCCATCATGTTTATTATACTTTAATTCATGTCTGAAGATGAATATCAATTGTGCCTGTTATTTAGTACTTTTTCCCCCTTCTTGTCAAGATTAGAAAAATTCTTAATCACAAATCTTACCCACTGTCCCCTTTCCTTAGTACTAGGTCATAGACATAACGCTAATCTTCATATTCTTACTTTGCAGGTATACGAAAGATATATATGATACCTGGAACCAAATGGACAACTCAATCAAATACCATGCAATTAATATGAATCTAGGCAGACTTTTAACTTATTAATTCTTCTAAAAACTCAAGTAAATAATGACGGTGATATTTGGTGCATAAGATGAAACAAAAGAGGGTAAGCAATGACAATTAGAGTATTTCAATGCTTAACACCAATGGCAATTATTGAGACTTTCCAGCAGAAAACATCTTTCGCCTCAATTTGACATAAGTTGAAAGAAGTGCCAAAGGCCTTCCACAATAAATAATCATGAATGAAAAACATCCTCCAGCAACACTAGCAGGAAGAGAACCTGATTATCAAAAAAAAAAAAAAAAAAAGGAAGAGAGAGAACCTAGTTCAAAGTTTATCTTAGTGACTACCAACTTGGTACATATGGAATGCAATGAATGAACGGGGTCACTACAAGTATGTGAAAATAGCAAAATGGAATGGCAAAAATGATATAACAATATCCTTCCAAGAAGAAAATCACAGTAACATTCTTAAAACCAAAGTGGACAAGCGTGATCAAAAGTGCATAGGTAAAGTGAACATCTATAGAACTGGTGTTTCCCCATTTTTATTTATCAGTAGCTAGGTCCACAAAATGCTGTGAATACCTCCCAATCCTCAACTTCTGACTCCTCCTTATACCATTTTTTGGAACCAAATCATCAGAGAGAAGATTCAGCAGAGTAGATTTTCTTGCTCCGCCCAACAATAACATGTATAATCCACATTCTAAAAATTTGACCTAAAATGATAAAAAGTTGACCAAAAAACTCTGAGAATATCGGTACGAAATTGCCTCTTAAAATTTCTAATATTTTAGAAACTGTGTTTAAGGATGAATTTTAGTCCAAGGAGGGATCCCCTAGTCTTTAATTGGTGTGTAAGCTACAACGGACCCTTGATGGACCTATTTGGGCCAAGGGGTGAGCCACACTCCACATTTTTGTTGGAATTTTTACTAATTTCTTACAATTTTTTTTTTTTAGGTAATACTCCTTTCCCTTCAAGTTTGGAAAAAACATCTCATTCCAAAATTGAAGGAAAAAAACACTTCCTTCCTCCTTTGACATCCCAATTGACCAAATTTTGTTAAATTAATATGAGATAATTACAGTTCACTTCTTTCAAGTTTGAGGAATTAATACTCCACTAAAAATTTAAAGGGAAAATACACTCTCTCCCTTGACGTCAAATTGACCAAACTTTGTAAAATTAGTAATATTAAAAATGTTGTGTATTAACTTGCCCTTTTTTTATTAGTAGATTTTAAAAATTATCCCCCATTTCATAATTAAAATTAATTGTTTAAAATTTTCAATTAAAGTTATTTTTAAAATATTACGTATGATATATTTTTTTCTTTTTTCAACAATTTATAGAGAGATTCACCATTGCAAGAGTTTTGGTACTTGATAAATTTTGCATGTTTATTCTAAATTTATCAGTTTTTTTTTTTTTTTTTTTTAAATCAACCATGGTTAAACTTTTGTAAAGAGATTCTTATAAAAATTTAAAATATTTCCTTACTAATATAAAGTATAAACAAAAGGAGAGAAGTGTCAATTTCTTCAAACTTAAAGGAAGGGGAGTGTTTTTTCCATTTAAGTTTGAGGTGGAGTGTCATTTCTTTAAACCTCAAGGAAGGAGATTGTAATTGCCCTTTTATTTATTTATTTATTTTTAATTCACCCCCTCTCTTTTTGCACAACTTCTTTTTACAAAACATTTTTTTTTTTGAGAGTCTTTTACAAACCATATTGGTTTCCCACTCAATGTTTCAACCAAGGATTAAGATCCTCTAGAGTTTTTAGTGTACTATACCATATAGTATTCTTTTATAATAAAAGATTGGGTAAATTACAAAATTAGTCCCTATCTTTTACATCTTTTTTTAATTTGGTCCCTATCCTTTCAATTGTGTCAATTTGATCCTTGACCTTTTAGTGTCCTGTCAATTTAGTCTTTGCCGTTATCTCTTGGATGAAAAAAAATGATGTGTCAAACAGAATAATAAAAAATTATTTTTCATACCACATCATCTGCTAATTGTACCGCCGCATCAATTCAAGGAATAGAAACTAAATTAAAATATGTACATGTGAGATAAGTTTGGGGAAACTAATAGGTTCTAAAATCCCTAAAATCAGTACTCCATCTCTTCTTCCTCGTCTCCGTCCCTAAAATCCCTGAAGTTGCAGACAGGAAAGTTACTTTGCTTACTTGTTCGGAGTCGATCTTGTTTGCTCCTCAATTTCTCACAGATTATGCTGTTTGGTTGGGCGAAATAAAGCCATTATCCTATTTTAAGGAAAGGTAGATGGTTAGCATGGTGTACTACATCTACACCGTCATCAATTCACTAACAAAAATGGTAATTATAACCTTAACATCTTTTACTCTTAATGTCTTTTAGTTAATGATTTTTTTTAAAAGAACAAATTCATGGCAGCCACCATAGCTTAGGAAGCCATGAAAGAACATTAATCAACTTAACGTTTTTCAACCACCACCGCCAGTGACAGCCATCCTAGTCACCTTCTCCTCCCCTACCATGGGTCACAAAGGAAGTTACCACAACCTGGGATTGATTTAATTTCAAAGGATGAGTATTGATTAATTTCTCACCCTTTATTCTAATTTTTTAAAAGTCTTACAGTAATTTTTTGAATTCAATTGCAAAATCTGGCCAGGGAAAGTATAGATCTTATTTTTCCGCCAAAGTCACAGATCGTTAACACTTAGGAACAATGGAACATAGAATTTGATTTGGCTGCATTTGCCATTTAAAAAAATAACTTGTAGAAGTACGTTGGTGGATCTCTAACTTGTTTTGTTTTGTTTTGTTTTTTGTTTTTTATTTTTTTATTTTATTTTTTTATTTTATAGAAAGTTTTACTAGTGAATTGATGATATGATATAATTTAGACATTTCATTACATCAATATTTTGTAAAATAGTTTGTAGCGGTAGCATTATTTTAATAATTTTTAGCAAATAACTTTTTTTGGAGAAATAACTGAGTTTTAGCTTTTTGTCACCCATTTAACACGAAATTGACCAAAAATATATCTTTTGATAAATACTATACATAAAAGTTATTAAAATAGGTTGCTGCCAAACAAACCTTTTAGTATCGATTTTGAGATTTTATAAATTGTCTTATTTAAACTTGTAAAGCCTTAAAGCAAGTAAAAAAAATGGGATTTGGACTACTTAAAGAAAATTAAGACAAATAAAAAAAACAACTCAATTATTTGTGGACATGTTTTCTAAAGAGATTTAAAGAGTTTTTAGGCCATTTTGAGGGTTACTTGATTGTAAATTTGAATGGGAAAGGATGGGGTGTGTAATATAGTCAGGCTCAGCTTTGCAATGGATTTGTAATACTAGCAAACCCAGGCTCTGATCCAACATATAACGTTATTAACCATAGATTTTTTTTTTAATAAAATAAAAATGTTTTATTGAATATTGACCATAAGAAAGAAAAGTATATTGGGACATTAATAAAAGCATAGTGGGACATTAAAATGATATAAGTTCAAATCGGAAGCTCTGTTTTTGGATGACGTCAAGAGGGAGAGAGATAGTGCAGTATATACTATATAGTGAGAAAGAGAAGCTCTTTCTTCTTGTACCAAAAAAAAAGGGGCAAAGGAGAATAAGCTTTTTTATGGATTACATCACAGAGAGGGACAAGGATGAGTTGAAAATCATGCCTCTCCTTATCGCTAACTCATCAATGTCTTTCCTACGTCCTAGCACAACTTTTTAAAAATCTTTGGCTGATCTCACACAAAGAATAGTGGTTTGTTCTTTTTTCTTTTTCCACATCGGATGAGAGGGTTCCAAAAATTGATGAGGTCTTTTTCTATGATGTCAAAAAAATCCAATAGCCATGGCCCATGGGAATAAAAATGTTGTCGTCTGACGCCACTAAAGTCCAGAACCAGAATTGTATACTCAAATGTTTTATTGTTTTTTTTCTCCTTTCTAAAAAAAATGGTAGTTTATGACATAACGCACTCAAGACTCATTAGCCACGAAGGTGCATTGATTTGCTTCCATCATAGAAAATAACATGAGAAATCAAAAAATATTTTAACAAAAGAAGAAAATTTTCCACTTTAATGGAGCACGAGGCCTATATAGTGGTTTGCAATGATAGCCTGTTTCTTCAATACTAACCATTGCTAAGTAAATTAACACTTTATAGCAAAAGTTTAGATTATTAGTTATGAGAGAAATGAGGGGCTCAGGGAGAGGAGGTGAGGTAGGAGACACTCGGAAACTTAGCCATCCATTACGCAAGTTTAGAGTCCGAAGAGTTAGAATTGTGCAGAGGGTGTATGCAAAGAAATCGAAAAGCTTTCATCTTCAACTTAATCAAGCAAGGTTAGTGATAAAAATCTCTCAGTTTTCTTCTTTTGTTAGCTTATAGTTTATATAACATTGGTGCAAATTGGATATTATGATATTATCACACCAAAGCACCCCAAGAAAAGAAAGCTTAGTAATATAATAACAGGGATGATTGCATATAGCTTATATAATTAAGTGATAACTATGTTCCCCAAGTTATTTATAATACAAATGGAACTTTCTTTAACTTTTTAAGCTATAGAATTACCTATGTGATGAGATATACTTAATTGTGGTTTTTGTTCACTTGCACCTTTGATTTTATAAATTTCTCTATCATGATCATTGTTTATAATTGTACAAGAGAGCAAGACTTCATCTCCTCTGCCCCAACTCATGTGGTCTTTGTTTTCCTGATTCAATCACTGATTGGCCTCATCCAAGTGGAGTATCAAAGCAAAAGACTGTCACCATTTGACACACATCCGATAAGTATGTGGACTTCCTTTGGGGCAATCTGCATCTACAGCCTGGGACTTGCAACAAAGATGGAGCCCAAAACTCGTAGCGCAAGCTACTTGAAAGTTCTCAGCCATGTCATTCTCATCTCTGGAGTTCTTTCTTCAGCCTCCCTAGCATCGACTTTACTCCCACGCTTTATAATATGGGCCATCTTACCTATAATGTTAGCATATATACTGAATAAGCATGTGTACAAATGGCTTTACCAAGAAATTGTGAAAGCAAATTATCATGTATGTGAAATCCTTAATAGGTTTCTCAATATGATGCAGCGGCAACATTTGCCCATTTGACAAGAAAGGTTTACATAGCTGCCTATAAATTTTAAGTATATAATAAAAGTAGAAAATTTTGCTAAATTTGAGTAATCGTTAACATGTTCTTGATGTGAATTTTGGCAATATGATATAAAATTATTGTTTGGGTCAAGAAACAAATCTGCCAATGAAGGTATGATTGGTTAGGTGAAAAAGTCTTAAGGTCCTCTGCTTCCTTGTCTTGGAGGCCACAACCACTAGTATGCCTTCACAATTTTTCTTTTTTAAATCTTAGTTCAAAGTACCATAAAGAAAACAAAAAAACAAAACAAAAAAAAAGTAAATTAGTTGTACTTCTTTCTTGTGACACTCATGATTTGTGTCCACGTGTGGAATTTCTTACCAAAAAAACTTGGACCCTAAAGTCCTTATATTTGCAAAGATGGCTTTTAGGTGACGACAGATTTTCCTTTCGTTGGTCAAACATTGTAAATTACCAGAGTGCAAGAATCCATTAAAGTTGTAGCAAAGATGTCAAGGGTAGTTCTTAACTGTTTATCTTCTTAAAGACTCACCTAGAAACAGGGTCCTGTGTAAGATTCGGCGAAATATTTTTGGACATTCTTGTTGCTTGGTATTTTGGACATTCCTGTTTCAGAAATCTCATTTTGTTTGCTTAAATTGAGTGGTAACTGAGAATTAAGATGACAATAGCAGATAGAACAGATAGTTTGATCTGTTGTTTTGCTGTTTGTTTGTTAATAAAAATAACCCTTTACCCCGCAAATATTTTACTTTTCAGAGATTAATAAATTCTAAAATATTACTAATAAATTGTGCTATATTTCTCCTTAATTTTTTTTTAAAAAAATTTTATGGCCAATCTAATTTTAAAAGATTACTAGTAAAGTACTAGAGTGACTAGTAAAGTTAGAAACTAGCACTATGAAAGTTGCATATGGAACTCAATGTAACCTTATCCATTTCACACGCACATTGCATCATCATGAAATCTCGTCCCTTTTGTAAGGTCTTGAATCACCAAGACTTTGGAAAATATGTAAACTTTTAAGACTCAACAATATCCTTCATCGTAGGACAGTTCGATGTTAAAAATACTCGATGCAATGAGTAGAAGCATAAAGAATTTAAGAAGATTAAGATCAATATGGTTCTAACAATGATATTTTTTATAGACCAATGAGTAAAAGCCGATGACATTTAGGTGGTGTTTGGACACCTCTATTTTCATCACTCATATCTTAGTTTTGATAACTCATTACTCAAAATTGGTGGGCCGCACACATGCAAACTTTGTTTGGCACGATTTCCTCTCCCAATTTCCTTAATTCATTTCTCAGTTTTTTGAGTTAAGAATTAGAAAACTGAGTTCATTGAGGCTACTTTGGTTGTCCAAGCAAAAGCAAGTTCTCCTTTATGATTCCTTGCTACCATTACCATACTAGCTTTGCCTTCACCTGTGGTTGCATCAAAATTAACTTTAACAAAAGGTGGGATAAGGAGTCCCAAGAGTTACCTCTTTTTGCAACCTGGCCTGCAAATTCCAAGACATTAGATGATCAAAGCAAATCTTGCTAATATAATTATTTAACTAAGTAGAAGCATAGGATTTAATTCTTCCCTTATGGTTTGTCTTATGACACGATTTCTTGTCATCTATATCGTGGTACAAATCACAATAGACAATTGCAAATAGTTTGAAATTCCTTACTTCTTCCTTTTAGAACTTTTGTTTATCTTCTTTAAGTAATAAGAATCTCACCCGTCGAGCATTTCAATTAAACTATACCGTGAAAGTTTCACCCCCGGCTTTTGCAAAATTCCAATTGTGAGCCGAGTTGATTGATTAACCAATTATGCAATTGCATTCGACTTAGGGTTGATGAAATAACATAAACAATATTGCCAATAGCAGATTACTAAACAAGTGCAAAAAATAAATAACATGGCAATATGGTTACGATGTGAAAAACCCAAGGCAACAACAAATGGAAAAGACACACTGTGGAATTATCCACCAACATCAAGGTTAGGAAACAACATCCATTAGTAAAATAGTTTATATAGTAAACTGAATCTTAAATCTACTATTATCTCATGTAATACTTAATAACGTGACCACATGCACCTCCAAATTTATGGATTCTTCTAATTTGGATTTTGTCTCACGAACTTCTCACTCATGACTCCAAGAACCTCTTGAAAATTTAATCTCCACTGAAAATCTTGGGATGGATCTATGGATTCAAACTTGATTCGTACTATGGCAATAGCAACAACATATTCATTCTTCTCTATTTGCTTGTGAAACCAAAGGTTGAATGGGTGGAGGTTACCATTTTCTCTTTACATCTTTTTAAAAGTCATCTTTAATGGGCCTCTATATAGGCTCTCTATTAGGGTTACAAAACTTAGTGTATAGCCAACTTGAAGTAAAATGCACCATATCCAAAACTAAAATCGTAATTCTCGGTAGATCGACAACTTATCTCAATAGATCGAGATACATATTGAGAAGTCAAAACTTTTCTTTCCTTGAGCTAAACTTGGGTCTTTGTCTTGGACTTAAAAATACACCTTTTGACTCAACAAAACTTACAATTTGTCATGTTTCCTATACATTCTTGTAACATTTATGTCCAATAAGTTAAGTGTTTTCAAACTTTGACAAATTTGAGCTAATCTACATAAAAAAACATAGACAAACATCATAAAAATAAACAAAACTTCTCATACTTACATGCTAATTCACAAACCCAAAGCCCAAATACACCTAGAAACTCTTATGATGTTTGTATCATGGTTTTTTACTTTAAAGAAAATGAGTTTTTTCATGTAAATTTTTGTGTTTTTGTGTGTGATTGATATTTTGCATTGGTGTGATTTTGGTGATTATAATTTTTAGTTATTGATTTATATTGTTAACTTATTTTCTTAAGTCACACCAAACTAGATATAGGTACCCGATAATACCCTAGTTATTAATTGGAGGCAAGCCCGAACCATATATATTTTAGGAAATTTTGCCACGGCTCTCTCAGTCCTGGACTAATATGATATCCTTTCAATAATTAAATAGGAGTACATTACAATGTATTTTACTTGAACGAACCCGCATATATAACATTATTGACATCTGAGATTCTGAAAGGATGTGAAAAATGGGTCTTCCAATGCCTACATTAAAATTGGAAGCTCTTTTTATGGATGATGTCGCATGGGGAGAGAGAGAGAGTGTATAGCAATAAGTGGCTAACACAAAAGTCTCTGATAGCACATACTCTTGTCTAAACTTTTTGGTTGATGTCATACAAAGAAAGGTTTAAATATATGTTGTACTAGGGTCGCAAACAAGGTAGTCAATACCGTACTGGTACCGGCTGTACCGGCCGGTATGTACCGTACCGGTATGTATACCAGTATCGAAACATCAACGTTTCGTACCGGTTTAAATACCGGCTGTACCGGCCATGTACCGGCCATACTAGCCAATTTCGGGCAATACTGGCCGGTATCGGGCGTACCGGCCGGTACAAAAAAAGTTTTTTTTTTTTTTTTTTTTAAGTTTTGAATTTTGTTAGGGCAGAATGGTAACTTATTTGTATTAACTTATTAGTATTATTTGATTTCTTAGTATGCAATGGTAACTTTTAAGCTTTCTATTTTTTATATTGTGTTTTTTTTTTTTTTTTTTTTTTTTTAATTGATACTAAAGTCTAAAACCATGAATAATTAGTTCTAAATTGAGGAAATGTTTTATGGTAAAATTTTATATTTGTTATAATATATACACACACATATATACAAATACATATATATATATATTTATTTATAAATATAAAAAATAGCGGTAAACCCGAAACGGTACATCGGTATTGACCGGTATCCGAAATATATCGTACCGCTGGCCAAACCGGTACAGCCTCCAGTACGGTATTGACTCCCTTGGTCGCAAAAGAACAACTTCAGTGCTTCATGATGTTTTTTTCTCGCTGAAGTCACAAATATATTTAGCCAATAACCATGGGACTAATTAAAATGTCGTTGTCTGACACCAGACTAAAAGCCACAATTGTATATATACTCGAAATGTTAGTTTTTTTAAAAGCTATCATGACTTTTGAGTGGAGTTGTGGTGTGCCTTTGTGTTAGAACCCCTTCTCTCTCCCTTGTGTGTGTATTTGTTTCTAAAAAAAAAAGAAATGTTAGTTTTTTATGTCACATATTAGGTGCATGATTGGCCTCATCCAAGTGGAGTATCAAAGCAAAAGTCTATCACCATTTGACACACACCCCATAAATGTTAGTTTATGATGTCACATTCTATGGCCATTATATATTTTCACAACAAATCATAGAAGTTAAGTTATTACTGGTTCTAATTTAAAATTACCATTTAAATTACATTTGTATCCACCAATATTTGCCAATAACAATCTGCCATTTAGGATTTATTATGAAAGTACTGTGAAAGTATTATAGATATAGCATTTTTTGAAAATAAAATAAAGTTTACTTGTTTTTTGTGACACTCATGATTGTCCAAATGTATGACAGGGTAGCAAAGATGTATGACAAGGTAATTCTTACCGTTTATCCTCCTTAAAAACGCACCTAGAAACAGGGTGCGTGAATTGGAGAACTTTTTTCGGACATTCTTGTTGGTTAGAATTTTGTCATTCTTTAGGCTGTCCGAAATCTCATTTTTTTTGCTTAAATTTGAGTTGCAACATAGGGTGACAAACAATAACTAAAGACAGAGCAAGGATTTTTGATTGAGGAGCGGAAGTATAAACATAACAAACAAAAAATTGAAAATTCAAATAAAGATTCATTTAATATTAACAAATTATCAACAAATTAAAAAATACAACTAACTTTATTAAATATTCCGCAATTGATCATTTAAAACAATTTGAGCAATTAATTTAAAACAAGTAGACAACTATTATCAACTTTAGTTACTTTACTGGTTACTAGTAAGACTATCAAGTTACAACCCACAAGGAGAGAGAGAGAGAGAGAGAGAGAGAGTACTAAGGTGAGGGGCGTTGGTAGCGTCCAAGTCACCGCAACCGCCACCGCCACCGCCGCCGCCATTGCCGCCGCCGCCGCCGCCACCAACACCGCAGCCATTCCCAGCCAATTTGACATTTTCATTGTTAATTCACTTAAAAACAATGTCTCCCCTAATCCCAAAGGATATTGTTTATGGGTGGGTTATGTTGGGCATGTTAATATTAATGTAATATTAATCTCAATGGTGTAAATTGTAAGTTTTTTTTAGTGAAATGGTTGATTTAGATGCGATTTCAAACTTATAAGATACAAATAGTATGTAAAAAGATAGATGATCAAATTGATGAGATTTGATTCAAATCCCTTAAGCTAACAAAAAATAAAGAAAATCAAGTTTGTTAGGATGATAGTTAAGTGATTAAATTTACAATTTCTTAATAATTTAAACTTTTGGAACAATCAATAACTTATCATGGTATCTAAGAAGACGGTCTTAAACTTTTGGATAAGCGATAATTTATAGAGTTGACATTACAAGTATAGGATTCTAATTTTTTTAAGTGTATATATATATATATTTATATATATATATATATTCGCAATTTGATAATTACAGTAGTAAGGGAGTATTTAAACTTAAATGTCTTTATAGGAAATACCAAGGTATTAATTGAGTTACAATCTTTTAATGATTGTATATTATAATTAGATAATTGATTTTATGATTTTATTTCAAATGATAAAATTCACAATGTTCGTTGTATATGATTATCATATGGTGTCATTATTAAAAATTGTTGGGCAAAAACTAAGAAGGAAAAAAAGAAAAAAAGAAAAAGAAAAAAGATATTGGAGTAAATGGTATTGGTGTAGTTCATTAATTTTTACAATATTTGCAGCTCAGCTTGGGGTTAGTTCTTGACTAATTTACAACAACTTGATGAAATTTCATGAAACAGTTGAAAAGCCTCACTGGTACCTTTTTCTTATTCTCTACCCCCCTCAATACCATCATCTAGCTATCGTACTGCACATCTCCATTGCTACGTTGATTAGCATCGCTACTGCACTTCCCAGAACCCTCTTCATTCCTGTGTATGGATAAAAATTCAAGAGCTGTTACAACATCACTGATCAAAGGCTGAGTATCAGCTTCTTCTTGAGAGAGATGAGAACTTGATGAGAGAGATGAGAGCTTCAGAGATGAGAGATGAGAGCTTGACAGACGGCGTGGGACGGCGACGGCGATGGCGATGGCGTGGGACGGCGACGGCGTGGGCTGGGACGGCTGGGACGGCGACGGCGTGGGCTGGGATGGCGTGGGCTGGGACGGCTGGGACGGCGACGGTGTGGGATGAGAGCTTGAGAGAGATGAGAGCTTGAGAGAGAAGAGAGATGAGAGCTTGAGAGAGAAGAGAGATGAGAGCTTGAGAGTTGAGAGTGATCAGAGCTTGAGAGAGATGAGAGAGATGAGAGCCCGGTACATAATAAAAGAAATGAAAAAAAATAAATTGAGTTGTATTATTTTAATCAAAATTAGAATAAAAAATTATTTTTCTTTTAGATGTGTGCTACAGTGCACATCTATAGATAGATGTGCACTGTAGCAAATCATCTAAAATTTATAGGTTTGCCTCCACTGCTGCAAGGCTTTTTTGGTATATTAGTGGAGCTAAAATAGCATTATAGCTTTTTAGCTCCACTGTTGCAAATGCTCTTACACGGTGCTTTAGTGGGAATTTAGCAGCGTGTCACTCAGCAAACTCAATCACTATTGGATAGAGTCCAGCCTTGAGCAAAGGAGGCATAGACGCTTTCAAGACTTTCTTTAAAATTTTTTATTTGAATAAAAGAAATTTTACCGATTAAGTTAATTTAAAATCCATTATTGTCAAATTTTTAAAAGCTAAAAAATAATAATAAGAAGTGCTAATTGGATTATTTTTCTTTTCTTTTCCGATTGGTAAATTTTGTTTTGTTTTTCTTATGAGGGTAAGGAATTTGTTGGGAGGGCCGAGTAATTTATTGGGCCCAAATTAAAAAATTAACCTACATATATTATTATATATATCTGAAAGGAGTGGAGGCGGGGCCTTGGTCCTGGTCCATGAGTGGCTCCTTCCTAGTAGTTGTTACAGATAGTTTGGGCTTTATTTCACGTTTATTAGTAAAACTAACTTCTTGGGCCCGCAAATTTTGTACTTAAAGATGTCTAATGTTAAATGTAGCATCCATTAAAAATGTGGAATCTTTAGATTTTTTTTATAAAAAAAAAAATAATAATTATTAAGATTTAGTATACTTTACCATGATTTTTATTTTTATTTTTTTTTGGGGTGGCCAATATAAATTCTAAAGATTACTTATAGAAAAGTATGAAATTTGTAATAACTTTCAATTCTTTACATAATCCCTTCAATTTGCTGTAATAGAACAACATCATATTGACCTTATCACTTCCATCTAGACCAGAAAAAGTTTTTAAAAAATGAAGCTAAATTATATATATATATCAGACTGCTTTTGTCACTCCAAGAAAGTTGAATATATACACAACTGTGACAAATGTCAGACCCAGCTATCCACAGGTGCAATCATGTCTTGTAAATACAAATGCCAATGAAGTTAAATAGTGACTAATAAAGTTTGAAAGTAGCAATATGAAAGCCGCATACTGAACTCAATGAAACCTTATCTTTTTCTTATGCGCATTGCATTGTCATGATATTTCTTTTGCTCCTTTTTGTGAGGTCTTGAATCAACAAGACGTTGAAAAATATTTAAACTTTCAAGACGCTCAACAACATCGATCCTTCATAGTATGTCGGTTCCTTGGAAAAAAAAAAAACTCAATGCAGCAGATCCCCAACTCTGTAATTGCTACCATCTTCAGCATGATAACCCCGGTCTTCTTGCAGGCTTTTGCGGAGAAGAGAACACTGGGGTTTATATTCTTTCTTGGCCCAAACATGCAGTAGACGGTCCAATACTTGGTCAGGTTTTTCCAGTTTCTCCAGGTCACAAGTTCTTTTGGCTATTAGAGTATTAGTCCTAGGAGAATGATACCAAATGAAAAGACTTTACAGCTTGTTTCTCAATCACCCCCTGTCGCGTACATTCCATTCATATTTGGGATACTATATATTCGACTCAAAAGCTTAAATTGTTAAGAAGGAGAACCAACAATTATTATACACTAACAAGATATCAAAGTTAAGTCAAATCATCTTTGAAATGTAAGTGAGAGGGGGTGTGTGATACTTACTAAGATCTTATTTAGTCAACGAATGAAACTTCATATTTAGGTTTCACTAAGTGGGCATCAAACACCCTAATACACACTCTTGCACATAAATCGTGACTTGACAGTTACATGTAATGAACACCAACCTTGAGTTTAAGTAGTCTAATTGGAATAGCCACCATAACTGAATTCATAACTTTGATTGAAGGTCATACCTGGCTACTTACTCTATTAAAATAAAAAATAAAATAAATCTCATGCAGGAACTGACAGCTTCATGTTTTTTTCCCTTTCTTTCCACGTTTTTCTCTTATTCTGGGTGGATACGTATTTCAATTTCCATCATTGTAAAGGTACTTTAGTTGGTAAGTTAAGTTGGTAGTTCATTAGATGTTATTAGGTGGTAGGTGTCACTGTATGCATAATTCATTGCATATTCTGTAATATTGATACAGACCCTAATGATCTAAATGCATGAGGACTGTATACAGTGTCTTAGAGCATTCTCATCAGCTTTTCTATAAAAAATGTCATTTTGATACACCAAAAACCTACTTTACTATTTTACCACATCATTTTATAATATTCCATTTATCAGATCTTTTATTCTTCAATTCTATACATTAAAATAATATTTTCAACACATTAAAATAATATATTAACCCCTCCCATCATCATCATCAACAACAACAACAACAACAAGCACTGCTACCAACAAGCACTGCTGCAACAACACTGACAACCACCACCGGCACAAACTCACATCCACCAACACCACCTTAGTAAAAAAACAAAAAAACAAAAAACCACCAAAATCAACCCACAACCGCCGCCACCCACCAACATTAGCCCATCACAACCCATGAAAATCAACCCACAACCACTCGAATCACAACCACCAAAACAAAAAAACAAAAACAAAAAACACAACCCACCACTGACCCATCGCATCCCACACACCCACCCACTGCCGCCGCCAACCCACCCACCGCCCATCCACAGGCCGGCCCTCCCACCACCGAATTCGCCCATCACCAGTCGACTCACCCACCACTGAATCTGCCCATCGCAGCCCACCACCACCGATCTGCCCATCACCATCTCAACCCACCCACTGCTGAACCGGGTATCAAATCACTGCAAAAAAAAAAAAAAAAAAAAAAAAAAAAAAAAAAAAAAAAAAAAAAACCCACAGCAACAGAGATTAGTATTAGGTCGAGAAGGTGGCGCAGCGAGGCTAAGGGTCCGTTTGGATAGAACTTATTTTGCTGAAACTGAAAACTGAAAACTGAAAACACTGTAGCAAAATAATTTTTAAATGTGTGAATAGTACCGTGGGACCCATTTTTAATGAAAAAGTTGCTGAAAAGTGAAATTTGTGGGTCCATGAACAGTGCACGATGCACTGTTCACTATGGGAAAAGTCAAAAGTTGCGGTTACTGTTCATGCACAGTGCATGAACAGTAGCCGCTGTCCCCTGAAATGAGCGCTGAAAAAAAAAAAAAAAAAAAAAAAGGGTGAAAACGCAGGAAACGGGACGCAGGAAACGCAACGCGTATCCAAACATCCTCTAAGAGGAAGGGAGAAAAGCAATGAGAGTGAGAAGAAAAAAGAGTGATTGAAGTGGGTTGGAGAGGTTTGATGTCTGAGACTCTGAGGTAGAATGAGAAATAAGAGAAAAGAAGAAAGTTGAAAGTGATGAGAGAGGAGAGATGAGAGAGAAAAGACAATAAAAAAATATTAAACACTTATAGCATTTATGTCCGTACACTCTTATATTTGAGAACGTACTATTCACTTATGTAAAATATTTGGTATTTGACACACCTGATGAGAATGTTCTTAACCGAAGGGAAGGGTAAAAACAAAAGTCCCAACATCATTAGCCATGCACTAATGCTATTCCCTTCCACACGGCTCTCCCAGTCTTGGACAGCAGGCCATATTAGAAATTTAGAAGAACGGTTGAAAGAAACCCACATATTACGTCAGAAAAGAAAGGATAGTTAGTCCTTTGATTTATACGTACGGTCAAAGTAGAATTTCATTTTCAGGAGAGAGAGAGAGAGTGTGTCTTTAGAAATTTAGAAGAGCAGTTGAAAGAAACCCACATATTACGTCAGAAAAGAAAGGGTAGTTAGTCCTTTGATTTATACGTACGGTCAAAGTAGAATTTCTTTTTCAGGAGAGAGAGAGAGAGAGAGAGAGAGAGAGTGGAACCAACAAAAAAGAATCACTTTTTGTGGATGACTTTCTGTAGAGAGAAGAAAACTCATCCATACATGTATAGAACCACATTTTCATATAGGGTGGAAGAAGTGTATCCCACGCCATATCTTGTCCTTTGACTGCTCTGTGAAACCAGTTCAGCTATCTACAGCCAGTGAACCAATGACAATTGCCCCTTCTGCACAAAGAATAGTTTTTACACGCTTTGAATGAGATCACAGGTAAAAAAGTAGAAAGTTTTAGGTCATGTGCTTCATAAGTATGGATAGGCACAAGGCAATTTGTTTTCTAGTGAACAAGTATTAGATTCACAGTATTAGGTCCAGGTGCATTAGTGCTGGCAAACTATGTCAAAGTGTTAGTCTTGTTGTGCCTTGGAATTGTAATTTCAAGATCAAGACAAAGATACAAGATCAGCTCAAGGAATATATTCCAATTTCAACCTCAATAACTCTCAATAGCAACCTCGATCTATCGAGCTATGGAACTTGATTTTCTTTAAGTTGGCTAAACACTTGGATTTTTAGCCCTACTTGTCAGGGCTTAAAAATGGCATTATAAGTTGACCTAACAAAGGTTTTCAAAGGAAAGAGAGTTGCTGCTATTTAGATATCCTACTAGACACTTGCTGCTACAAAGAAAATCTTTAAGAGATTCTTGGAATTAGACGTAAGTTTTAGTCTTGGAAGGGATCTATAGTGGAAGAGTTCAACTAGGTTGAAGCTTTATGGAGTCGCAGTCGTAACTTCTACTAGAGGTTGCAAATTAGAATAAGGATTAATTCAACTTGTAAACCTCGATTTCACTAGTGAATTCTTTCGTTAAGGGTAAGCATTACATTCTCGAAGGGTTTTCCCATTAAGGTTTCCCTTCAAAACCATATTGTTGTCTTATTTACTATTCCTTCAGTTACCACAATATTGGTTTGGTGAAATTTTTTATCGAGATTGAATCTAGATAATATAATAGATTTAATTAGCTAGATTGGCATTAATTTGGTTAAAATATTGTTAGGTTAAGATAGCTTGATCCCGGTTAATTAAATGCGGCGGAAATTAAATTGATACGGTGATTTGTTGACAAATGAGAAAAAACCTTTCGCAAGGCAAAAACCCCATTAGGTGAATTCAAGGTCATCACTCTCAAAAATCCACTAATCAATAATCAAGCGGTTACAAGTATAAGAAATCTTACCACAACCCTGGCCTATCCCAAAATACCAACCTACAGTTGAACCTTCGCTCCAATACCCAATTGGACTTGATCTTGTAGTAGTTTTCTTTCCTTTGATGCACAAATCTCCAATCTGTGACTAACTCGTTTGCACGGATCCTAGTACATGACTAATAATAGGAACTTGAATAATTGTTGTTGATTGCAAAGTTCTTCACTTCATCAATAATGAAAATCAGGAAGCACTTGGTTACAAAATCCTATGATGTACAAACACAGTAGCATCTCACCGAGAAAATTAAACTCATAGTCTCTGTATCCATGTATGACGGTTCTTAAAAATAAGTTTTATATATGTCTAGGGTTGTGAGAAAAGAAACCATAAACAAATAACACAAAATGGGCCAAATTTCATATTTGGAAATCATGAAATCGTAAATCTCGATAGATCGAGCTTGTGTCGAGATATGTGTCGAGCTTCCCATTTAGTCTCAATAGCAGCTATCTGTTGAGCTATGTGTCAAGCTTTAATAAAACAGTTTTTCTTCACTTATTTCTTAGATCAATCTTCATGTCATTAAAACAGTTTTTCTTGATATGTTTGAACAACATATTTCTTGATGTATTAAACCCAATTTAAATCTACCCAAATACATGTAAAGTGTGTTTTGTCAAATGATTGACTAATTACATATAAAATATGACCCTAACAAATATATCAACCAAGTTCTAAACATTCTAACAAAAACTAGTGGCCTAGCCAAAGGGAAAAACATTGTGATCAAGGGTTTACCACCAACCCCAGGGAAAAATTTTCTATTAAATTTGAAGTTCTTACAAAAATAAATGAACCCTAACTTCTAGTTGCTACCTCTAATAGTGATTTACTCACTTGACAACACGTAAGATCAACCCAATTAAACTCTTTTATTATGGATTCCTCCAATAGGAATTTCTCACTTGTGACTTCAAGGACCACCTATAAGATTTCATAGTAACATGACTGTGTTAATGTATTGTGGTTTTAACTTGATCATAAGTCGACAGCATATTGATCTTTATATTCACTTTGGAGTTTGGAGTCTCTAGTATGTTGGTGAATTGAGAGAAGTTTGATATAAAAACTCGAGATACACGATAAAGGTTCACTCCTTCTATTTAGTTAACTCATATGATTCCTTATATACTTTGTAGTCTAGGTTCGAATTCCAAAACATGAGCCAACTTAGGAAGCTTGATTAAAATTCAGAACTCACAAAACTTGATCGATTGAGACTCAATCAAGAATTTGTCCAAGCACAGCTTGGTCGATTGAGGGTGTATCAAGAAGACATAAACTCAGGGAAGTCAATACCGTTTCGTACCGGTTGGCATTTTCCGTTCCAAAACTCACTTTGGTACAAAAACATCCCCTGTTTCGTCTCATGGTAAATACTGGACCATTTTGGAAGGTACCGGTCATTTCGGTCATTCCGAACGAAAAATGTATTTCAGTTCAAAATGGTTTCTTCTGCAATTTTTTCATTTGAAAAAAAAAAAAAAAAAAAAACAAATAAACAAACAAACCATGAACTAAAGGTTAATAGAGGCGTTGTGGTGGACCTAGTGGCATTGCTTTAGTTGGGCTGAGTGGAACTGAAGCTTGGTTGGACAGATTGTCATTTTATGAAAGAAATAAAGAGAGAAAAGTTGAATAATAGTCTGTTTGGATACCGCTTATTGTTGAAAACTAAAAACACTATAGTAAAATAAATTTTAAATGTGTGAATAGTACCGTGGGACCCAGTTTTAAAGTTTATTTATTTTTTTTTTGCAAAATAAAGTACTTGCGGGTCCTGTAAATAGTGCACGAAACATATTAAAAAAAACGCTTTTGTTGGAAAACGTGCAAAACACGCTTCCCAAACGGAGGCTAAATGGAGAAGGAGATGAGGAGAAAAAGTAACAAAAAGAAAAAACAATAAAAAATAAGAAATGGTTGAAACTTAAAAGGTGTGGCTGAGGGATAAGGAGTAGAGTTATTGTCCACACCAACTCTCTTCTATTTCCAAGGCAATCACGTGGGTCTTACAAGTTTCAATTTTGAAATTTTAGAACCTGTTTGGTAGAGGAGTTTGAGTAATGTTATTTGTAATTTTTTGAAATACGTGTGGGTGAAAAAATGTGTGGAAATGTGTGTAATGTTATTTAAAAATTGAAAATGAGTTGTTAAAACTCTACTGAAAATGAGTTGAAAACTTTCTATTTTTTCCGTACTTATATTTATTTTATTTTATTTTTTTAAGTCTTAGATAATGTTAGACTGATATGATATGTTGGACTTGGGCCATTTTTATTGGCTATGTTGAAAGTAAACATATATGTTGGATATAAATTTAATAACTATATACACACTTTTAACTCAATGCATAAATGGTATATATGTATTAGCGGTAATTCCGAAACGGTACACCGATATTAATCGATATCAAAATATTTCATTTTTTTTATCAAACTGAAACGTCTTCTAGTACGGTATTGACTCCCTTGCATAAATTTCTCTTTTCTTGAGCTGATTTTAGAATTTGTCCTAATCTTGAATATACAACTATTTGACACACAATTATTTGTTTAAAGAGTTTCAATCTGTAGCGTCCATTTCTAATAATAACTCTTTATTATCAGATCAAGACATTAATTAATTTTTTGTGTTAACGGAAATTGAACCCCAGATCTTTTATACAATCATTAGAAATTTTACCAGTTGAGTTAACTAAAACCCACAATGTCTCACAAACTAAGAAAGTATTTTTAATTAAGTACTCTTATTTTTTTATTTTTTATTTTTGGAGAAAGAAGTACTCTTATTTAGCGTCTTTGAGCCGCTTGAAGTTTTATAAAGGTAAAATTCAAAGATTTCTTATTAATTTTTCTGAATTTAGGAAAAAAGAAGAGAGCGGCGTTGGGTCAAGGAGGGCTATCCATGGTCCCAACGTGGGTCCATCCCTTACCATGGACTAAATTGTTTTCGTCAACACTAATAAAGTCCAGAATTTATTACAGTGACAAGAAATTTCCACATTGATGGATCACCATGGCCTATATAGATAGAGGTTTTCAGTGATAGCTTATTCCTTTAATGCTAACAAATGCTAAGCAAATTCTATCCAAAAGAAAAAAATTCTAAGGAAATTTACACTATACAGCAACAGTTAAGTTGTGAGAGAAATGAGAGGGTCAGGGAGAGGCGGTGAGGTAAGGGACGCTCGGAAAGTCCCAGTACGCAAGTTTAGAGTCCGAAGAGTTGTTGTACCGAGGGTTTATACCTATAAATCAAAGACACGTAACTTTCAGCCTCATCACCATAACCAAGCAAGATTAGGGTAAAACATTCTCTCACTTCTTTTGTTAGTTTATAGTTTATACAAACAATCTACGCATTGTGTATTGTTGTTATATCAAAACACCCCAAGAATAAGAAGGCCGAATAATAATATAATAATAGGCCAGGGATGATTGCATGATTTTCTGAGGCCAAAAATACAACTTTTTTATGTGAACATGTAACAATTATTTTCTCCAAACTATCTATGATAGAAATATTGGAACTTTCTTTTGACTTTTCTGTTATATTTATAATTGTGACAATTAGATATGCTTACTGTGGTTTTTGTTCATTTTTAAGTAGTTTTACCTATCATTTTTTATCATGTTCTTTGTTTATATTGTGAGAAAGTGAGCAAGACTTCATATCCTCTGCCCCAAGCCACGTGGTCTTCAATTTCATTATACAATCACTGATTGGCCTCATCCAAGTGGAGTATCAAAGCAAAAGTCTGTCACCATTTCACACACACCCCATTAGCATGAGGACTTTCTTTGCGGCAATCAGCATCTACAGCATCAGCATGGGACTTGCAACTAAAATGGAACTCCAAACTCGTAGCCCATGCTACTCTAAAATTCTCAGCCATGTCATTCTCATTTCTGGAGTTCTTTCTTCAGCCTCCCTAGCATCAACTTTACTTCCTCACTTACTTATCATATCGGTTATCTTACCTATAATGTTAACATATATACTATATATACCATATAAACATATGTATAGATGGATTGTGAGAGCAAATTCTCAAGTATGTAAAATTTTTAATAGGTTTCTGGGTTGCTATATGATGCAGCAACAAGATTTGCCCATGTAACTCTCTCTTATTTTGCATGCAAAGATGGCCTTTTGGCGGCGACAGCTACTATTACCAGAATAAAAGAATCCAATCAAGTTGTAGCAAGGATGTCACCAAGGTAATCCTTGTTGTTTATCTTCTTAAAGATTGTTATATGGAAAGAGCTCTTGTGCTGAAAGACTTTGCTTAAGATTCTATTGATCAATAAGACCTTTTCTTTCATATAAAATCTTGATTGAGCTTCTACGTTCATATGTTATATATGATTGAGCTTCTACCTTTTCTTCCTTTCTCCTCTTCTTGTCTTGTATTCTTGATTGAGCTTCTACGTTTATATATTATATATGATTCCATATAATTTAAAAAATTTCACTCAAAATACTTCAACTCAGAAATTACTAAAACTGTACTGCTTTTAATACAATGAAAAGACTACCCACAACATTTGACCTAAAAGTTCCAAGAATATTTGTATGAAGTTGGTTTTGAAGTTTCAAATATTTTTAAAACTATGTGTTCTAGGATAAATTTTAGCCCAAGGAGAGTCCACTAGTCTTTTCTAGGTAAGCGGGCTACAAGGTCTTTTGCTGTACATAATCAGGCCAAGGGGTGAGCCGTGATCCACACTCCACATTTTTGTTAGGAACCCTTAAATCCATATATATATATTCTAATTTCCTATATTTTTCTTTCTAGTTTTTTTTTTTTTTTTTTTTTTTTTTTTTTTTTTTTTTTTTTTTTGATACCACTTCTTTTACAAATTATATTAGTTTCCCACTTAATTTTCTAAATAAAATCCAAATATGCAGTTATTTTTATGAAATTATGATGTTAGAATCACATTTAGCACTAATTTGTTTACTAATCTCCTTAAAAAATTAAGTTAATAACATCCTAGGTCAATTGGGTCAAATCTTGACAGTTAAAAAAACACTTAAATTGACTTACCACTTTAATAGTTGAACCCGGTCAGCTCACTTGGAAATCAATTCATATTCATGCAAGATAGAGCAGATTGGGTTGAACTGTTTGGATAGATTGAGCAAATTGTCGCATGGGCCTACCACACCACTGCTACATTCCAGCAATAGCGCCACCATCATCCTGTCAACGGGTTGCTCCACCATCTCTTCCAAGAAAAGCCCCCAATAGCCCCACCACCAGGCCACCATACATCCCTACAAACAACGGTGGCTCCACTTGAAGCCCGAGGTTCAAATGAACCCCCTAAACTGGCCCCAAAAAAATATTTATATGATATATTTTACTTTTGTTTTTAGGTTTTTATCCCCTAAAATAAAAATTTGAACACTTTGACCCTAACTATTTTTTCTAAGCCCAGCTGAAATAAGTTTGAAAATGATACTCTTAACAATATTTTGGTCTTTTTACACACAAAAAAAAGCTCAATAACAAATCAATTTGATCTAAAATCTGAAAATAGATAATAATAATAATAAAAGTAGAAATTTATTAATCTTAAAACTTAGAAAAATCTCATTTAGATCCTAATAAATTTGAAATAAATCAATTAAATAGGAGATCAATGAATAAATGATTGATTTGCTGTGTACATTGAAAGAAATGTAACTCGTAGGATTGATAATGAAGATATCATGAAACGATTTCAAAATATGAAATATCCTAGAAAACAACTGTAAAACTTTATGTATTTCAGTTTTTTTTTTTTTTTTTTTTTTATGATGTCGATATATTCATGCTCTCTCTTGTTTTTAATTTTGTATAATTTATATTTCTTATTGCCTCTAAAAAATAATCCTAGAGCCGCTATTGCCTACAAACCTTCAGCAGATCCAACACCTGCAATTGAAGATCCTACACATGCTTGACAGAACCTGCACTAGCGCGCGCAGTGATGCCACCAAGCTTGAATCTCTCTTTCAAAACATCAAGCCCTTGTGGCACGTGGTTAATATTTGGTGGCATCAACATCATCGTTATAACAACAACAAAGTCATGTGGCATCACATTTAGTTGCCATGTCTACCTTAGTCATATAAGCTTTTTTCTATAAAGTATTGACACAAGATCCTATCTATCATGTCAACTAGACGTTAACTTTGTCATTAGCTCCGTGTCGGTAACACAAGATTTTCTCATGTTAGTTGAAAAGCATAAGTGCCCCACCAAGCTCTACATTTAAAACCTTTTAAACTCAAGCTTTCATCGATAGTTTAAGGGTGTTTTAGATATATTATGGTCCAAATGCCCTAAACTAATTGTAGGCACCTGTACTTGTAGAACAAGCAACTTAATTTTAGATTTAATTAATTTATGGTTAATTTAGGATTAGTTAAGTAGTTTCTAATATAAATTCTACATTAACCTCATTATAAATTGAAGAGCGTAATAGAAATATGTAGTAGTCAAGGTTTTTTTTATTTTTTTTTTATTTTTTTACCATGGATGTAAGCTTTAAGCCAAGACACATAAACTTTCATACATGCTCTCTCATACTTCCGCTCATCATTCAATCACTCATAATCACAACCACCTTAACATTCCACATGATAACCCGCGTCTACTTGCAGGCTTTTGTGGACAAAAGAACACTGGGGTTTGTATTTCTTCTTGACCCAAACATGCTGTAAACGGTCCCATACTAGGTTAGGTTTACCGGTTTCTCCAGTTCACACAGTGACAGACCTATCAAGGGGCTGGGGGGGAGGGGGACATGGCCCCTCTCAATTTAAAAAAAAAATATATATATATATTAGTATATAAATTTACACAAAATTTTAGATCTTGACCCTTAATATTTATTCTTGGCCCCCCTCCCACAAAAGTTTTACAAATTGACAAATGAAAACCAAAAAAAAAATTTATTTGACCATTCCTTTGGCCCAATTGTTCCAAGAACACCAAGATAAACCTTTAGGTAAACCAAAACACCAGCAAACAATTCACAAATCTAGATAATAATGAAAACCTTTAGACAAACCCAAATTACCAACAAACAAATAACATTTCTGGTCTATAACAACAACAAAATACTAATAAACAATTACAAATCACAAATCCCTAACCAAATAAATTACAAACGCTCCAGCCTTCTTCCTTAAGTCCATTGGTGACTCCACAATTGGCTAAGGTATGGTTTCTTAATCACTGTCTTCTCTGATCTGATTCCCCCCCCCCCCTCCCCCCTCTCTCTCTTTGTGTGATTATTGTGCCTGCTTTGACGAGTTCTTTAAACTTCTCTCTATTTTATTATTATAGTAGTATTTTTTTTTTTAAAGTTGTTGTAGGTTTTGTGATGTTTAGACTTGTCTTTATCTGTATACGTGATAAGCACTTAAAAAGGAAAATAAAATAATGCAAAAATGATAGACTTACCCCTTATCATTTGATTGCTTGAGAGCTGTCCTCATTATCATTGGATTTTTGGATATGCAACTTTTGAAATATCTCTCCTCTTATGCTATTAATTAGCCAATATTTTAGCAGATATATTGATTTAGTAGTTGATATGGATTTAAACTTTTAACTGGCTATTTCAAGCGCGCACACACCAAAAAAAAAAAAAAAAAATCTCTTTTGACTATTAGTTATAGGAGAATGACACCAAATGAAAAGACTTCACAAATTGTTTTCCAATCACCTGCTATCTGCCTGTCATGTACATTATTCCATTCTTGTTTGAGTTTAAGGGTATGAGAAATAATAAATGGTAATGGTTTACTATCGAAAACATTAAGCTTTTGGATACCTTGATAAAGTACTAGTCGACTCAGAAACATAAACTGTTAAGAAATTAGTCAACAATGTACAACAACAAGATATCAAAGTCAAGTCAAATCGTGTTTGACATGCGAGGAAGTGAGAGGGGAGTGTATGCTACATCGCTATAACTTTGTTCAGTGTAATTTACTAATGCTGAGATTATTAAGATGTTATATGAAGAGAGTTAAGTCAACGAACGGAAACTTCATAGTTAGGTTTAAGTAAGAGGAGCATGCTAGGTAAATATGAAAGGATTCCATCGATAATTATTTATTATTTAATTTTTATTGATAACTATGCACTCAATAACTTTTGAACTCATAATCTCACCCTTTATTTTATTCAATTATTATAGGAGAAGAAGGTAGTAGTTGAGGTATACCTTATTGACCAATCAATAATATTAATTTTAGCCATATTAACTATTACTTGTTGAGATCGTATCTTCTTTCTCCATGATTTCAATTTCTATTAATTTCGCCTAAGGCCCCTAAATAGCTGAGCTATTAATTTTAAATATCTCACGTTAAAGAAAAAAGAATTAAGACCAACCCAGCCGAGCACTACATGCATGATCAGATGCATTGATATTTCAGACCATTATTCAAAGCAACTTTACCAAAATTTCATAGAAATTTATCAAGAAATGATATTGACAATTATCCAACATATAATTCCACTCCGAAAAAGAGAAAAAGGAAATGAAAAATTATCAACCATGTATTTTTATTATTTTACTTAAGTGTACATGCAATTCCAGTTTTAGAATGTACATAAAAGTGCAGTTAACATAACCTCATCTATGATGGTGAATTTTATGTTGATGTTACCGAGCACATGCAAATCCATCATCTCATGATAATGTCACACTCAACAAGTTGCTTCTACATGATAAATTGAATTTGAAAGACACCAAGCTTTCAAGATTTTACAAACTTATCCAATTTTTTTTTATAAAAAAATTATATAATTAACAGAATATTCCACAATTAAAAAAATTATATAATTAACTCTTGATCAACTCTACTTGACTGAGCAAGGATTAATGATCCTCGAGTCCTAACTTTATTCTTCCTGACCAATTGATCAAGTTGTAGAATTTTGAAGCTAGCCTTTCAGTTTCAGCTCATGATAACCTGGCCTACTTGGGATTTGTGCAATAGGGCTCCCAAAGGTGTGTTTTTAGAGCCATTATCAAAGGAAGAACACATGCATATTTTGAGAAGATGTTGCGACCTTGTGCACCTTCAGTTTCTTGTATCGAGCTACTTCCAGTTCATTGTTAGAGTGTTTTTGTAGTAAAGATATCTGCACCAACAACTTTTATAGTCAAGAACGTGAAGTTAATAACAAATTGGATATTTGTGCACACTAAAAAATGTCACTAAGAAGAGTAGTCCAACTAGATTGAAGTTGCACTTGAATAGCTTAGTTGGTTCTATTGTAGGTAGATATTTCAGGATCAAGTATATTGACCTAGGGTGGAGCTTGTGTCCAGTAGTCAGTACCACTGGACACGTTGCAATGCAAACACGTGTCCAAGACTGGACACGTGTCCGTATCCTAACGGGTCCAGTGACCACTGGATACAAGCCGGACCCATTGACCTATATATCACCTGTTGGACTTTTTCCCATCATGGCCATATCACTGTGTCTTGAAACTAACTTTTTTGCTAGATGAAATCTAGTTTTGGTGATATGGTTGTGCAAAATACATTGTAATTGGACCATTGCATAATTTGACTAGTTAATCAACTTGTATAATTGGTTAATTTAACTAGAGACAACAAAATAACCAACAGAATGCAAGCATGGCGGAAGAATGTGAGATTTTCTTTTTTTCTACCTTTATTCCCAATAGGATTATTTTTTCTATGCTTTTAGAAATCTTAATCTATATAGATCTTTTCATTTATGAGTATATAAATTAATTAAATATTATTTTTCAATATATACTCATTGTACAACTCAATAGTTACCAGAAATTATATTTTTTATGGGTTTTTTTTTTTTTTAATTACTGTGGATAATCAAGGCTAAGAGGGTCTATTTGATTCAGAAACAGAAATATTAACAAACATCACAAAATACAATAAGTGCTATATTATCTGAAATATCTTCTAACCAAACCTGTGGCACATCAATGGATTTAGCCTTTTTGGCTAGCAAGTGGGCAACGGCGTTGCCACTATAGTTCTTAATGTCTTAATGTCCTCCGTCACATGAACATAAGCAGACCAATCAACTGTTAGAAATCAACACTAACTCTGTTGTCTCTATAAACTTCTAGAAATTTCTAGAGTTCCACTCAATTTGCTTCTCTCAGGAATTCTCTAGAAACTTCTAGAAACTCCTAGAACATCTCACACATTCTCTAGAACTTTCTCTTGCATTCCGAGTTTCTCTATGAGTTGTCTCTCTTTAGTTCTCTGGAGACTTCAATGTAGAAGTGAAACTCAACCACATGTTTATAGAATGGTCTAGAAGGTTAGAGAATGACATTCATCTAATGCCAATAAAACGGAAGATGCTAGAAGCTTCAAGTTGGTTTCCTAACCAACATACACCTAGTATAAATAGATGTGGTGGTATGTGAAGAAGTGAGTGAGAAGAGTGAAGTGAGTAAGACTAGTGAGAGGTGTGTGAAGTGAAGTGAGTGTGTGTCATAAAGCACCAAGTGAGAGATGTGAGAAGTTGTATGAGAAGGTGAAGTGTGTGCCATAGGTAGCAAGTGTGTAGAGTGAGAAGAGTAAGACGAGTAAGACTAGAGTGAGACTAGTGAGACTAGTGTGAGACTAGTGAGAGACTAGTGTGAGATTAGTGAGAGACTTGTGAAGTGAAGAAATAAGTAAGAGCTATTGTGTAGTGTTAATACATAGGTGTCTAGAGAGTTAGTGTGTGTGTCTTGTAAAAGCATTAGTGCTTGTAAAATGTTGTAATTCAAAGAGACAAGTTTTAATAAAAGCTCGTTGTTCAGTCATTTGTTCAATAATCTAGTGTCAGAGCTTCCGCTAACTCAACAATTTGGTATCAGAGCGAGGCGGTCAGGGACCGTGTTTGTGGTGTCTAGGACAGTATTTTTGGAGGTGTTCATTCTGCTCGTGTATAGTCTGGGACTGTGAAGCTTGTGGTCTGGGACCAAGCTTATTTGGTAGAGCAAGAGATTTCACCAAGTGGTGATGGCGGACCTCCAAGCTGTCGGTAGCATTAGAAGGCTCAATAACCAGAATTACAACACATGGTCGACTTGTATGGAGTCGTATTTGCAGGGGCAAGATCTGTGGGAGATTGTGGCTGGTGGCGAAACCACACCTCCTGAGAATGCCGAAGCTTTGCGAAAGTGGAAGATTAAAACCGGGAAGGCTTTGTTTGCAATCAAAACAAGCATCGAGGAAGAGATGCTGGAGCACATCAGGCATGTAAACACACCAAAGGCTGTGTGGGACACCTTTTCAACACTATTTTCAAAGAAAAATGATGTAAGGCTACAGTTGCTTGAGAACGAGCTAATGTCAGTGGCACAACGAGATATGACGATGACGCAATACTTCACCAAGGTAAAGTCTCTCTGTCGCGAAATCTCTGAATTAGATCCTGCATCAAATATTTCTGATTCAAGAATGAGAAGGATAATAATTCATGGGTTGAGACCTGAATATAGAAATTTTGTAGCTGCAATTCAAGGTTAGCTTGTCCAACCATCATTAGTAGAATTGGAAAATTTACTAGCTGACCAAGAAGCATTGGTCAAGCAAATGGTTGGGGTCTCACTAAAGAGTGAAGAGGAGGCACTCTTTAGCGATTAATATAAAGACCGACCCAAGAGAAGAGTTAATGCAGGTTCTAAGAATAAAAATAATGAAGATAGAGAAGATAAAGAGAGCTCTGAAGATGGAGGAGCTCGAGGAAGTCGCAACAATAATGATAGACGATCCACTAGTCCCAAAAGCCGTAATGTCAAGTGTTTCAAGTGTGGAAAAATTGGCCACTTCGCACGAGACTATCGATTCAAGTGGAGAACAACTCAAGGAAATACAGTGACGTTAAACAACCTAGAAGGTGATAGTGAAGAAGAATGGGCTGTTGAATCGTGTCTGGCTGTGATAGAACCAGTTGAAGAAGCAGTGGAAGAGGAAGCAATGCTAACAGTCTCAAAGGAAATTGAAGAGAAAATGCCTGAGAGCATGGGGGAGCAGTCTAGGAAAGATCAGTTCACGGTAACTGATGAGTTACAATCTTTTGAGGATGAAGGTGAGCCAGAGTCTAGAGAAGTAATCCATCCTTGGTAAACTAGTGTTCACCATAGGACACTAGAGGAGGATAGACTAAGAATTAAAGAAGAGATTCACGCATTAAAGCAGGTGCCAAAGCCCAAGGATATGAAACCCATTAAATCTTGGAAGTTATGGCAAATAAATGATGTAAAGAATGCTTTCTTGCATGGAGAGTTGGATCGAGAAGTTTACAAGGAGCAACCAAAGAGATTTGAGAGCAAAGCCCAGCCAGACAATCTCTACAAGGTACGAAGAACACTTTACGGGTTGAAACAAGCGCCGAGGGAATGGTATGATGACAATGGCGAAATTGAGAGAGAGTTAGTGTTGAGGGGGAGTGTTAGAAATCAACACTAACTCTGTTGTCTCTATAAACTTCTAGAAATTTCTAGAATTCCACTCAATTTGCTTCTCTCCGGAATTCTCTAGAAACTTCTAGAAACTCCTAGAACATCTCACACATTCTCTAGAACCTTCTCTTGCATTCCGAATTTCTCTATGAGTTGTCTCTCTTTAGTTCTCTAGAGACTTCTATGTAGAAGTGAAACTCAACCACATTTTTATAGAATGGTCTAGAAGGTTGGAGAATGGCATTCATCTAATGCCAATAAAACGGAAGATGCTAGAAGCTTCAAGTTGGTTTCCTAACCAACATACACCTAGTATAAATAGATGTGGTGGTATGTGAAGAAGTGAGTGAGAAGAGTGAAGTGAGTAAGACTAGTGAGAGGTGTGTGAAGTGAAGTGAGTGTGTGTCATAAAGCACCATGTGAGAGATGTGTGAAGTTGTATGAGAAGGTGAAGTGTGTGCCATAGGTAGCAAGTGTGTAGAGTGAGAAGAGTAAGACGAGTAAGACTAGAGTGAGACTAGTGAGACTAGTGAGAGACTAGTGTGAGATTAGTGAGAGACTTGTGAAGAGTGTGAAGTGAAGAAATAAGTAAGAGCTATTGTGTAGTGTCAATACATAGATGTCTAGAGAGTTGGTGTGTGTGTCTTGTAAAAGCATTAGTGCTTGTAAAATGTTGTAATTCAAAGAATCAAGTTTTAATAAAAGCTCGTTATTCAGTCATTTGTTCAATAATCTAATGTCAGAGCTTCCGCTAACTCAACATCAACTCCATTTTGGTTAATTTGTTGAATGATTGTTGCACTGGATCTTCCCATCTTACTTGAACAGTTGTGCCTAGATATTAAGCGGTTGATCATATGATAGATTGAGAGAGAGGCATAGTGGAACCATTAGGATCAATTATACATTCAAATCAATAATGTTTACATAGATTGCTCTGGGCTTTTACGTAATGGTGAGCTCTACACATGGGCCCATGAGCAACCCACATGTGAAGCACACCCTCAAAATAAGTCAAAACATTGCTCCAAAATTATGTAAATATTTTTTTTGTTTAATTGGGAATGTATAAATAAAGAGACAATCATCAGACAAGGGTCTCACATGTAGAATCTTTCACCAATGGGAGCTGAGACACAAATCACTTCTACCACAAGTTCATTTCTAAAATATATGGTCGTCGTGTTTTCAGTTTTTCAGATAGAATGAGGGTCCCGGATGAGAAGGTTCAGCGGACACAATTTTTGCATCACATTATTTATATGTGCAATTACATAAGTTTTATTTTCAACCCCCTTGAAGGTATTGCACTCTGCAACATCTGAATTCAGTTTCATGCTTGATGAATGATGAGGACTTTTCCTTGATTATGTCACAAAAATCCAATAACCATGTGACTAAAATATGGTGGTCTAATTCCGATCCAGTCAAGTCAAGACATGTTTACCCACATGTTAATGTATTATGTCATAAAAGAGCACGATTTGTTTCAATCAAACCAAAAAGAAAAAAAGAAAAGTACACACATATTTTACAACTGAATTCATGATTTTTTGTTGTAAATAGCATGTCATATGTTTGACAAATTGGCTCAATGATATTCTCGTCGACATTTAATCTCCAATGAGCGTCAAAGTTTGTATGAGACTTTTTTTATGGGTCTAGGACTTTGTTTATGCATCATAACATTCATTTTTACTTCTATTCGAGTATATGCCATCTTTAGACCATTTGTGTGCTTTAAGGTTCATGTGCTATTCTATTTTTTGGTTTTATCAACCAAGTGTTTTTACTTTTTATGCATTTACTCACTTTTGAATAGTTAATAAACACTATTGTAACTTGCGATATGGTGGCAAAGGACTCACTTGAAGGTGCACTATATATATATTTATATATATATATATATATATTTTCCAACAAACAAAAACATAAGAAATAAAAGAAGAGTAATAATTATCACATACAGTGTTTGTATATATACAAACTGAAATCATGTTTTTATCATTTCACAATTATAACTAAAATTGTATTTTAAAAACACGATAATTAATGATATTATATATATATATATATATAAAGTATTCTAATTTGAACTTATAAAACATCTGTGCGTAATATATAATAATAATTAGAATGATTGAATATAGCTTAATTGCAAACTTTTTGTGAAGGCTTAAAATTCAACTTATATTTATGGGATAATTACGTTCCACAAAAGGCACATACTACCTATAGAAGAATGGGATCTAACATTCTCTAAGTTAGATGTCGATGATCTTTATGTCAAATAATACGTTTGCATATTATAACAAAAACATTCAAGTTTCGAATACCCCTTCCCTACTTAATGTATTAAGAATACAAAACTAAAATAAAAAGTAAGATAGTAATTTATGTGATGATTATAACGTACATATGCTTAATTGTTGTTCTTGTTCAGATGCTGCTGTGATTATATAGCATTCTCAATTACATATGCTCATTGTTTAAAATTGTGGAAAGTGAGCAAGAATTTATCTCCGCTGCCCCAAGCCACGTGGTTTTCATTTTTCTAATACAATCGCTAATTGGCCTCATCTAAGTGGAGTTTCAAAGCAAAAGTATATCTCCATTTGATAGACACCCCATAAGTATATGGACTTTCTTCGGGGCAATCTATATCAATAGCTTGGGACTCGCAAAAGAAGGAACTCCAAGGCTGTAGCCCAAGTTACTCTAAAAATCTCAACCATGTCATTCTCATCTCTGGAGTTCTTTCTTTAGCCTCCCTAGAATCAACTTTACCCTACACTTGCTTATGTGGTTATCCTTTATAATATGGGCCATCTTTCCTACAATGTTTGTATATATACTAAATAAACAATGTCTAAATGGCTTTACCAAGGAATTGTGAGTGCAAACTTTTTATATGGCCTTCAATTTTCAAAAGAAAAGTAAATTAAGTGTACTTGTTTCTGGTTACACTCATGGTTTGTGTCCAACTGTGGAATTTCTAACAAAAACAAGTGGACCTTGTGCTAACTAAGTTGTAATTTGTGTTGGTTTTATTCTGTGTCAATTTTTTTTTTTTGTAATTTAGGCTTAATTCTTTGTATTTGAGGGCTTGTAATTGGGTTGGGTTTATGAGTCCAAGTTAGTGCTATTGAAGATGCAACGCACCCACGAAGATGGAGTTTGGCACCCGCAAGTTTTGGCACGTGTCAAGATTTTGCAGTTGAGACTTGAGACTAAATTAGCGAGACAGACTCATGGGTCTCTGTTATAGATAGATCACCTATTGTCCCAACCCTTCACACTATAAATACACATCATTCCCCTCGATTTTAAGTGTGAAGCACCCATCTGAGAGTTGAGAGAATTGAATCCATTGTTGTGAGAGTCGAACACCATTAATTAAATGTACTCTTCCCTCTCTCCATAGCCAAATTTTTTAGAGGAGATTAGATCCTACACACCCATCACTACCTGATTGTTGTGAGTGTTGTTTGGTCCCTTGGAAGTTGGAATTATTAGAGTTTGCCAATTTCAATCACAGAGTTAGACCATTTTAGATATACACCACTGTCAGTTTTTTTAAGACATTTTCTCCTCTTTCAGTGTGTGTTAAAATACTTAGTATTCTAAAAAAATAAAAATAAAAAGAGGCTTGAAGGTGCAATTGGTGCTTGGTTGCAAATTTGGTGCCTAGTTAGAGAAATGGCTCAACATAGCTAGTTGTGAGCAAGAACTTATAGTGTATTATGTACTACAAATATCTCATTTTAGAGGATTGTTTTGGTAGCTGGTTGTTAGGAGATTTTTATGCCTGATACTCAGGTTTTCCTCTTCAATAACACGTCTAATGTTATCTTGGGTTTGCTTTTCTTTACTTACTCTTTATTGCATTTTAATTGCTTATTTAGCTTATCCATGCAATGCTTGTTTGTCATGCTTAGTTAATTGACTAACACTTACACAGTTACACTTGGCTTTAATTGTTAATTTAGCTTAAAATAGAACTAGTTGTAAAATTTGAAGTTTGGGGTCTAGATCATTGCCTAGCTTAATTAAGTAATTTTCTCACCCTAAATTCCTTATATTGCAAAGATGGCCTTTTGGTGAAAACAGATTTCCCCTTTATTGGTGAAACATTGTAAAATATCTATTACCAGAGTGCAAGAATCCATTCAAGTTTTAGCAAAGATGTCAAGGGTAATTCCGATTGTTTATCTTCTTAAGGACTCACCTAGAAACAAGGTCCTATCTGAGATTTGGAGAACTTTGTTTTGGACATTCTCATCTTGTTTGCTTAAATTAAGTTGCAACTGAGAATTAGGATGACAGTAATTAACATATAACACAAATTGTTTGGTCTATACTCTATAGTTTGCTGTGGGCTCACCCCTCATGTAAGAGCCAAATGCTCTAGGACTACCTAATAATTTCCAATCAGTTAAATAGAGACTAATAGAGTTATAAAGTGACTAAAGAAAATTAGAAACTAGCAATATGAAAGCTGAATATGGAAGTCAATGAAGCCTACTGTCTGTTTCATATGCACATTGCATTACCATGAAATCTCTTGTCCCTCTTGTGAGTGTAGAGAGGGAAAATTCCCGACCTATCACAAGCTGACACGTCACATTACCAAGTCCACAAAATACAGCCAATTACAAAGTGCCACATATTGCTGCTAGGTTTTACTATCACTACTCAGAAGCCAACGGAAATTTGCCAAGTGTCATGCAAAAACCAATCACGCATCAGCGCACGTGTAAGCGATGACACATGCAGCCTCGCACGTGTAAGCGATGACTTAAGCAGTCCAGCGCGTGTAAGCGATGACATAGGCGAACCAATCAGGCTGTGACATGTGTCACCAATCAGACTCCGCCACGTGTCGCTCACTCACCCACAAACTCCTATAAATAGAAGCCTTCCTAATGCATTTAAGAGAGGGATCTAGAGCTGGGAAGGACACACACCAAACCATCTGAAGCACAAGCAGCATCAGAGAAGATTCAGAAGCATCAGAAGTACAGAAGCTCTGCAGGAATCAAGCCTCAAAGCCTTCAAGAACTTCAACCTCAAAATCGAAGAACACTCGAAGCAGAATCATCCAAACTATCTGCCTAGATCCTAAAGTTCACTGGAATCAAGCTCAAAAGCCTCCAGAAACTCCAACAACCATAAATTGGTGAAGCTCAACGGATTCAAGCCTCCAAAGCCCCGAAGAACTTCCACCACAAACCTTCAAATACGAAGAACATTCAAAGCAGAATCATCCAAACTATCTGCCTAGATCCAAAAGTTTGCGGGAATCAAGCCAAAAGCGTCCGAAAACATCAACAAATCACAAATCAGTGAAGCTCTACGGATCCAAGTTTCTAAAACCCCGAAGAACTTCCACCACAAAACTTTCGAAGACGAAGAACGCACCAAGAACACGAAGAACATACAAAGAACACGAAGAACAAAGGATTTCTAACAAGCTCATAGCCAGAGATTCATTGTAATTCTGTTCCAAAGATCTTAGATCCATTCTTCAACCAAATTGAAGTATATTGGGTGTTCAAGTCAAAATCACATTAATACAAATCCAATCAACAAGTCTTTTAAGGAGATCGAATCAGAGGATCACTCTTTTGTAATTACAGAGAATTGTACCACACAATCATCAATACAAATTCGCATTTGTGAAACTATTTTACTTGTTTGATTTATTTCGAACCGAGAAATTTAGTCGTCTACAGTGAGGTCTTGAATCACCAAGACGTTGGAAAATATGTAAACTTTCAAGATGCTCAACAACATCCTTCATAGTAGGACGGTTCATGGGAAAAAAATTTAATGCAACACATCCCCAACTCTGTAAACAGTATTCTTGGAGGCTTTTGTGGACAAGAGAACACTGGGGTTTGTATTCCATCTTGGCCCAAAAGTGCAGTAGACGGTTTATTTACTTGGTCAGGTTTTTCCAGTTTCGGCAGGTCACTAGTTCTTTTGCCTATTAGTCCTAGGAGAATGACACCAAATGAAAAGACTTCCCAAAATGACACCAAAATAGGCCAAGTGCACTAAAATGAGATGAATAAACTAAACTGGACCGAAATACTTCGCTAATGTAGCTCAATAGGAGCGTAAAAACAATAAATACAAGCTTTCGCCTTTTTGATATTATATAGATAACAATATATCAAAGTTTAAGTCCAATCATCTTTAAAATGTAATGAAGTGAGGGGGTGTATATCGTACTTTTCGGTAACTCTGTTCAGTGTAACTTACCAATGTTGAGAGGTTATTAAGATCTTATAACAAGTGAGTTTAGTCCACGAATGAAACTTCATAGTTAGGTTTAACTAAGAGGAACATGCTAGCTGTAAGTGAAGACAAATTAAGTTGCATAATTTGATGGCTTTTTCATCTCTGTGAACAATCATTAACTTTTAGAATTCAACTGAGCGTAAAAAATCCTAATGTAAATATGAAAAGTCTCAATCGATCTTTTTTTTTATTGATGAGTTACACATGCATCCTATGACTCTTCCTCGTCCATTATTATAAGAGAAGAAGGTGTCAATTGAGCTATAACTCATTGGCTAATCATTAATATTAACTTGCCAATTGATCAGTTTCTATTAGAACTTAGATTATTTATACTATTGCAGCTGAGCTATTATTTTGTTGAGCTATGAATAAATTATTTGCAAAATCTACTCTAAAGTGTTGTAAAACAAAGGTGCATCTGTTTTGTTGCACATAAAATTGAGTATAGACAAAACAAGAGCAAGGAAAACTGCATTATGTGCACAAAATTTCAAGATATCCCATGCTATGGCTAACAAATCAAGCGTCAACCTCTGCTTTGATCTCTCTTTGTAACTCCTCCTTGTACTCCTTAAATGTTCCAGGGAATGTGCTTACAGTACCATTTTCCACAACCCAAATTTCACTCTTCTCTTCATCCTTACAAACACGTGAGATGAGCCTAGAATCATGACTGACCAAGATAACTCCACCAGTAAACTCATCGAGTGCATCAGCCAGCGCATCAATGCTCTGCATGTCTAAATGATTTGTGGGCTCATCCAATAGCAATATATGTGGCTTTGACATGGAAATTGAAGAGAAGACAACACGTGCTTTCTGCCCTCCAGACAATTTTGCTATTGGAGTATGGTGATTATGGCCGGGGAGTCCAAATTTTCCAAGCTTTGCACGAACAGCCTCTTGTTTGCTAAGCCCCTTTTGATCTGGATGAAGACGAAGAAGGTACTGAACTGGTGTTTCCTCCATTGTTAGTAGGTCCACAAAATGCTGTGAGTACCTCCCAATCCTCAACTTCTGACTCCTCCTTACTTCACCATTTGTAGCAACCAAATCACCAGCAAGAAGATTCAGTAGAGTAGTTTTTCCTGCTCCATTGGGCCCAACAATAGCAACACGTGTTCCCATATCAATACCCAAATCAACATTTGAGAGCCTGAAATCCTCCCTGTTCGGGTAAGTAAAGCTGACTTCAATTAGCTGCAAGAGTGGTGGTGTGAGCTCAGTTGGTTCAGGGAAGTGGAACTCCACACTGTAATCTTTCCACTTCTTTGGGGCCTCTGGCAGAGGCTCATCCTCATCAACCTTGCCCTTTTTCTTATTCTTTACTTCTTCTTTTGCAGCATTATGCTTAGCCTGATCTTTCACTTTCTGCTGCTGATCCTGATTCCCCGATCTCTTGGCTGCTTTATCTTTTCTCGCATAATCTTCATACTTCTTGTTCATCTCTTTGCGACGCTGCTCATATCCAGTTTCAAAATCGTCAAAATTCCCACGGTAGAAATGAAGCTTAAGATCATGGAGATGAATGATCTCATTGCAGACAGTATTAAGGAAATCTCGGTCATGTGAGACAACAACAAGAGTTTTCTTCCACCGACACAAGTACTCCTCCAACCAAAGAACAGCCCTAAGGTCAAGATGGTTTGTGGGTTCATCCAATAACAGAAGAGTAGGTTGCACAAAAAGCGCCATAGCCAGTGATATTCTCATCCTCCAACCTCCACTAAATGACAGGGTTGGACGACCCTGCATTTCCTTGGTGAAACCCAACCCAGCAAGAATCTTTGATGCCTGAGCCTCAGCTGCATCTGACCCCAAGATCCGCAATTTTTCATACAATTCAGCAAGCTTCTCTCCCACATCATCCCCATTGCAATCATCATCTTCATTCTCACCCTCAGCAGCAGAAAATGAATTTTGCAAAAATTCAACCTCTTTTAGGAGCCTGGCCAGCTCTTCATTAGCTGAAACAACTGCTTCAAGAGCAGTTCTATCATCACCAACCACCTCTTGTTCAACCAAAAGCAAATCAATATTCTTAGGTACTGGAATCTTCCTCCAAGCAAGAAGCTTTAATAACGTAGATTTTCCCTTTCCATTGGGTCCAACAAAACCATACCTTTTCCCATGAGATATCTTAACTGAGGTATTCTTTAAGAGTTCTTTTCCCCGAACTGAAACAGAGAAATTATCTATAATTACATCTTTAACGTTGGCATTAGCTTCATCATCTCCATCAAGAACTGAAGACCGTCTATTGATAACAACAGTAAAAGCATCATGGTCATCCTTAAGGGCCTCCTGTTTTGCCTGCTCCACTGCATAGGCAGCAAGCGTGTCCTTTTTTTCTCTTTTTTTCAATTGTTTATCACTTATGGATATTTCAAGTGGCTTAAATTCACTCCTTCTCTGTCGATTGGACTGCTTCTGGACATCAGGCAGTTCTTCTTCAGAGGCATAATTATCATCATCATCATCAGATGGAGGGAGATCAATGTCATAGGTGTAAGATGACACTTTTGGTGCAACTTTTGTCTTAGATTTTCTAGAAGAAACAATTGACGAAGAGGAAGACCCCTTTCTAGGTTTATCAGGTTTCTGGTCCATACTTGCGATCGTCTCCAAGACTGAAAGCTTCTCTTTCTTACCCTCTTTTGAAATGTCTTTGCCACGCACCATAGTTTTCGAGGTTGCACCAGTGTCCTCTGGCTTCTTTTCGATTGCAGCAACTGGTGAGAAGAATTAAAAGGTGCTAAATTTTATCAACTTGAGTAATTTAAGTACAGTACATCATGCATAGTAACATATTCATAGATCCATATTAAGAATTTCAAGGGCAGCTAACATGATTAAGACATAACATAGAATGATGGATATGTGACATCAGTTTCAAAAGAAACCATAGAGATACGGCAACAAAACATAGAATTCGCTAATAAATTGGAACATACTTGAAAATTATTACAGCCACAAGTAAAAGGGCTTTCATACCCTCACACCTGTTATTTCAATCCACTTTCATGTGTTAAAATGTAGACATTTCCGCATCAATAGTAGATGTAAATGAGTATAAATTGATATTTTCCCTTCATAAAATAGGAAATGGCTGAGTGACACAGCACTGGAAAGAAATGGATTGAAAAGAAAATAATATACAATAATCAGATCACTGTATTGCAGACAAAAAATAAGTGTTGCACCCATTATACAGATTTTTAGAATGAAGATATGCAATGAGCTGTATACAATGTGATCTCTTCTCCTATTCTAATTAAGTTATAACCTGTATGAAGCTCTATAGAAAGGAAATGACCTATGATTTGTAGAAAAGTGTTGTGTATTAACAAGGACATGGCTATTCAACATGGCAAGTCCTAAAACTAAACATAAGGATCCACGCTCATAACTATTTTCATTGGTAGGTTACAAACACATCCGCTTAATGCCGAACCCCTGCCACGACCTAATTACCTACACTCCAAATTGTTCTTACAAGGGAATGACAGTCCATTTGATACAAATTTATGATTAGAACTTATATATGTATTGATGATTTTGCAATAACTCTCCATCTGTCATGAATTTTTCCCAGAAGGTGCCAGACACATAGAGATAATTGACCATCTTCAGGCATCTTCTACACAAACATTTTAACAAAAATTCCCAAAAAATAATAGGAAAACACATCATTTGTCTCATATTAATGATAATCCATATTCCATAAGAACTTAAAAGTAATACAAAACACATCTTTTGTCTCAATATTGAGTAGAATCCTTCATAGAAATTCAAGCATGCCATCATTGAGTCATTAACTCTGATTCTTTGAAACTTACTTCTACATGCCGGTACACATAACAACAAGAGAAGTGGCAAACATTCAGACAACACCGTCCATATACTACAAGCAATAACGAAATAACAATTTTTTTCCCTTCCGCATAGAATTTTCAAATTTGCATTGAACAATGCTAGGATCACAACTTTTTACGTAACGTTTGCCACAACTTGTCACGTGGTGAGTTGTGTAAAAAAGTTATGATTCTAGCATTTTTATTTTGCACCATATGCACCAACAAGTAGCAATAACTAGTGCATCTTTTTTGAACTCATGACCTCACCTTCCACATTGCACGAGTAGGTACCATTTCAGTTAGAGCTTGACAACTAAAATTTATAATTTAGAACCAAAATATAAACTCATGTTCTAATTCTTTCAAATTTAACAATAAGTCAATAACTAAAAAGAAAAAAAAAAAGAAAAAAAAAGAAAAGAAAAAGGAAAATACATAAGTACACCCAAAAATTCAGAGTGGCTTCAAATTAAAACCTGGGTTCCTAATTGTTGCAACTAAAACCCCATGATTCCAAAGATGTCACTATTCCCCCCCTCCATTAGTCTCAGTTAATTTAGACAAACGGAAAGTACATAAACTGCATGTGATAGTCACAGCAAACTTAATTTTATTTTATTTTTTGATAAAAATTAAATTTTAATTCAAGAATTCAGAGACAGTGAGTTTGTTTAGTTCCTAACCAAACTCACTAAAGTCTAAAATACAAAGTTTTATTCATGCCACAAAAACTCGCAGCAACCGAGTTTGAAACTAGAAAGCACATATACTTTATTTAATTTGGTATGCTAATACAACTAATCACTACAAACTTAAAAAATAAATAAATAAATCATCAAATACATCCGTAATTAACATTAAGAAAATCCCATTAACCATATTAGAGCACATAAACGCAAACAACGGCTTCAGAACCGAACAATTCCACAATCCAAAATTGTGGGTTTCCTGATCAGTCTAGATTTCCAAATTAAAATTCCATTCTATTAAATTATAAACAAAAATTAACTAAGCTTTTAAGATTAAGGAAGATAGAAATTTACCTTGGTTTAAAAAAATAAGGAGAAAGTTGAAGAGAACGATAGATTGCGGCGTGTCGTGTAGGATGACAGTGGCACTTCTTTTTTGCAATTTATATATTCTTTCTTTTCCTTGTTAGACAAGGAATCACAGTTGGCTCGAGTTTTGTGAGTTTTTTTTTTTTTTTTTTTGATAAAGGTTTTGTGAGTTTTTCGAAGATGGTACTTTTATTTTTGAAACGTTTGGGTTCACATATTTAATTAAGAGGGTTTTATTTATTTATTTTAAAGTAATTTAAATAAGGGTTTGACTCTCATCCAAAAAAAAAAAAAAAAAAAGTTTTGACAGTTTGATAATAGTTTGGTTTTCTTATTTTAGGTATCCAACCCGACCCATTATATATATATATATATATATTTATATATTTATATAACCAAAGTTTTTAACTTTTTATTGATTTTTCTAGAATTTTTCACATCATTATTATTATTTTTTTAAATAAAATTATTTTTGTTTAGTCTAAATTTAACAAGGAGTGAAACTCTATCTCTCTAACAAGTTCAACTTAAACTCAAACTCATCATTATCATTTTTTTAAAATAAAATTATTTTTATTTAGTCCAAACTTAACAATGAGTGAAACTTTATTTCTATAACAAGTCCAATTTAAACTCAAACTCAAACGTTGATGATTTATCTCAAAATTTGCGAGGTTAATCATAAACACTATATAAGCGGTGCAAATCCCAATATATATATATTTTTTAAAGCTGAGTAAAGGTATGAACTCTTCTTATATTATTTTCTTCTCCTCTATTTTATTAAAAAAAAATTATTTTATGGTTTTTTATGTATTTTTTAAAAAATAATTTTTGTATATGAACTACCAAACTCTTTTTAGCCGTTTTTTACAAGATAAAAAAGCTTGCAATAATTGAAATTTAAGATTGCTGCTATTGCATATGTCTTTGCTTCACCTCACGATATGAAAGTATGTTAATTTTATTGGGCATAAAACTTATATACAATATATTAAAAAGAGGTATGACTTTCATTATTTCAACGTGGACTCTTACTCAACATTTTTTAGCCACATGCTAATAAGGACTTATTACTTTATGAGTTCATGTACTTTTTTCTTTTTCTTATATTTCTCTTTTGAATAGTCATATATTTTTTAAATTGTTTCAATAACTTATTCTTTAATTATATATCCTTTTTGGTATTTTGGAAGTTTTAATATCTGAATTTGTATAGTCTCTCTCTCTCTCTCTCTCACACACACACACACACACACACATATATATATATATATTATCTATAATTTGTAGGCTCTGAATCTTTTGATTCCTTTCAATAGTTATAGTCATGGATTATTCTTTTGAATGTAACCCATCTTTCTTTTATACTTATCTATTGTTTAGTCATATATAGTTTGTCTTGTTTCAATAATTTCTAAGCAGTAAATCATTTGATTCTTTAATATTTTTTTATCTTTCAGAAGTTTTAATATCTCAATTTTTGAGTTATTTTTTTCAAGGGCGACTCTAGGATTTTTGTCCAGGGGGGTCAATAAAAAACATAAATTATATAAAATCTAAAACAAAAGAGACTTGAATATATCAATATCACAACCAAAAAAAAAAAAAAATTCTACAATTGTTTTCTACGAGGTTTCATATTTTGAAACCGTTGCATGATAGATTCATTATCAATCCTACGAGCTATATCTTTTTCAATGTACACAGTCAAACAATCATTCAACCACTGATCTCCCATTCGATTGTGCAATTCATTTTTGATATATTTCATTGTTGAAAAACTTCTTTCCATTGTTGCAGTCACAACAAGAAGGGTCAAAACTAACTTCACGAGCAAATATACCGATGGATATATAACATCCTTATTTGTCTCCACCATCTTTCTAGCAAGGTCCCCAATTTATAAGTTTACAATTCTTTAAATGTTTTATATTTTTATTGTCTTTAGTATTAATGTATTGACCAAGTCACATAACCAACAACCACTCACAACTCACAAGTTACATTCAACAAAATTAAAAAACTACTCACAAGTCACAAATTAGTCAAATAGTCAAAGTGATAAGTAATAACTCAACTTTATATCAAATCAATAAAACACTCACAGCAACTCTACAACACGCCAACACCCAACAGTAAAGAAACTCAAACTCAAGTACTCAACAACAATAAAACACTATAAACTAATAAAAGTAATAATAACCCACTAACCCCACAAGCCCACACACAGTCACACACACGATTAGACTTTAGAGACTCAAAACTGAAAACTCATAACTCAACAACAAATATTAGAAGTTCAGAACACAGTTCTTAACGCCACAGCTCCCACACACAGTCACACGCACGGTCCAAGATTCAAAAACTCAACAAAAAAAATCAAAAGATAACACCACACAGGGGCAGCGGTACAAAACACCATAAACACACTCTCACAGTGAAAGAAAGAGAGAAAGAGAGAGCTGAAAAACCAGATCAAGTGGCAGCAGAAGGCAGACCAAGCGGTGGCGGCAGATTAGTGACAGTCAGGTGGCGGCAGATTTTGTGTGTGTGAAGCAGAGGCAGCCTTTTTCCTTTGGGTTTGGAGAGTGAAGAAGGATAATGAGAGATTTTGGAGGTTAGGCAGCTATAAATTCTTATGTTTTATTTGACCTTTTTTTTATGATTTTTCAAATTTTGATTTATGGGCTTTTTATTTCTGAGATTAAAGACCAAAATTTTCTTTTGGACTTCTTTTTTTTTTTTTTTTCTAGAGTTTAAGTTGGGATTTAAAAAATAAAGGGGTCACCAGGTCAGATTGATGGTGAGGGGGTGCAAATTTGTATTGCAGGAGGTTCAAAATAATTTTTTTTAAAATATTATATATATATATATAAATTTCGGGTCAGGGGGTTCATTTGAACCCCTGACTATAACGTACCGCCGCCCTTGATTTTTTTGCAGTATCTGAAACTGTTTGACAAATTTTTTGTAAGCCATTGCAAGTTCAAGCAATGGCTTCTTCATCAAATTGTAACACAAATTGAAGTTATACAAGAGCAAATTATGCAATGGTGTAGTTTCTTAATCAATTTAAGATTTTATAAAATTATTTTAGTCTACCTCACAAATAGATAAGTTCCTATGCATAACATTGGTTAAGGACTAATATACTATAAAATTGAGGACTTTGACTTTTGATTGACATCATAAAAACTTGCCACATAAGCTTTAGAGTGCTCACAATTTTACACGTCATAATATATATTTTTTAAAGTATAGAAGATTTATTTTTATAAAATTCTATTCGATTGAAACTGTAAGGTCACAAATCCTGCTCCTCTCTCGCTACTATTGAGAATTACAATCAGAAACAAAAACCCAACAAAAACTTGGTTCTCTCTCTTATCTGTTTGCAGTCTCTACTCTCTCAAGCTTGGTATTTTTTTTTTTTTTTTTTTAACTTTTGCATTGCTACAATTGTTGTAGAGGATCCTAAAGAAGTATATGTGAAGCCCTAGAAAGCCTTGACATCCAATTATGTGTATTATGCAGTTATGATTACGATGCAATTCAAATCTTAGTGCTAAAGACCAGCAACAGAGCTTACTGATTGTCTATGCATGGTTTGTATCAATTTTATATAATTATTTGCAGTTGTGATATAGGAATTTCAGTTAGAGAACATGCAACCCTTCAATTTGAAAGTTAAGAATTTGCTTTTGATAATCAAGTGTGCTATTCATAAATCACTGTTGTTTCTTTCTTTCTTCTTCTTCTTTTTTATTTATTTATTTATTTTTTTTTTAAAGTTAAGGCAATTTTTCTATTAATTTGTGATTGAGATATTCTTCTTCAGTACTCCACCATTGAATATTGAAATTGTCCATCTAATTTGATGGAAGCTTTGGGCTGGCACGGTTTACTTTGAAACTTTAAAGCTGAGATGTCAACCTTTACTTCTTTATTATGTTTTGCTTTTTCTACAATTTTGTCATTTTTTGAATTTTTTTTCTTTCAGGTTCATTCTCAAGTGATTTTCCTAAATTAATTTTTAAGTGATTATACCTTTAAACAAAGTGAAATTTATATATATATATATATATATATAGATATATATATAAATATTCCATGCATTGCACGGATTAGTGACTAGTTAATTTAAATTACATTACTAAAGTATCTCTCTTTTTTTTTTTCCCTGAGAATCCTCTATTGTTAATTTTATTTACCCAAAAAAAAGTAAGATTTCTAAAATAATAAAGTAAACACGTGTCTCTCTTTATTTTTTTTAATTTTTTTTTTAATTGGGTTTAAAAAACCTACTAGTATTATTTAATTTAGTATATTAGTGTATACTAATTAAATTTTCTTCAATATTATTTGGATTCAAATGATAGCTCAATGATAATAGTATCTTTTACAATGTTTCATGTATGTAGTTCAAATGCCACCTCCCCTCCCCCACTATTTGCCTATTTAAAAAATGTGGAAAAAAATTGTTTTTTGGTCAACAAAAAACAATGGCTTTTTGACAGAAATTTTTTTCCAATCTTAAAACCAAAGTAGTTATGCTTATGTAGATGATTTAATATGTTTAACTATTTTGAGATAGACTCCATAAGTGTAGAACTCATCTTCATGTGAGATGGATGTTATTCCGTTACTCAAAATGACACTTCTTCTCATTCTTTAAGCAAATCCTTTATTGAAAAAATGAACTAAAAAGTATTAAGAAAAAGGTTGTTGAGGTCTAAAAAGTCACAATGTTGCACCAAGGCCCAAAATGGCACAGAGAATTGAACTCCATAAAAAATAAAATACTTGAGCCTGCAATAAAGGAAAAAGATGGTAGGCCCAAATCCATTAAGGGTTTTAAAGAGGAACCCAAACCCACGAATGGGTAAGCCTTAGAACTCATGAAACGAACGAAAGAAGAAAAGCCCAGTCCGCTAAGGTCAAAAAATCGTTAGGGAGCCCAGTGGTAAGAACTGGGCCAGGATACCTGGGGACTGCTAGGAGCTCAGGATTCTCGGGACGTGCAGCAAAGCCAAGGTTAGATTAAGATGGTTCAAAGGGGGTGCCAAGAAACACAAGGGACGAGAACAGATATATCCCTATCAACCACCCAATGATGCAGAAATGAATCAGAAAGCTTGGGAACCAACAATTCATGAACAAGGGGCTGGTACCTCGGGGAACCCAGAAAGAAGAACCATGAAGGGAAGTAGCTGGGAATCTTTCAACCTGGTAGGAAGGAATCAGCTCACTTAAGAAAAATGACAAAGGGAAAGGCAGCCAAAAGCTGAGTTTGAAAAGGTGAGGTTTAGAAGCCTTGAAGGAAGAAGGACCAAAGGTCAACTCTCTAAGGACACCCCAGAATGGAAAGTCAGCAAGAGACTTTTGGGGAAGAAACATCAAAAGAAGAAAATTATGAGAAATGAGGAAGGAACTAGCCACCAATGTTATTGGCACAACATTGGTTCTGATACCCATGGGAGCAAATGGGGGGAATCAATGGTATCCCGGGAACCCTAGGATGACACTATAAAAAGGGAAAGCAGCTAACAGTGGAAGACATTCAGCAACAATGAATTAGAATAGAATCATTGAGAAAACTCTGTTAGAATTCAAAAAAGAAAGAAAAGAGAGGGAAATACCGCCCGGTATCCTCAAACAGCCACTAGAGAACATACTCAGATTCAAAAGGATTCAAACTTTGCAAGTCTTAGAGGCCTGAAAAGCTACTTAAGTCTGTGATTTTTGAACTTATTTGGACCTTGTAACACGTCCTAGTGAGCATAATGTATTGCACAATTAAGAAAGTAATGGAATATTTCACATTGTCTTAAGGACCCTTAACGTTTTATTCTCTGTCTTTCTTTACCACATTGCCCCTTTATTGTTTCTTGCTATTCAATGCATATATTTCTTGTTTGCTAGCATGTATGTGTTGTAGGATTCGTGCTCTGTGCACTATCTGGTTCGTAATCAACCCATTTAGCTGCAGTGAACCAAGCCCAGTCCCTTAAAACAACAAGTAAAGGGCCCGAGGTCCTTGTTTCTACTTGGGCCTAGGTACTATCCAAAAAGGACCCACACAAAGGTCTTTCAAGATCTATTAAATACATGGGCAACAAGCTCTAGAAGATAAGGCCACAAAAGTTGGAGCACACTTCTCACTTCTCAAATTACTTATCTTTGCCAGCAAATGCCAGATATGCTTGATGATGGTTGTTCTATTCCAGTCCACAATCTTCTTCCAGTCCAATCCCCCTTTAATTAGGAAGAAATATTTTCTCCCAGCTTGCTTCTCAATTTCCTTGATGACTTCTGTAGAGAAAATGGAAGTGTTAGTATAATTAATACACTTACATGCCAAACAAGACAGATTGAATCAACTATAAACTAAGATAGACCATGTGCTTATTCTAGCAACAATCTTATCAATTAGCAACCTGCAATCTTTAGAAGCAAGCTTACTAAAAATGGAAACATGCCTAAGTACTCAACAAAATATAAATATTAGAAAACATACAAAATATTGCCTTCATTCTAACCCAAGAAGTCATATACCACCTTACCCCATATGTGCATTGTTTGAGTGATGTTTGTGTGGGGGTGGGCTCAAATCATAGGTCAAAAACAACTTGAGCCCCGGTCTCCAATGACGACAAAATAAGAAAATTTGATCCAAAAGAGTAAAAAAAAAAATTGTTTTCAAAACCCTAGCTTTACATATACAAATGCATACACATAATTAACCATGTGTACAAAGAATTGGTCCATGCGTACCCAAATGATGTCTGGAATAGTATTTTTTAGAAATATTTTTTCAAAAGAATTGATGCAAAATCCATACCCTACACCTTATTTTTCACCTATAAAAAGAGCCTTCCGAGCTACACTAAAGTATCAACAATCGTTTAGAGGAAAACACTATAAAGAAAGATCGATAAAGTCCTCAATAGAGTTTTTCAAAAGAAAAGGATTGGGAGTTTAGGAAACACTATAAAGAAAGATCGATCAAGTCCTTAACAGAGTTTTCAAGTGAAAAGGATGGGGAGCTTCTTCCTAAGTTCTTTCTCTAGTTTTAAAGATTTTTCTGTTAGAGTCATATTTTCTATGTAATTGGCTAATCTTTTGACAAAACGCACTTTACTTGTAATTGGATAGATCTAAGATGGATTTAATATATCAAGAAGTATGTTGAACAAACATATTAAGTGGTATCTTTAAAGTCATGAAGATTGATCCAAGAAATAAGTGAAGAAAAGCTGTTTCATTAAGTCTCGACAGAAGCTCGACAGAAGCTCAACAGACCTAGAACTCATATACTCTGTGTGAAGCTACTACGCTTGTACACCTTAGAGTTTTGTAACCAAGTGCTTCTTGATCTTCATCGTTTATGAAGTGAAGGACTTTGCAGTTAACAACAATCATTTAAATTGCTGGAGTTAGTCACGTACTGGGATTCGTGCAAAGAAGTTAATCACAAATTGGAAATTTGTGTAACAAAGGAAAGAAGGATACTACAAGATTAAGTCCAATTGGGTTTTGGAGTGAAGGTTCAATTATAGGTTGGTATTTTGGAATAGGCCAGAGTAGTGGTAAGATTCTTTATACTTGTAACCGCTTGATTATTGACTAGTGGATTCTTAGAAGTGGTGACCTTAAATTCACTTGGTGGAGTTTTTACCTTGCAAGAGGTTTTCCCCATTTGTCAACAAATCACTGTGTCAATTTAATTTCCGCTGCATTTAGTTTATTTGGTAATTTATTGGTGCCTTCACAATTTGCATTTAATTTGACCTAATTAATTCAATTACTCAAGTTAATTAATTTCGTCTCTTAACCCAACATTTTCTTTAATCAAAACTTTTATGGGGTTGTTGATCTTTAAGTTTAAAACTTTTCTAACTTGTGTTCGTCTCTCTTTGGTATAATTATTCTACCTAAAGACCGAGGGGAGCGTTCGAGCTTCAAGAGTTCTTTCTTTGTTTCGAGGTTGGTCTTCTTCCTTTATGTTTTCTATGATTCTTTTTATTTTTTTTAATATTCTTCATCTTAATTTCTTTTTTCTTTTTTTCCTATCTTTAATTATTAGGTTAGAAATATGCCTAAGATAGAGATTAGTTTTAGTTAGGGTTTCTACCTCTAAGTGTGTACACAACACCTAACTTGCGTACTCAGCTTCAGTCATGCATATGCAGTAACTTTTCAAAACCCTAGGATTTCTTTTTTTATTCTCCTTTCTTCGGTGAACGTGTATTTGTGATTGTTTTTCAAAATATGTTATAAATATGTGATTAAGTTGAACCCTAGAGATTGGATACCCATCCCTTGTGTATGATTGAATTGTGTCCATTTATATTTTCTTAAAGCGATTTGCGTGCTTAGAATAGATCCCGCTTAGGGGAACCCTTACTAAAATACAACTAGGAGGTACGAAGTGACAATCAATCCATTTGATCAAACGGAATTGGATGCCTAATACTTTTCCAATTACGTACCCTAACTCCAAACTGATAGTATGGTAACATTAGACCTCTGCATTAGGGTCAAGAGAGATTCCCAGGCCTAAACTTGGTAATGATTGTCATTCTTTACCCTAATCATGACTTAGTGGGATATTCCCATGTCCATCTTTAGGATGGGTCCACACCATTCAACACCCAAACCTAGTCTATCATAGGGCAAGACAATCCAAGGAACCACGTTGGTTTGGTGGCGCTCACACTAACACTTATGCACTACACAAGTTCATTTGATATATGGATTCATCCATCGAATTGAGTAGTGAAGATTTAATGCCCCTATGCTAAAAATAATATTGTCAATTCTGTTTCGTTTCGGCTAGAGTGATAGGAAAATTCCATTCCAGTTTGTTTACTAGTATTTCTTTTATATATATATATATATATATATATTAAATTACTAGTATGAATAACATCCTATTCCACCTCAGCATAAATTTTGGTCCATTTCGTTATATTTCGTCCAATAAGAAGATTTTGGCTGAAGCAGTAAGCAAATTCTGTTCCGGCTAGTTAACTGGTATGAATCACATCTTATTCTACCTTGACTTAAATTCCAATCCATTTTATTAAATTACATTCTGTAAGATGATTTTGATTGGATTGTGAACAAAACTTTATTTTTTTTCCCCTAATGTCATTTTCTTTTTTGTTTTCATTACTCAACTCACCTATGACATGTTTCTTTTTTCTTTTTTCATTAACTGTATTTTTTTCATTACTTGACTTACATATGATTTGTTTTTCCTATATTAAAAAAAAAAAATTCATTCAGCTTACTATATACGAACTACCAGTCAAGGTAGAATAGGATGTGATTTATATAATGATAATATTAAGAAGATGTAATATTTAATTTTAAATTGATAAATGACAAGTTTCTCAAAAAAAGAAAGATAAATGACATGGTAGAGAACACTATGTAATGAAGAATTAGCAAATATATATCTAAAATAAAATTAGCAATAACCTCCAAATTAGGAATACACCACTATCAAAATATTCTGTTTCATCCAAATAATTAATTGCTTTGACGAACGTTCATACTTGGCTACTTGCTCTGTTGACGCCACGTGCAAATGCAAAGTCTGTCTTGATACAGACCCAATATTGATCAAAATGCAAGAGAGATACAATGTCTAGGAAAAGCTCGAACATTATTCATTAGTTATGCACTAATTCTTTCCCACGGCTCTTCAAGTCTTGAACAGCTACTTCTCAACAACAACAAATAAAACGGTCTTGAACAGCTACCCATATGATAAGAACGGTTAATTGAACCCAGTACCCACAACCGGAAAGTCTGGAATCTTATTAATTTTATGGATGTTGACTCTCTCTCTCGAGAGAGAAGCATATATAGTTAGACTCCTACACTCTCGACAAAGAGAGAGAGAGAGAGAGTAGCATAAGATAAAAATCTTGTCCTATAACTTTTCTTTTTATACCCCTTGACTGCCTGTGAAGTCAGTTCAGCTCTCCCGCTCTCTAGACTCGAAGAAAAGAATAGTTTTTACACGTTTTGAAATGAGGTCGCAGGAAAAAGAAAGTTTTAGGTCATGTGCATCATAAATAGGTCTTTTTCTGGATGATGTCACAAAAATTCCAATAACCATGGATAGGGAGGCAACGAAATATATAATTCTAGTTAAAAAAAAAAAAAAAGACTAAATATATAATTGATTTTAAGATTAAAAAAATTATATATATTTGTATCCATTCAAATATTCAATATTAATTTTTTAAAATAAATTATTTATCAAAATGGAATTCAAAGTCATTTAAATCCTAAAATAATCTCTGATAGAATTTGTACTAAGGGTGTGTTTAGATACCGCTTATTTTGCTGAAAACTGAAAATACTATAGTAAAATAATTTTTAAATGTGTGAATAGTGCCGTGGGACTCATTTTTAATAAATGTTTGTATGAAAAAAGAGGTTCGTGGGTCCTGTGAACAGTGCATGAGACCCACTGGAAAGCTAAAACGCGCTTCTCTCAAAAAAAAAAAAAAAAAAAAAAAAGAAACCAAAATGCAGACGCTGAGGAAATAATCAATATCCAAACGTACAATAAGTTTGCGGTAAGTTTCATTTCAATGTATAAAGTTATATAGTCCTTTAGAAGTCTGTATTATTTTATATTGCAAAACCTAATTTTGACAATATTTTTTACTAAATATTACTCATATTGTAGTTACACTAGAAGCATGAAGAGTAGGTAAAATCACTTTTTAGACAAAATGATAGTTTGTTGATCTTTTAATTCTTATTAACCATTTGGTACAATTTACAAAAGAAATAATGATGAATGTTAAAATTTTAAACGTGTGCGCTTCAAATTTACTATCATCCTATTAAAATTTTGAAAAAAATTAAAATAGGAAAATGTATGTTTGCACACATATATAAGTGTAAGAAATTAACTAAGAATATAAATAAAAGAGTAATTTTGCTTAAATCCCCATAGTCTCCTGTTAGAGTCTCAATCATTCGAGTCTCGCAAATCCTAAATTTTAATTAGGCCTATTAAATAGGCTCATGACCTGGAATTTGAGCCATTCTTTCAAAAGTATATAAGGGATCATAAGAGTTGACTGAATAAAGAAAAGAGATCCTCAATTGCATATTTAGATTTTTATACCTAACCTCTTTGAATTCACCAACATACAAGAGACTCTAAAGTGAATATGAAGATTGGTATTGCTGACTAGTAATCAAGTTGAAATCATAGTACATCAACACATTCAAGCTGCTATGAAACCTTCAAGGTGGCCGTTGAAGTTGCGAGTGGGAAGGCTCGTGTTGGCAAAATTCATATTAAAAGAGCCCAACTAGGTTGGAGCTGTAAGCAGTTACGTGAGTAAATCATTACCAATTGTAACAATACTCTATACTTAACACCTTTAATTTTTCACCGATTAGGAAAGTAATTTCTGTGATAAGACTAAATTAGAACCAATAAATCTTGCTATATAGAATTTGTTGTAAAATATTTTAAAAATATTATAGATATAGCACTTCTCATTTTACAAAATAATAAATCTTTTTCTAACTTTAGGAAAAGATAAGGGCAGCGTTGTGATAAAATGTTATTGGCGCAAATAAAAAGTACAGAAATTAATGTCTAGTCAAATGTTTGACTATGATGCTGTTTGCTCTTTCGATGTTGATATCAGTTAAAAAAATTTCCACATTGATGGACCACGATGGCCTATATAGATGTTCGAAATGATAGTGTTTCCTTTAATGCAATCAAATGCTAAGATTTAAAAAAAAAAAAAAAAAAGAATAAATGCTAAGCACATTACCACCTAAAAATAGCAAAAGTTAAGATTAATAGTTGAGAGAAATGAGGGGTTCAGGGAGAGGTGGTGAAGTAGGAGACCCTCGGAAAGTTAGCCATCCATTATGCAGGTTTAGAGTTCGAAGAGTTAGAGTTATGCAGAAAGTGTATATAAAGAAATCAACACCGAGCTTTCAACCTCAGCTTTACCAAGCAAGGTTAGTGAAAAAAAAGTCTCATTTGTCTTCTTTTGTTAGTTTATTACTTTCTACCTACAAATTGGATATTGATACACCAAAACATCCCAAGAAAAAAATGCTCGAAAAACTTGAACTACAAAACCAAAGTGGACAAAACAATCCTTAAACTCTCTAGAATCCTTAGTATATATTTGTCATCAAAATTAAGAGTAGGAAAGCATTACACACGTGATGAAGAGACAGAATAAGAGAGAAGAAGTCACACCTCTCTCTCTCTCTCTCTCTCCATCTTTAGCAACATGTGATGATTACTATATTTATTATTGGGTCTAACAAATGCTCACTAAAAATAATCTTCGATTAATCCATGTTTTATTTAACACATAAAACAATGATTATGCTAGCCTACAACATATAAAAAAAATAAAAAATAAAAAATAAAAAGAAAGAGGCTTCATAATATAATAATAGGGATAATTGCATATAGCTCAACTGTGTTTAAGGCATGGTTTTAAAAACCGGAACAATCAAAAAATCATATTATAAAGTGGTTTTCAGTTCTATGGTCCAACTAGGATCGAATTGATGGTTAAAGCAGTGATGTCATAAATAAATAATTAATAATTTTAAATTTATAAAAAAAAAATTATAAGGTCTTTTTTATATAACTAATAAACTAATAATGGTAAATATGTTAAGTTAAAAAATATATAACTTTTAACTTTTTTTAAACGATTTATGTAAGCAAATTTATGAATTTATGTTGTATTTGGTTATTTATAAGTATACATAAATTTATGAAATCAAATGCTAATGTTTTTTATAAATAAAAAAATGCCAACGACTAAATACAACTTGTATTGCATGCCAACAAAGTGGCACAATAAGGACCACACATATTGAATGGAAAAGAAATTTAAAAGGTCAAGAAAAGTACGAAACTTGGCACTCCATTAATATCCCCACCCACCCCTCTTTCTTTGCCTCTATTTCGGCATTTCAGTTTCATACTCTCACTTTATTTCATAGTTTCAGTCTTTCACTACTTCACATACACAGGAGACTGAGAGAGCATCTACATGAATCACATGATTTGAAATAAAGAGAAGCCAAACACGCGTAACAAACACACAAAGAAACACAAATGAAACCCAACCAAATAAACATAGAGATAGAGATCCATTAGAGCACAGGGATCGTTGATGTGTACCGAACCACTGGACTTCAAAGTCATTTATTGAATCAAATTTAAAAACTTGTACAGCCTAGTTACCACTGTGCCAATCCACCACCACACAAGTGCTGGAGCCTTCATGGTTTGGAACAAGTTTTTTTTCTTTTTCTTTTTTCTTTGTTGAAACAATCAAACTACTGTGTTTTTGACATTTGATCAAACCGCCCTAAAACCAGTTAAATCGTACCCATTCCTGGTTTTCACAGTTGAACCTGTAATTTCTGCTTTTTTATGCTTTTTTGTGTAATTTTTAGTTTTGCAAGTATATCGGACCAGATTGATGTCTTTCCCGGTTGAACTGGTCGAACTGTCCGATCCAGTCCGATTTTTAAAAACATGGTTTAAGGCTTAATGTCAACTTTTTTTTTCCTTCAAAAAACAAGTCAACTTATTTTTTATGTGACAGTGTTTTCCCAGACTATTTATAATAGAAAGAGTAACGTTTTAGCCATAAATTATTTTAAAATATTTTTAATTACAAACTATTTTTGTGGCCAATTTTTACTGGTTTATTTTTACTTACCACTAAAATCACTTTTTCGCTTATCAATAACCACTTACCACATCAGCAATTTATAAAATAACTTATAAATAAAGCATTTTTCTAAGAGCACTCACATCAGAGGGTGTATAATAAAAAAATGTGTCAATTTGACACATTAAAAAAAAAAAAAAAAAAACCTACCCACATCAACAAGCCAAAATTGTGTGAATATGCTTTGTTTTTAAAGTAATTGCGTAAATTTACATTGTCACTATCTATTTTTTATTTAATTTTTTATGTTTCTTTATGTATCCCAATTATAAAGAAAGAGATCTCGATTTTAAAGAAAGAAAGTGGATGGTTGTTGTTATTGTATATAAAGAAAGAGAAACAATTTAAAAAAATCAAATTAAATTGATATTGTAATAAAATATAGTATAAAATAAATAATCTGATATGAGATGTTTTGGAATGTGAATATGTAAAATAACAAAAAGTAGGTTATTATAGATTGCAGGGTATCCAGTTTCATATCCTCTAATGCGAATAGATAATTTGATGCAAATACTTTAATGAAAATATTGGAACCAACTTTCTTTAACTTTTCTGTTTTATTTATCAATATGATGGTTACATATGCTTAATTGTGGTTTTTGTTCACTTTTACCGTTTGATTATATAGCATTCTCAACCATGCTCATTGTTTATGATTGGCAAAGTGAGCAAGACTTCATATCCTCTGCCCCATGCCACGAGGTCTTCATTTTTCTGATAACATCACTAATTGGCCTAATCCAAGTGGATTATCAAAGCAAAAGTCTGTCACCATTTGACACACACCCCATAAGTATGTGGACTTTCTTTGCGGCAATCAACATCTTCAGCATGGGACTTGCAACTAAGATGGAGCTCCAAACTCGTAGCCCAAGCTACTCTAAAATTCTCAGCCATGTCATTCTCATCTCTGGAGTTCTTTCTTCAGCCTCCCTAGCATCAACTTTATTTCCTGGATTGTTTATCATATTGGTCATCTTAGCTATAATGTTAATATATATACCATATAAGCATATGTATAAATGGATTGTGAGAGCAAATTCCCAAGTATGTAAGATCCTTAATAGGTTTCTGGGTTGTAATATGATGCAGCGGCAACATTTGCCTATGTAACTTTTTTGTTAAAAATTGTACCAGAATGCAAGAATGAAGAATCCATTCAAGTTGTAGCAAAGATGTCACCAAAGTAATTCTTATTGTTTTTTTTCTTAAAGACACCTAGAAACAGGTCCAGTGTGAGATTCGAAGAACTTGTTTTTTTTTTTTGTGTGTGGATATTCTTGTGTTTTGTGGTTCTTTAGCTTGTCTGAAATCTTGTTTTGTTTGCTTAAATTGAGTTGCAAGTTGCAACTGAGATTTAAGGTGACAATAGCAGATATTATTGTTAGTATGGACTGTATCTTGATGTTTGTTAATTATAAAATAACTCCATTAGCCCGCAGATATAGTAAATAAAGAAGCCACTCTGCTATCCATTAAAAAATTTAGCTACAATGGGAGAAATGTGGAATCCAGAGTTCTATATGGATTTGTATTTGAAAAATTTTAAGATGCTCCGTACTTTACCTTGATTTTTCTTTGGCCAATCTAAATTTGTCATCACTTCCAATTGTCTATATAATCCATCAATTTTCTGTAACATAACAAAATGATGTTGACCTTATCGACGTGAAGCTAAATTATACATCATGTTGCCTTTGTCACCCCAAGAAAGATAAAGAAATATATACACAACTGTAGCAAATGTCAGGTACAGCTATCCAGATGCAATCATGTCTTGTATATACAAATGCTAATAAAGTTAAATAATGACTATTAAAGTTATAAAGTGCCTAATAAAGTTAGAAACTAGCAATATGAAAGCTGCACACAGAACTCAATGAAATTTTATCTGTTTCATAAGCACATTGCATTATCATGAAATTTCTTGCCCCTTTTGTGAGCTCTTGAATCACCAAGACGTTGTAAAATATGTAAACTTTCAAGATGCTCAACAACATCCTTCATAGTAGGACGGTTCCTTGGAAAAAACTCGATGCAACACATCCCCAACTCTGTAATTGCAATACCATCTTCAGCATGATAACCCCAGTCTTCTTGCAGGCTGTTATGGACAAGAGAACACTGGGGTTTGTATTCCTTCTTGGCCCAAACATGCAGTAGACGGTCCAATACTATGTCAGATTTTTCCAGTTCACTAGTTCTTTTGGCTATTAGTCCCAGGAGAATAACCCCAAATGAAAATACTTCACTGCTTGTATCCCAATCACCCCCTGTATATCCATTCAATTTTGAGTTTAGAATTACGAAAAATACTAAATGGTGTACTATTGAAAACACCAACCCTATGGATGCCATAATAATTAAGAATTGAACCAAAAATTAATGTACAATAACAAGACATCAAAACAAAGTCAAGTCAAATAATCTTTGAGATGTAGGCAAGTGAGAGGGGTGTATATGCTACTTTGCCGTAACTTTTTTCAGTGTTGTTTACTAATTCTGATCTTATTAAGATCTTAAAACCAGAGATTGTAGTCAATGAATGAAACTTTACAGTTAGGTTTAACTAAGAGTAGCATGCTAGCGGTTGGTGAAAAAAAGCCTCATAACTAAGAGAAAGTAGCATATTTTGATGGGTTTCTAATCTCAGTGAACTATCATAACTTTTAAAGATTAAACTCAACTAAACAAAGCCTCATATACATATGAAAGGACTCATTCAACAAATATATAGGGCTATATTAATTATTACATGCTGAAACCATGTCCTTCCTCATTTCTATTAGAGCTAAGATTATTTATCTTATTGCAGCTAAGCTGCTAATTTATTCATCTATCACATGTATAATTCCTTTTTTTCCTTCTAATCTATAGATTGCAGGGTGTCCTGTTTCATCTTTAATCAAACAAGAGTGAGTATTACTGAATAATAAGAAACCAGAGAAAAGAGTAATAAGAGGAAGAGGAAGCACCTCGTAGAGTAAAATATGGATTATGACAGCGAATAGGCATTGTTATTTGCTTATTTTGCCTACTCATTTCATCAATTATCCCTTTGCCAATTTGTCCAAAATCAATTAGTTTTGGCTTGAAATCCTATAAATAAATACAAATAAATAAATAAACACAAAGACTTATATCATCAAGGTAAACTGCAAAGGCATGGAAACCAATAAATTTAAGGGAATTTTTTTTTTCAATTAGTTCATGTGTAAGAAGAAAAAAGATTTAAGCCTGACCCAATCAACCACTATATGAGATGCATTGATATGGTAGATCAGATAAGGCTTGTCCTGACCATGAAGAAATTTAAGGAGGCGTGCAATTTCAAGAACAACATTGATCCTCTGAAGCCAGTTGAGATCATCTGTATTTGTGTGTACATATAGATTAGCAATTAGGCAGTGGTGTATCAACAATTCATGTACAGCACAATACGAGATCTAAAAACCTCAAATAAGTATCCATTATTGAAAGCAACTTAACCAGAATCTCAACTTCTATGTAATATACCAAGAAATGGGGGGCGGGGGAGGGGACAATTATCCAACATATAATCCCACCCCGGAAAGAGAAAAAGAAAAAAAAATTATCAACCATGTGTATTTTTTTGTTTTTTTTGTTTTTGTTTTACTGAAGTGCACATGAAGTTCCTGTTTTAGAATGTACATACAAGTGCAGTTAACATAGCCTCTCATCTACAATGGTAAATTTTATGTGGATATTACTGCGCACAAGCAAATCCATCATTTCATGATAGTGTCACATTGCACAAGTTGCTTCTACATGATACTTTGAATTTTAAAGATTTTTTTTTTTTTTTGAATTTTAAAGATGTATGTTGATGAAAGATCTTTTTTTTTTTTTTTTTTTTCCCCTTATAACAAAGTATTCCATCATTTATTTCAAGACAACGTTTTGAGAAGCAAAACTTTTAAGGAAATAAAGATACAAAACATCAATTGAGTGTACCTTTCACCATTAGGTTCTGCAAACTATCTAGTGGACTGAGGTCATAAACAACACCCTTTATTTCTTCTTCAAAGCAATAACCAATCAGTTTTGCCAAGTTGGGATGACTGTTCATAGTTGGATTTTTTAAAATTTCAACTTCTTCCTACAACACATACCAAACCAGTAACTAATTAACAACCACGAGAAAAGTCAATAATTTTTTCTTGGAGAGAGAGAGAGAGAGAGAGAGAACCAATTCAAGAACTTACTTTAACCATCAAACACTCATCATATGGGAGGAAAGCCATGTTTTCGGATTTCTTATCCCAAATCTTTACCATTACATCTTGACCTTCTGTTCCAGTCTTGACTCCTTTAATCTTTCCTCTATATAATTTGCCAAATTGAATTACTCCAACGAGGCTTTTGGTGTTGAAATTGTTGGTGCACGCTTTTAAGTCCTCTGATGTAAACACTTCTAACTTCGCAAAATCCATCTTATTGCCATGCAGCTTTGCCCATGAAAAATCTTCGAACAACCACTCAAAACAAAACAGCTACTTGAGCAGAAAAGATATGCATAGCTGAAACATATGATTATCATAGGATATAGCATCATTTCTTCCCCCAAAAGCTATGCCAATGGTTGTATCAGAGAGTAGAAATTGTCAAAATTTTAAGCATATTAAAAGGTAGATTGTTTTTGAGATCGAGTACATCACCCAAAAAGTCAAATTCGACGGATAAAGCAAAGAACCTCTAGGATCAAGGCTTGGGATGTGATAGACCATGTGATGAAGAAGAAAACCTGGAAAAAATAGAAGTAAATGCAAGTTTAGAACGACCATCCATGTTTCCACTTTATAATTCAATTAAATATTGCATAGAATATTAAATATATCCGATGTTTTATCCTCAAAACTCTTATTACATATTAAATATTACCTCAAATCTTTTTCAACCCCTTTCATTAATATGTCACGTGCAATATTGTATAATTATGAACGTGTCATTATTATTATCATAAGTTTCCTGGTTGACCAATTCCTACAAGATTGAAGCCATAACCAATGTGGTCCAGAGTTTGACAGTTGTTACAGATATGGGAACTCTTAATGCGCGTTTAGATTCTTGGATAAGAAATTAAAAATGGGTTTGTAAGTTTGGGGAGGAGCTTTGCCTATTGAACAAGGCGTAAAGTCACCATTAGAGAGAGAGAGAGAGTATACAAAATTTGCTATTCTCTTATGGCCTCAAAGAAATACTCCATTGATCATAGAGTGGAATTGTATAATACTACAAACAAGTTGCATAAAACACCAGCATCCGCTTAATTTCTCATGTACATAAGCAGCTCCAGTGCTCCACAACGAGGGACCAATTTCTTCTTCACTAGCATTATAATTTTGGAACTGTATAAGGGTACATTACAATCAAATAGTCAAATTATTACAAAAAGTGATGATAGGGAGGACTTGGTTTTGGTTCATGCTATATTTATATAAAAATAAAAATAAATTTTAAAAATAAAAAATAAAAACAACAAAAGTGAGTTGTGCAATTTTAAATATAAAAAATTAATTGCTATTTTTTCATCTCAAAAAGTAAAAAGAATTATTTGTTAAAATAAACATATTATAATGATATTTAAATAAAGGACAAAGTTTAGCCTAAAAGTTACAACCTTATTCAATATATATATATATATATATATTTTTTTTTTTTTTATTGGGATGAATTTTGACAAATTTACCATTGGATTACATTTTCTTCTTATATCTTTCATAACATTAATGCCTCACTTTTACATCTTCTTATATCTTCCATAACATTTTCTTCTTCTTTATACTCTCTCACCAAGTTTAAACACTAAACACGCACACACACTTAAAACCTCACTCTACTATTATAAGAGTTAGACTATTTTGTAGTGGTACTTTGGGTTAAGTAATGTATTTAAACTTAGTAAAAAGTGTAATTAAGTGTGTGCGTGTTTAGCAGTTAGTTTGTTTCTAAAAAAAATGTCTTGGTAACTAATATAGAAATTTACTAATAACAATTACATTTTCCCTTTTGTATGATTTGTTCTGGTCCTTCTTGATCATAATTGTGGGCTGTTGTCCATTTAAAAATAAAATAAAAATTTAAAAGCTGTTGTTGCATCGGGTGTTCACATTGGCATTACTCCAGGGTTGATTTTCAGCCAGCCCTTCAATTGAGTGTGACTACAAAAGCCTCCCATTTAGGGTTTTATAGACACAAAGAGATAGAGCAATTTAACAGCTGATTCACTAGTCCAGCAATCTCTCTCTCTCTCTCTCTCTCTCTCTCTCTCTCTCTCTCTCTCTCTCTCTCTCTGTGCGCGCATTTAGAGTGTTCTATCTTCTATCTGTGTGTTTGTGTGAGGATTTAGATTGTGAGCTTTGAGTGTATTGAGTGTAGTAGTGTGCACCACCATAGGAGGTCACATTCATGTTTTTCAGTTCATGAAGGAACGCAGAACAAGATCGTTGGTGTTATGAACGATTGGAATAAGACGGGAGAGCTGTTTAGGTAGCGTGAAACAACCTTGGTTCATACTTCATAGTGGCTTAACAACACAGGAGGTATGCCATAATCACACTTTTTCCTGTTGTTATGTTTTGTAACAACAATAAACCTAATGCTATTATTTAACTATATGGGGAAATCTTATTAGAAAAGAAAAAGCATTTACCTAATATCAATCATGTTAGAAAAGATAAAGCATAGGTACGATCGATACCATGATAAAATATATGAGAAAATATAAAGAATTAACAACACAGGAGGTATGCCATAATCACACTTTTTCCCATCGTTATGTTTTGTAACAACAATAAACTTAATACTATTATTTAACTATATGGTAAATCTTATTAGAAAAGAAAAAGCATTTATCTGATATCAATCATGTTAGAAAAGATAAAGCATAGGTACGATACCATGATAAAGTATATGAGAAAATATAAAGAATTAACAACACAGGAGTTATGCCATAATCACACTTTTTCCCATTGTTATGTTTTGTAACAACAATAAACCTAATACTATTATTTAACTATATGGGGAAATCTTATTAGAAAAGAAAAAACATTTATCTAATATCAATCATGTTAGAAAAGATAAAACATAGGTACAATCGATACCATGATAAAGTATATGAGAAAATATATAGAATTAACAACACAGGAGGTATGCTGTAATCACACTTTTTCCCGTTGTTATGTTTTGTAACAACAATAAACCTAATACTAATATTTAACTATATGGATAAATCTTATTAGGAAAGAAAAAGCATTTATCTAATATCAATCATGTTAGAAAATATAAAGCATAGGTATGATACCATGATAAAGTATATGAGAAAATATAAAAAATTAACAATACAGGAGGTATACCATAATCACACTTTTTCCCATTGTTATGTTTTGTAACAACAATAAACCTAATACTATTATTTAACTATAAGGGAAAATCTTATTAGAAAAGAAAAGGCATTTATTTGATATCAATCATGTTAGAAAAGATAAAGCATAGGTACGATACCATGATAAAGTACACGAGAAAATATAAAGAATTAAGTAAAGAAGACAGAGAAAGAGAAATAAAGAGAAAATGTAGGGAATTAACATAGTTTAAACTTAGAGGCATTCATACACAGTGGAAGTCTCTTGATGATGATATCTTTACTAATAAATTCTATATTTTACAATGAACCCATTGGAAGGTATTTATACTAGGCTAAATCTTAGAGTAACTATAGACTAACCCAAAGTTAAAATATTTGCACTACAAGTGGCTTTAGAATTACTTTAGTTGCATTATAAAAAATAAAAATTACTTCGTTGCATTGCAAATGAGATTACGACTACCTTGCTTGCACTCCAAATAAGATTATATATGGTGATCAACATGGATTAAAATTATACAACTAGCTAATCCAAGCAATGGAAATTGTTGAACCAAATGTTAACACATCTAGGTTTAGTTTCTCTAATTTCAACAATTTAAAAGCTGAATTATTCTACATATTTGTTAAAAAGTACACTTTAAAGAATATCAATATTTTAGTATCATAAGATGCATAATCATAAAAATAATATATTTGTTTATATAGTCGTTGTACACTGAGGTAGTTGTGTACCTTTTGTGATAGTGTATTTTATGTGATACGTTTGCCTAATAAGCCAAACTCAATAAGGCATAAGAAATCTAATGATGGGGGTACAACAAAATGCAAATCTTCAGTTCATACGCTCAAATATATGTATAAGCATTTGATGTAGACATGTAGTCATCTAGTCATAACATAAAAATAGGCTTTTGTATTATAACTTCAATGATTTGAGTGCATGGTACCTACCTTTAACCCATGCATAAAGTGCTTTTGTGTGTGTATATATATATATATACAAGGATAAGGAAATGGATATAAAAAATAATGGGATGAAACTTATACAAATTTTATTTAACTACACCTCAAAAATAACATTATCATACATGATAGGTAGAGCTTGGCATAAGCAATTACTTAGCTAATTGGTAAATCTATTGAAATACATAGCCAAGTAATGTTTGAAACTCATATTCTCACTTTCATAATAACTAAATATTATCCCAAACTAAAATCAAACGAAAATTATAAGAGCCAGAGGGCCTATGATGGTGAATCAACATACACATATGCACACACAAACATAAGCTAAGATTGATTTGCCAAAAACAGTAAAACGCATTGAACCGAAATAGAGATGAAAGAAAGAATAAAAAATCCATCACATAGATGACAGAAACAATAAAAATTCTACCAAAAAAAAAAAAAAAAAAAAAAAGAGAGAGAGAGAGATTAATCACCTTTTTTTTTTGTAAGCATAACATGGAAGGAATGGGAGAGAGAGAGAGAGTAGTACAAGGAGTAAGAATAAATTAATATGAAAAAGAAGATGGAAGAGAAAGGGTTAAAGTCACGATAAGGTTTGATAATATAGGAGAGAAAAAGAGTCAAAATATGAGAAAAAAAGTTGGACTAAGTGTAACGGCAAACTAACTAAGATGGAAGAGAAATGGTTGGAGCAAGAGTAATGGTAGAGTGTGAAACTGTGGGAGAAAAGAATAGTAAAAAAAAAAAGTAAGAGAAAGATTGTAAAAATTGGATTAGTAAAGTGGGGGATGGAATAGCCAAAAATTTAAGAAGACATAAATTGATTTGCTAGTGACATGACATAATATGTAGCTAGTGTCGTGACATAACAGAAGTTTTAGCAAAATTAAATGCAGAGACTCCATTGTTACTCGTTATATAGACAACAGACTTAGGCCTATTGAGCCTTGAAAATTTTAACATCTCCCCTCAAACTAAATTTAGAAGTTTCAAGACATCTTGACTTTGGAAAGAAGGTGAGTCCTTGAAGGAAATCATGATTAGATGTGTGGACAAGTAAGACCAAACTAAATGAAGAGCATATGACAATCTAGATTGAAGGTGGAATGCACAAGATGGATCGAACCAAACTAAATGTGCAGAATACTTCTTAAAGGCGTGGTTTGAAAAAACTATGACTGAAGATGACAGCGATGAATGACCATAAAGAAGGCCTAGTAAATGATTAGAGACATGATCTAAGTAACTCTAGAGATTATAAAGATGCATGAACAAAAAGAAAGTCAATAAAAGAGGCTATAGATCAGCAAGGTCCATGCTACTTAGCTTGGATAATAGAGGGCACTTGTTTAGAAGAAAAGCTAAAAACCCAATACAAGAGAAATATGCACGTTGCCTATGGAATGGTAGTTGAAATCATCAAAAATTGTTTTATCAGAAAATATCATATCTGATATCAACTTCTCAAGATGTTATCCACGACAGAGGATAAATCGAGTCTAATTAAGCCATTAGGAATGGCTAGCAAAGACAATAAAAGTAGATAACTTAGATACTATTCATGATAGGCGATAAATCGGGATGCCTGCCTAACAATTAGAAATATGGATTAGTGGAGGCTACTAAAGATTGACTTTGATACTCTGTTAGAAAATATAAATCATAATTCGGATACCATGTTAAAGAAGAGAAGACAGCTATAACATCATGATAAAGTACATGGGGAAAATATAAAGAAGAAAATAAAGAAGGTAAAGATAGAAAGAAAAATAAAAAGAAAAAATATTGGGAATTAACATAGTTTGAACTTAGAAGCTTAGAGCATTTGCAACATTGTAGCTAAATAGCTAGCTACACCAAAATACAAAAAAGACTGGTGCAGCAATGGAGCTAAAGCTAGAAATTTTAGCTTCTCAGTTACAGTGTACATCTAAAGATAAATGTGCACTATAGCTCAAAGGTAAAAAAAAAAAAAAAAACTATTTTATGTTGTGTTCACACTAATCAGAATATTTTAATATTATTTTTTTCTTTTCTTTTCTTCTCTCCTCTTTTCCATTTCTGCCCCTTGCTCATCTGTACTTAGTCTCACCCTCTTCGTTTCTGCCCGTTGTTGCCGACCAAGCCCCTGCCCAGTGCCGACCACTCTATCTCGCATTTTCTCTCTCCAAATCTCCACCTCAAAGGCCGAACCTCCGAGCTCCACCCTCTCTCTGCTATCTCACATTTTCTTTCTATGTTTTTTTTTTTTTTTTTGATAAGCTGCAATTCATTAGTAGAAAAAAGAGGAACAAAGAGGATAATCTTCCTTACACAGAGCCGACAAAGTGGGGGGAAGATTGTCCTTATAAAAGAAAAAAGAAGACAAAGAACTTGTGGCTGTTGTGGATGGTCCAAGGAGGTGGGAGATTAGGGGAGTTCATGGCATCAAAACAATGGTTTCTGATGTGGCTGTTATGGGGGCGACAGTGAAGATAGAGTGAAAGAGAAAGAAAGACAAAGCTGATAGAAAAACAAAGTGAAAGATAGAGTGAAGATAAGAGCATACGTGTGTGGAGGAGACGAGTATACGTGTGTGGTGGAGAAAAACAAAGAGGAAAAAAAAAAAAAAAACGTGTATTTGGATGAAACCAAATAAGATAATGGAAAAAATAAAATAGAGAATAATAAGAAATTAAAATTAAGAAATGTTACCACAATATTTTTGCAATAAATTTTAAGTGGTAGGTTACTGCTATCTAATATTGGTGAGAAAAAAAATATTTTTTTTGATGGTGGCGGTTGCGGTGGTGGTGGCGGTGGCTGTGGTGGTAGTGATAGTGGTGGTGGCAGTGGCTGTGATTGTTGTTTATTATAGAAAGTATATTATTCTATCATGTGGCGGCGACAACGGCGAAAGAGTCGGTGGCGGCGGTGGAAGAGTTGGCGGCGGCGGTAATGGCAACAGTAACAGTTGCGGGTGGTTGTGATTGTTGTTTATTGTAATAGATATATTATTTTTATTGTAGTAGATATATTATTTTATTGTAGTAGATATATTATTTTATTGTAATGTTTATATTATTTTATTGTGTTAAAAACTAAAATAGATTCACTGCTGCAGCATGTGAGTAGGTAAAATAGATAAAGTAACTTTTTGTGGTGCCAAATAGCTAAATTTTTTGCTCCACTGCTGTGGATGCTTACATCCACACTATGCTTCCCTGTCAAAACGTGAGTTGTGTCATTCCATTTTAAAATTAATTGGTGATGAGGAAAACATATTCAAATTTTTATAGCATTCGACAACATGCCCCATAGGCCAATTTTGAGAGTGATTGTAGGGAGTCGAATTGTGGTCTTTAACAATCACTCTCTCACATTGACACTTCCGTGACTCGAATCCATGACCTAAGCTCTAATACCACCTATTGGATTATTTAGACCCTTATACACTCAGATTGTTTAACCTAATTAACTAACCAAGTCGATACTTAATTTTATTATTCAAATCTAGGTTAAACACAAACAATTATATCACTTAATGTGAAAAAGTAAAGAAGACAAGCGATTTGATGACCTAGGAAAACCAATGAAACCGTCCAGTTTTAAGGTAAAAAATCTAGGGAGGATTTAACCTAAACTATCCTAAAGGCAAAATTCAATATATAGAATGGAAGTTTTACAATAGATTTTTCCTTAAATCTAAAGCAACCTTTTATAGTACTTACTCATGTGACCACACGCAACTCCAAATCCACGGACTCTTCTATCTGAATTTGTCGCACACAAACAGCTACGTTTGTGACTCTGAGATCTCACTCAAAACTTTAGATCATCAGCAGTTGTTGATCTTGTATGCAACAACTTATCTCCACCAATTCTTGTATATGGATCTTCTTTCTTGTAGATGCTTGTTGAATTAGAAGGTTACAGAACCTCACAAATCTCACAGGAGTAACTCATAAGGCTTCCAGGAACTTTTGAAATGTAATTTAGGGTTTTCCTTTTATACCTAATAGTGTTGGACGCAAATCCTAAACGTTTCACGGGCTTTAGGCCTAATTTAAATTCTGCTGAATTCGACGTTCGATCGATCAAGCCTTGTAGATTCTGAATTCTTCTTTCTACAGCTTGACTATTCTTGAATCTTGACTTGAACCAACATGAACAATGTCTAACACTGTTCTAAGACTTAGAAATCTTACACTAGACATGTTTTAGTACTCGGTTTGCGAACTTACATAAAATTAGAACCTAAACATTTATTCTTAAATATTTAGAACCTAACACTCCCCAACCCCCCCCCCCCCCCCCAAAAAAAAAAAAAAAAAAACCTTGATAGCCCCATTTTACTATTAAGTTATATGTTTTATAATGAATCCATGGAAAGGAACTAATTATAAACTAACCCATGGGTAAAATACTTGCGGTACGAGTAGGATTAGAATCAAGTAAGATTATGAGTACTTTGCTTGAATTCCAAGTAATATTAGATACAAATAAACATGGATTAAAGTTATATGATAGACTTGGACTTTGACTAAGATTGGACCTTAATATTTTTTAAGAAATCTGATCTAGTAAAATCACATTCAATATATAGCGAAATATAGAATAATTCTATTCAAACGATTTCTAGATTTGATTCCCAAAAACTACCTTTAACTCTCCAGGAGTAAATATACTAAAATTTGATTACAGCACGTATCCCCTAAAGCAGAAGGAGTATGAAGTTATTAACCACCTACCGTGTTATAGAATTGTTATTGTTTAATACATTTCATCTATATTACACAATGGGAATAGGAGAATTGAGTTGTACTGACTGAATGAGTTCAGAATCAGGCAAGTTCAGTGGAGGCAGTGAAAAGTGACCATAAGTTGAGCTTCCTCTTCTAATCTCTTGCATGCTCTGAAGGGCTGCAACAGTATTCCTAAAAATTCCTTCTCCTGCAACTATTATTGCTTCCCTTGCTTCTCTAGTTTTCTCTTCATCTTCAACTGGGAATACTGCATCTATGGTGCTTTCACATTGCTTCACAAGTTTCGATATAAGATCGGTTGTAAAGAAGGGCTGCTGCAATACCTTCTGAATGAATGGCAAGCGCAATAGGCCTCCCGTCCGCTTGTCATACTTCTTTAAGATCTTGGCCAACCCTACAAAACTCAAACCTTTTAGTATTCTAGTAGTGAACTTAATTTCTCATCAAAACAAGATTTTTATTGCCACAAAAAAATTGTGCCTTGGTCTGTCAAAGGAGTTAGCTTAGCCTGATTTGGTACCTGTGTAATTGACATTGCTGTAGTTTACTAAGAGCACCATTTCACCATGAAAATCAACTATGTCTTTTCTGATTTTTGCCATTTCCTCTTTATAATCTGCCTCTGAAGGGTGATTCCCCTTTGGTCCCCATTTATCAATCACCCTCTGGATCCTCTGTTGTAACTCCTGAATTTTCAAATACATTTATCAAATTCATGACTCTTTTTTCACTTAACTTGTGTGAGGATTACAAATTACAAGAAAGTAACACTTAAACATAGCATCCTACTAGTACTATATACTTCGCAGGTTCCAAGAGCATATTTTCCTTGACAAACAGACAAAAATTCAACCCCAGAGTACAAAGAAATGGTCAATTTGGGGATCATAAGAGTCAAAAAGTGGTAATTTGATTTGATTTTTTTTCTTCATGCCATCTATCTATGCCTGCAGACATGTATATCAAAGTTTCACTAAAAAAAGTTTGCAGCCATAGTTGAATACTTATTTCCATCATAGAGTTGATAAGAATTTCACGACTCATTCAAAGTCAAACATGTTAAAACTTTATTAGTCCCGTGTATGGAATTCATTTTAGCATTGTTAAAAGTCATTGTCCGTTGTCTCCAAACATAACCCAGCTCAAGAACCAGCTTGCAATTTTGTTTCTTCATGAGCTTTAAGTCAAGAAAGTTTGGTATAGATTATGATACTTTCGTATACATGGCATCCAAGGATTTGTTTATAGTGCAGTATTTTAAGACTTTGTCATAATCTTTATAGGTGAATTGAATTTTGAAGGGGCCCAATCCGGAATAATTGTTGTGATTTTTAGGGAACTAAAATTCAACTTTGTGGGCTTCCAAGAAACACGAAATAAGGCCCAACTTGGGACCCATAAATTTCCTCTTCTTATATGTTTAAAGAAAGGAAGAAGTCCATCCAATATAATCTTCTTCTTTTTTTGGCACACTATTCAATATAATTTTAAATCCACCTAAAAAATGAGCATTTTAACCCTTTTTTTATTATGGAAGAGTATTTTAACTTTGATTATGTAATTGATAATACCAATAAACCATCCAAATATTGAAAGATTATTCTATACTGTGATAATGTTAGTTAAATGAATATAAAACATAGTTAGTAAGAAATCACATACCTCAAAAGAAAATTAGTAACAAATCACGGAAGGGAAAAAAAAAAGTTTAGAGATTTAGGTTGTGTTTTAATTTAATTTATAGATAATCAACCGATTAAAGATCATCTATTGCTCAAATGGTAATAATTTTACACATATAGTAAATAAAGTTCAAAATCATGAATTTTTTTCTCAATTAAAATACATAAAAAGGCCAAGCTATATAAAGCACGAACTCTCTCATCTTTGCCTACATAAAATATAGGACCTCGTTCAAATATTCTAAACTGTGTAAAATGCACTAATTGTAGCATATTAGAATCAGAACATTTTTGTCTTTTCCCAACAACCAATTCTTTTTAAAATTATAGACAAACCCTCTTTTTGGGCACAAATTTACGACGAGTTCCAATGCAAGTTATCGATTTCCACACATTATAAATTACTGATTTTGATGTCAATTCTAAACAAATGATAATGGTCACAACATTATCTTTCTTGTTTAGATTATTCTTAATATTTATTAAAAAAAAAAAAAAACAACCAACCAACCAACAAAACAGAAACGAACTGTTAGATCATCTGAAATTGGTTACTTCGGGACATCCAATAAAATCGAAACAATTGAAATCCAGAGATTTTGGGCCCATTTGCACAGAACCTACCGCCATGGCTTAAGAATTGTCGTGCTTCAATGATTCCGTTCTATAGGCTAATAGTGGTCAAAACACTTCAAAAGCTATTTTCTAGTCTCTATTAAACAAAAAGGTCTAATGTAGGAACTAGGAAGTTGATAAGTTTGGATGGCACGACTTTGAAAATGATCTAATCCATTAGTATTAGAAATGAACATCAAAGTTTTTTTAAAGAAAAAAAGTAGGCTTAGTCACAAGCTCTTATTCTAGCAAAAAAAAAAGGAAAAAAAAAAAGAGTATAGTTAGTCACAACTCACAATATATTCTTTTTAAAAGAAGCTTTTATTCTTTTTGTTTGGTATAGTTGTCACACTCGAAGTAATAATTGATTTTTATCTTTTTTTAGAAAACTCATGGAACATCGTAATTGTTACGATCTCTCAAAGTTCCAACATCATATTTTCGAATAATTCTAAATACCTTGTTATCTTTTACATTATATAATTCCCGAATTATGAATTTATTCTTGAATAGTTTCAAGTATGCACGCATGTTTCTTTTTTCTTGTTAAATCTCTATCGTTTTTAATATTTTCCTAAACATTCTAAGATCATAAAGAGGATCATGTTTCAAAATCAAAAGCTTCTATAACCTTGTATTTATCGTAGAAATGTAAGAAATAATCAAATAATAAGTGATTTGAAACACTAAATCAATAATTTGGTGATTAAAATGTAAATACTTGTCACACTAAATTTCATCATGTATTTGTATTTTGTAACATTTGTAAAGCATTGTCCAAATCATTAGCTTTCCGTCCAAATCATTAGAAATTTAGAACCCACAAAATATTTTCCAAAAAAAGAAAAAAAAAATCTTGAATTCCTTATTATCTTCAACAAAAAATAATTCCCTAATCCCGAATTTGTTCCCTAAATGCATAAATTCTATTAGACATATGTAAGTGATGTGATTAGTGGGGAAAATACATGGGATATCTTTTCCTAATACGCACGCTACACCCCCACATGGGTATCGTTTCCCATCTCCCAATCACATGCTAAGAAAATGGACCCCCAAAAGTGGGACCCACATTTTTGGGTACACCAAACTTTTCAACTATTGGCCCGTGACTCTTACATTCCCTCCCCCTCACCCCTGCAACCGAGTCACCTCCGCTTTAGTGATGAGTAAACTCAGTCAACTCACCCGAAACTATTTTTTCAAGAAAAATAACAAATTAAATATATACAAACATAAAAATGTGAAACAAGAAAACTATATAGTTTGAAAAAAAGTAAAAAATAATGCTGACAACATGTTTGGTTACACTAATACCCATTTATTAACCTATAGAAATGAACTAGTTTTTTTTATCACTTTTGTTTCAGTGTTTGGAGTAGAAGAAGTAAAAAAAAAAACAATACCTTATTTCGGATAACAAAATCCTCTTCTTGTTCCATGAAGAAAGCATTGAACTTCTCGATCTCATTGTTTAACAAGTACACAAACTCTTCCTCAGCCCTCCCATATTCGAAGGAACCATTCAACAATGTCGGAGCCGAAGAAATCGACCGGACAAGCTTCTTCAATTCCTTGTACGACAAAAACTTGTCCCTCCAACCCGGCAACGTTTCTTGAATTTGTTGCTTCAATCTTTTCCCAAACTTCATCGGTGCAACACTTCTATAATCACAAAAAACATGAAAGTGTTTTTTTTTTTTTTTTTTTTTTTGGTTTTCAAAAGCAACAACACCACCACACAAAAAAAAGTAGAGAGTAGAGACCCAATAAAGATTGAAATTTTGGGGTTTGTAAAAAAGAGAGTGCAGTGAATGGTTGAAGAAAAATGGTGAAGAGGGGGTTTTAATTTATTAGCAAAAGATTACTAGAATATTAGAGGGCATATGCTTGGCGTGATGAAGTGGCGGTTAGAAAAGGCATAAACGAGTCGTTGAAGTAAGAGAATTCTTTGAGCATATTCGATTACTATATGGTCATACTTAAGACCAAGGTTTAAAAAAATAAATAAAAAATAAAAACACTTTTTATTTATGATAGGTACTATTACCATATATATATTTATTGTTGATATTTTTTATTTTTTATTTTTGATATTATGTTTATGGTTGATTAATAAGGGACATGGGGGACATGGGTTTGTTCTAGTTTTACACGAAGGTGAGCTTAATAATGGTTTCTAGTGGGGCCGTACATTGTGTTAAGTGGGTCCCATAATTGAGAATTGTCATTATAATGCGTGTGGTGAGGGAATGCTTGTGACGGTAGAATTGTACAACAAATGGGGGATAAAGAGATGTGAGAGAAAAAGGATGATTCTAAGGAATCTACTAAGAATCACACACCCCATGGCCATAGCATATCATAGAGAGATTGAAAACATAAATAGTATAGTTATTACCATTGATGTGACTTTGGAAAAGTAGAGAAAGAACAAACCAAATTTGGGAATATGTGATTTTTGAACTCCTAGGAAATGCTCTAGAATTTGTAGAATGAGTCCAGCTACTCTTTATTGCACACCATTGATTTTAAAGGGGACCCTTTTTGTTGTCAACAATTGAATGGTTAAGATGATTTCAAAATTAAAAAAAAAAAAAAATTTATATTTTGAGTACAATGAAGCTATTCTTGTGTTATAATTGGTATATTTTTCAAATGGGATCTTCTTTTTTTTTTTTGGTAAAACAAGATTAGGGGAATAAATAAACAGGATTAGAGAGGGAATATGTGATTTTCAATTCCCACGAAATGCCTTATACTCTAGTAGTGGACCCAGATAGCAGTCAATGCCAACCGTTGGATTAAGGTACTTTTTCATAGTTAACGATCAAATACGTTTTCTTTTTTATCTTTTACATTTTTTAATTTTTTTTGGGCGGCAGAAGGAACTTCGTTTACGCAAGAAAGAATAAGAAATATGATACTTCATGTCTTCATCTAACTAACCAATTTAAAACAACAACCTAACTCAAAAAACAACAAAGAGTATCCACCAATTTAGTGTGCTGGTATCATACTCTTTCTTCCTTATCACACTCACGAATATTCTAATTACCTGCAACTCTTTCAGGTGAATTCATATTGTTTCATTCCACCTTAATTTAAAACTAGTGTTAATTTACTATAATTTTTTTACTAATGAGGTCAGTATTATTTTACCGCTGAATCAATTTTCTTTTTCTTTTTTATATTCTCTCTTTGGTTTTGGGTTTGACACCCTAAGGTACTGTTTGGATTCGTTTATTTTGCTGAAATTAAAAACTTTTTATTGAAAGTACAGTAAATATAAGTAAAAATTAGCTGAAATATTACAGTAGTACTCATGAATAGTACCAAAAAGTGCAATGGAACTTATAAATAGTAAAAATAAGTTGAATAGTAAAATAAGTTGGCTTTTTAAGTTGAAGCCAAATACACACCAAATGAATCTGGATCCAACAAAACCATCATTAACATATTGAATATATAAATTAGGATAAATTGTAAATTACACCCCTAAATTATGAGGTGTTTGTATTTTACAACTTGAAATTTCAAAATCTGAATTTTACCCCTTGTAATTTTGAGGTGTTTGGATTTTTAACATTGACATTTCAGAATTTAGATTTAACCCCTTTAAATTTTAGGGATGTTTAGATTTTACTTTTTAAAGTTTGAGGATGTTTGAATTTTACACCTTAAAGTTTCAGAATTTGGGGTATAAAATTCAAACATTCCAAACTTTAGAAGTTAAAATTCAAATTTTGAAACGTCAGGGTGTAAAATCCAAACATCCTCAAACTTCAAGGGGTAAATCCAAATTCTAAAACTTCAAGGTGTAAAATCCAAACACCGTCAAACTTTAGGGGTGTAATTTGCAATTTACACTGTAAATTAAGTTTGAACCAGATTATCAAAAATATTAGTTTGAACTATAGTTATAACAGTTTGTAATCTTTATTTTTTAGGTTTTAGAAACTAATTACAAAAATTTTAATCTACAGAAACTTTTTAACTAGTTCAAAGTTTATTTGTTTTAATGATCAATTCAACACCAAACTAATCAGTTTGTCAAACACCTTTCCAATGTATCAAATTAGAAGTTCATTCTTTACAAATACCCCCCAAAGAAAAACCTAATTATGCCATTATTAGAATTCAAACTCAAGTTTTGAAAGTGGAGAATAAAATCATGAATGCAATTACCATTCATCACCTACTACATGGAATTTAATTTTAGGGTTGTGTTAACGGGTATTGCAAAGTGCTTGTTAACAACTTTTTTGATATTTTTTTGACAATTTTTTTGGCTTTTTTACAAGTTTATCTCAATTTTTCAGTTTTATAAGTACCGCTTGGTGTCTTTTGTGACCTTTTTTTACTTTTTCTTTTTGGTCTTTTTGCACCTTCAGTGCTTGTTAACATTTCTCTTAATTTTATTGTGAAAGTCACTGATCAAATCAAATTCTCAATCTTATGCTCCTTTCTCTTAAGAACTATTGTCGACATCAGGATTTGTGACAGTCTCAATCCCTCAGGCTAGTGACACTCGTTCTTGTATGTGGAAATATTTGGTGATGCTTAGAGTACATCACTTTGATTCTCCAAAATTTCATGGGATCCTTGTACTTTTGATTGTTATTTGATTTCCAAAATTACATTGGATTGCCAATTTTTCAACTACTTTTGTGAGCACCAAGAAGATAAATGCATTGCCTCCAACATCCTTGAACTCATTGAAAATGATAAAAGTCAATGTGTGAGATTGAGGTAGACTTATTCGAAATCACAAGAAAATCCCTTTGATTTATCTTTTCTACGTCACTGATCCTTTGATCTTCAAATGCATTTTGTATAACAGGTGCATCCTTCAACATATTATTCTCTAATCATATTAATCATTGGTGATGATTGGAGTACATCACTTTGATTCTCCAAAATTTCATGGGATCCTTGCACTTTTGATTGTTATTTGATTTCCAAAATTACATTGGATTGTTTATCTAAGACCTCTATCATTTGATCCCACAAATCTTGCATCCTTGCTTCCCTCCTTGATATGTTTTTGGACATGTTATTGAGAATCTCTAACATTTGGTTGACATGCTTTGACATTGTTCGTTCTTTTTTATTACGATCGAAGCTTTGATATGGGTTAGACATGAATAACTTTGAGCTTGATGCAAAAATTAATTTTTACAAAGAGTTTTTTTTTTTTTTTTTTTTTTTGGCAAGTGGGCTGGGTGAAGTTTTGGGAGTAATGGGTCAAGTTAGAAAAAAGGTTGGTTTGAAGGAGATGACCTTGTGGAAAAAAAGAAACATGGTGATTTCTTTTTGGTTGTGCGTTGATGATGGTACCGGTGGGATGCGGGTTTCAGTGATGACAAGGGTGGATTTGACAGATTTTTATTGGTGGCTTTTTCTTATGGAGATGCGGATTAAAATGGTATGATAACAAATGTTGTGAACTAAGATAAATTTCTAAACTTAAACAGACTGTTAATCAATTTGAGATGACCAATCTCCTCAACTTGGGAGAAAAAATAGACATTTTTTTTGTTAATTTTCTACTTGCTTCATTCATAATTCCTATATACATAAATACTAGTGAGGAGATAAACCTTATCACAACTATTTTAATTTAAATAAAAATTGAAATCAAATCCTAATCCCCATCTTAATCTACTACATAAAGGCACAAGTATCAAATATCCAAATTCTCATCCCTCAACACTTTAAAATTTGAGGTAGAATTTTCTCCAATTGAGGGAGAAGAATATGGTGTGAGCAATCATAGGTTTCCATGTTTCAAAATTGTGAGGACAAGATTCATCTTGAAGGGGATGGGAATGTTATGACTTGAGTACTGGATAAATTATTTGAATTTAGTTTAGTGATAGAATAAGGCATCCTAAATAGATAATAATTGTTATTTATTTCTATTCAAATTTATTCCTATGTTTTAGGATAGGATTAGTTTCATGGTTTTAGGATTTGTTGATGAGGTTATCTCATCCTTGGCCCTTTTTTTTTTTTTTTTTTTTTTTTGAGAATATCATCCTTGGCTATTTATGTAAATTGAATGCATTAATTAGAAATAAGCAAAATTAACCCAAGAAGGCTATTCTCCTTCTCAAGTTTAGGCAAGGTTTTCAAACACAAACCAGGCCCTTTGAACTGCGATTTGACTCAAAAAACTGTCTGAATTGTGAGCTATGAACTAGTTTTATTCTTAAAAATAGAGAATTGGGTGCCTTGGGGTGTAGAACCTAAGATCTCACCACCAATTAAGAATCAAGACTTGCATTGTAACCAACACACCACTTAGGTTATGTTTGGTAACAGTTTTTGTTTTCTATTTTCAAAAACTTGTTTTTGGGAATATAGAGAAAAATCAATTTTCTTGTATTTTTGAAATCAAAAACATGTTTGGTTAGTTGAAAGTAAAAACATAGTTTTTTGAAGAAAAAAGAAAAAAGAAAATACTAAAATATGTTGTTACTAGGATTTGAACTCTAATGCTAACTCATTAAATGAGACAGATTCATTAAATTAAATGCGTATTTTCATTGACTTTTAAAAATTAGAAACTAAAAACATTCACAAATTGAGTTTTGAGAACAGTTTTTGTTTTCTGTCAATTTTGAGTTGCCAAACAAGTTTTTTAGTCTTAAAAATAGAAAATTGTTTTTGGAAACAAAATAAAAAGGGAAAAAACAATTACCAAACATACCCTTAGATTCTTGTGCTTAATAATGATCTATTATTATATTTATTTTACACTAACATCATTTATAATTTTTCAACTTATTATATCACTTCTCTAAATTTATTAAATATTACTAAATTTGTTTCTTTGCTAAATTTACTTGCGATTTAAGAATAATTCATTTTCATGGGAATACTAAAATAATCAAATTTGATTTTTTTTTTATTTAATCAAAATGATTTCTACTTGAAGGATAATTATAAAAGTTTTTTTCACGTTTATTTATATTCTATTATTTTCTATTAACCTTATAATATCATGAAAATTTGTTTGAAAGTCTATTTCAAAATTTTAAGATATTTTTAGTCAATTTTGCTAATATTTACAAATTTAATATACCTTTACTTGTATTTTAATTAATTACTAAATTAATTATGACATTATCATGGTTCAACCTTGGTCCGACATTAAAAACCTTGAACCTCTCCATTTTTTGATTATATGAACGGTTCGGGTTTGAAAACCATGAGTTCAAGATATGCACCTCAAATCAATTAATTTATCTTTCAAGTATCCCTATTCACAACATATCATCCATAGTTTGATGTGAGTTTTGGGCTTGATACCCTAAATGGAACAAAGTTTCTCTCCAAAATAGTTTGGAGAGAAACTTTTCAAACCTCTCATATATCTTTTTTCTTGTGTGAATTTTAAAATTTAATCATTAAATTTCATGTTTCTTATGTTCTTAACATGTATATCAAATTTCGTTCAAATAAGATGTTATTTATTATTCAATCAATAAACTTATTTTTTATACACAATTTTAGATTACAAAAATTTAAAATTTTAACATTTGTTTGATGACATAGTAATTAATCTTTAATTTTCTTGAAAATTTTCAAGCATTAAGGATATAATAAGAACATACAATCCAACAATTAGATTTTCAAAATTCACACTCAATATAAAAATATATGAAGAGTTTGAAGGATTTCTTTAATTTGGAAAAAAACTTTGTTCACCTAAGTGAACCCGGACCCAACAAAACCATCTCTTCAATAGTTAACACATGGCCACACAAAAAAAAACTCCAACAATATATAAATTAAGTTTGAACTAGATTATAAAATAATAATTAAAAAAAGGTTTGAACTTTAGTTATATCAGTATGCAATCTTTATTTTTAGGATTTAGAAACTAATTATTAAATATTAATCTACACAAACTTTGAAACTACTTCAAAGTTTATTTGTTTTAATAATTAATTTGACACCAAACTAATCAAATTATTTTTCGATCGCTTGTTTGTCATACACCTTTCCAATGTATCAAAGTGGAAGTTCTTTCTTTACTAATACCCCCTAACAAAATCCTAATTCTGCCACTATTAGGATAAGATTCGAACTAGAATGAAATCATGTATGCAATTACCATTCAGCCACCTAATTCTGCTGCTAAGAAGATAGGTATTGAACTCAAGTTTAGAATGTGGAGAGTGAATGCAATTACCATTCATCACCTACTATATTTGATATAATATCATTGTGAAAGTCACTAATGCTCAATCTTATCCTCCTTTCTCTTAACAACTATTCTCGACATTGGGATTTTTGAGTCTTTGACAGCTCGATCGCTTAGGCTAGCGATGCTTGTTCTTTTATGCGAAACTATTTTGTGGACACTCCTTTCATGCATGGGATAAATGGTTGACAAAGAGATAAAAACAAAGAGCTTTCACCAATCATCAGAATTCTAAAGTATGATTAGTCACCTATATTTATTTAGTTCTATTACTAAAATTAAGTTAAAAGTATTTGTTATCCTCTAAGCTCTAACCTAAAGAAGGATAAAATTGGGTCTTGAAAAAAACACTAAGTTTGGGAATTTAGTTTTGCATAGAGAAGATCGTAGGCACTCCACGCCTTCTATCAAACGACAATTATCCTATTGTAACTATTTTCATACACACTTTTAAATGCCAAATAAGTCAAATTGTGAGCTTCATGTTCAAAAAGCTCAAGGTCTCATCATGTCATGCATGCATCAAGAGTGAGTGAGTGACAAGTATGGGATGAGATGAGACTTATAGTTTGATTAAAAATACATCTGATTTTTATCTGGAAAACATATTTAAAAGTTCAGGATTTTTGGTGAGCTTACGATTAAATAAATACATTGAAAATTCCAGCATTGTTTGAGAAACCCAAACAACTTATTAAATATATATGCCAGTGCCACCATAAGATCACATTATTCTTGAGGGTGGGAAACTGGGAAACTCTAGAAAAATAATACAATTCATCACCTAGTGATGTTGGGTCTTAATTTATTTAGGGGCTCACGTTTAACCACGAAGCATCAAGACAAGATTTTACAATGAAAACTCGTTAAGAGTTTCACAGAATTTTAGCAGGGTCCTATGGCTATGTCTGCACCTACAATGTTTATTTATTTATTTATTTTGATAAGAAACCTACAATGTTTATTGGTAGCATTCTTTTTATGGAATAAGATCCGGTGCAATTAATCATCCTCCCTCTCACAACATTTTTTTCATTTTTTATATTCAATGGTTGAGATTTAAAGTTACCTTTCGCAACTTTAAATCTCAGTTAAATCTCAGTCATTTATAGCAATTGCATCAGATGTAATATTCTAGGATCTCAATCCCGTCACCATAGTGTTTGCATAATAGGTATTTGCAATTTTGCATACAAGACATCTTATACTTCACACAAGATTATTACAATTACTATAAGAAATTTAGTACGTTTCAAAACCATTTGCATATGTCCCTAGCTAGTCTAGCCATTTTAGCATGCAAAGGATTTGTTTTATCAAGATATTTATGACATTGGTACCCTAAGAAATCGACTAAAATACTATAAATGATGCATAAATTTATTAATTACCAAATATATTTCAAACCTCGAAATTCAAATGCAAAAGCATCTCTTCAATAGTTAACGCATAGCCACCCAAAAAGAGACTCCAACAATGTCTAAATTAAGTTTGAATTATATTTATATCAGTGTGTAATCTTTATTTTTAGGTTTTAGAAACCAATTATGAATATTTAATCGTACATAAGCTTTTAAACTAGTTCAAAGTTTACCCTTTATTTTGTCTAAACAAAACTATTAAAGAAAAACTAGTTTAAAGATTATTTGTTTTAAGGATTGACTCAGCACTAAAATAATCTTTTTTTGTTTTTTTTCCTTATTTGTCAAACACCTTTCCAATATTGTATCAAATTGGAAGTTCCTTCCTTACAAATACCGCTAAAAAAGTCCTAATTCTGCCACTAATATGATAAGATTCCAACTCAAGTTTGAATGTGGAGAATGAATACAAGTACCATTCATCCACCTAATTTTGCCACGAATAAGATGATAGGTTTTGAACTCAAGTTTTGAATGTGGAGAATGATTTACCAAGAAAAAGTATGGGGAGAATGAATGCAATTACCAGTCATCACCTACTACGTTCATGGGATTTGATTTCATCGTGAAAGTCGTTGTTCAAAATGAATGCTCAATCTTATTCCCCAAGCTAGCAATGCGATGCTTTTCCTTGCATTCTTGGAGTAAATGATGGGAAAAGGGATAGAAACAGAAAGTTACCACTAATCACTAGAATTCTAAAGAAAAGTTGTTGGTTATCTATGTTTATTTGATTTTATTGCTAATTATAGGTTAAAAGTGTTTGTTGTTTTCTAACTTAAGGATGGATTGAATCAGGTCTTGAACGAACAAGAGTTCAGGAATTTAATTATGTATGGGGAAGGTGTTGATCACTCCGCGACTTCTGTCAAGCAATTATTACTCTATTATAACTATCTCTCATAGATATTGTTTAATGCCAAATAAATCCATTTGTCAATTTTGTGCTCAGAGACCAAACGTCTCATTGTGTCGTGCATGCATCAATTAAGAGTGATACATATGAGACTTTTTGCTTTTGACAAGGGTTGGATGAAAAAACATTTGATCTTTATTATTTCAGCCAAACATTTTTTAACGTTTAGAAATGCTGTGAAATTGTAATGACTTTTTGTTGTGTCCATAGTCCATACTCTTCTTTAAATAGTAAAGTGGATTGCAAGAGCCTAGTTGCAAGAGGAAATGAATGATAAAGATAAGGAAGTCATTCGGGCTACTTTTGATGTAGCAAATGGAATTGAGTCAGAGATTGGTTAAAAGGCTGGGCTGGTTAAGGGGCTATATGGGCCTTTAAGAAAGACCAACAATGCTGTGTAAAATAGCGGGGATAGGCCTAACTCTGAAATGGGGTGAGATTGGAAAAATGGGCTTGAGATTTGAGAAAGCTTTTTCATCGGTCCATGAAACCAGTTCCTTCTCTAACTTATTTCTACGATGGTTCTGACAAAATAATCCAATTTTGACAACTTCTTTTGCTGTTTTTCCCGTATGCAAAGCAAAACTAAATGGGAAAAATACGAAGTGTTCCGACAAAGTTAAGTTAGAGATTTAGCACAGTTGAGTGTGTTCCTCCATCCTGTGTAGCATGTCACAAGTATGTGTTTCTTAAAATTGCAGAGGCCTTTGTCAAGCAGAAATCAAGTGCAAAAAGGCACAACATTGGGACCAAAATATGTATTTCTATGAAATTGATGAAAATGAGAACAGCCAAAAACTCCATTAGATGTTTGTATAATGATCATGACGACAGAATTGAGGGTGTGGATCGAATTGAGGCTTATGTTGTGCAAGTTTATAAAAGGCCTGCTAAAAGAGATCAAAGTAGAGATATTGCTAAGGGGTGATTGCAAGTGTTCACTATGGATGATCCCTCACACAGAAGTCAAGCAAGTTTTTAGGGAAGCGAAAAGATGTGATGCCCTGGCTATTTTGAAGAAATCTGAGTTACTTGTTGATATTGTATCTTAGTTTATGTGCGTCCTTATCCACCCTCAAAAAAAAAAAAAAAAAAAAAAGGAAAAAAAAAGACGCAATGCACGGTTATTGCCATTATTTGAACTTTATAAGATAAAAGTTTGGCCAAAATACATTGTTGGTCCTTAAAATTAACACGTTGTGTAGTCTTAGTCCTTAATGTTTCAAATGACCAATTTTAATTCTAAATCCTCAAGAATGAGCTCCTATGTTCCTTTCGTCCAATTTCATTATTATTATTATTATTATTATTATTATTATTATTATTGCACTTACAAATCCATGAGGTTGTCTATTTTGAATGATGTGGCATCAATGTTTTTATTAAACTTTCAAATTATCCAATCCAAACCTATATTTGAGGCTTTGAGCCTCGATTCAACAATTGCCCCAATTTGAGCCCTAAGAGACTATAGTTTGAAATCCCCCCTTTCTTTTACCATCAATGCAGTATCTCGATTAAATTCTTGATCTACCCCAAACTATTCTAGAAAATTATTATGGTAAATTTGAAAACTTCATGGTATTCATCTTAGAGTGTTCATAATTAGGAGGAATTACATAGCACTTTGGTAATTAGAGTAATTGAATGACTTTGTGTTCAATATCAACTTTAGTGCATTTTATTTTTCTTCGTACTCACCAGGAAAACCCTAGTGTTTTAATCTTATATACTAGATATAGGGTTATTAATATAAGCTAATCATTGCATATCAGGAGAATGGTATTTCCTATTTTTTTTTCATACAACGGGCCTCTCACAACATCTGAACTTGTTGCATGTAGAAACCAAAAAAAAAAAAAAAACATTTTTTGCTTGTTAGGGATGTTTAGTTTTCCAAATGTTACTTTGATTAGCTTTGGTAGGGATAAGGTTATAAATAAACTAAGTTGTTTATAAATACCTTGAACTTGACTTAGGAAAAAGCCTATGTATATTCATTCATTCGTCAAATGAACCAAGCTCAATTATTGAACAAGTTATGTTCAAACAAAAAAAAAAAAAAAAAAATTGTGCTTGTGAACAGGCTCACGATTATGAGGCTCGATTAAAGTGTGTGTGTGTGTATATATATATACATACTTGAGACCAGATTATATAATTTTGTAAAAAAGTTCATAACATATAAAATTATTATTTGTAATTTATTGATAATATAAATGTCCATTTTATGAGTATATATATTTTTGGGTAAAATATCATTTTTGTCCCTAAACTATCACAAAAGTTTTTTTTTCGTCCTTGAACTTTCAAAAGTTCTATTTTCATCCCTAAACTTTGCAAAAAGTTTTGATTTTCATCCCTCCGTTTATTTTTGTTAGTTTATATCTTATGTGGTCTAACGAAGGGTTGATGTGGCACCTAACTTGGACTACATTATTTTATTTTTTTTAAAATATAAACATGTGGCCAATAATTATAGGGACAGGTGGGAACCATTTTTAGAGCATCTCCAGCAACTTCTCCAAATTTTTGTACTGTTTGGAGAGTGAACAGTTACATTTATCCTTTACCTACTTACTTTTTCAAATACATTTTCTAACAAATTCTCTATCATTTCTTTATCTCATTTAAATATTATTTCTTCATTCATTCTTTATTATTTCTTTAATCTTTCTTTATTATTTTTTTAATCTTTTTTTATTTATTCTCACAAGCTATATATTTTAAAATCTCCCAATGGGTAAAGATTTTAAAATTGTGGGTGGTATTTTTTTTCAATGGATCTCGTAAAGCACTTGAGATAACAATATTTCTTTATTCATTCCCAACTACTATACTTTTCTAATTCCCAATAACTATATTTCTAAATCTCCCAATGGTAACATTTTAAAATTTTTCAATAATCATACTTTCCAATGGTTTTTTTTAATGATCATATTTTTCATGCTTGCGTTATTTTTCATTTATCGAATCTATATTAGTCTTGAAATTTATCAAATCTATGTAATTTGGAATGAATTTATTCACTAAAATTTTCATAACAAATCATTAATTGTTGCGTAATTCTTCTTATTTTTTAAATTATTATAATTATTTAATAAATTATAATTAATTAATAAATTATTCCTTTCTATTTTTTTCTCAAAAAAAGAAACCTATTTAATATTAAATACCACACGTTTGAATCCCCAAAAAAAAAAAAAAAAAAAAAAAACCACAAGATTACATTAAAAAAATAAAAAATAAATAAAAACTAAGGGATAAAGACCACACGATTTCATACCCAATTTATTACTCAACCTCACATTTACTTCACATTTATCACATATTCACATTAGAGAAAAGAGAAGAGAGAGAGAGGAGAAAGACTGCTGCACAGATAGAAGGCTAGTGGAGATCGAAGTCACCGAATGGACAAAGCTGGTGGAGATTGGCGTTCACCATGCAGCACTACCTCGTCCACCGCCCCACCGCCGCTCGTCATCCTCCCCACCACCAAACAAGGTTAGATCGGCTTGTTCTTCTTCTTTTTTTTTTTTTTTTTTTTTTCTTGTTTGCTTGTTCTGATTCAACTTTATTGTAAGAATTGGATTTTGTTTTGTGTTTTGTGTTTGAATTATGTGAGACGTTTGAGTCTTTGAGAGTGAAGCAAAAAGACTGAAACAAAGAGATGAGATGAGAGAAAAAGAATTGTTTTTTATTCGGTTGTTTAAATTTTTTAAGGAGAAAAATTCATTTGGAGTTGCTACAGTATTCTCTAGATTAAGAGAACTACTGTAGCAACTTCAAAAAATTTTTGAAAAAGTTTTGCTTTAAGAGAAGCTGCTAGAGTGAGTTTTTGGTGTGTTTGTTCTCCAAATTTGGTTTTAGAGAATCTATTGGAAATGCTCAAGCCCAAAAGTACCCCTCATTACCTTACTTGATCCACACTCCCTCCATTCGTGAAACCACAACCCCACAACAACAGCCCAATCGACAACCAAAATCGAGAGAACAAACTAGTGACGTAGTTCAACTTCAGCCTCCTTCGTCGACGTCGAGGAGATGAAATAAGGTTTGAAACCTCGCCGTGAAGTTGAAGTTGTTGTTGAAATCGAAGCCTACTGAGTAACATAAACCCAACAAAAAAAGACTGCCATAAATCCATGACAGTAACAAGAAATTAAGATCCTAAAGGTTTTGCTTTCATCAAATATAGTTGGTATATTCCTAGCACTAAATAAAACCAAACCATTCATCGAATAACACATAAATCCTTTCGAAAAACAAAATTATCTCCAAACCCATATAAGCTATTTACTGCAGCAACCACAAATGGTCCCAACTATTCAATTCCAAATACAAAGGATATCCATAGTAAAGTATGAACAAAAAATTAATAACAACCCAGAATTGTCCCTTCCACACTATTGATAACCCAAAATTGAGAATTGAATTTGAAAGAATAGGACAAAGTTTTGATCAACCCTTTGTAAATAACAGAGAAACAAAGAATATATGAACCTCGACGCATCGGAGCTTCACAGTGGAGACTAACAGCCAATTGGGGTTGCTGGTTTGATTTGGACAGGAACTATTCCACCAATTGGGTTTTCATGGTTTAGGGATTTTGGCTTAAAGCAAGCACCCCTGGACTGGAGATTTTGGTTTGAGGAGCAATTTTGAGCTTTTAAAAATGGTTCCCACGTGTCCCTATAATTATTTGCCACGTGTCTATTTAAAAAAAAATAGTCCAAGTCAGGTACCACATCAGCACTCCGTCAGGCCATATAAGACATAAACTAATAGAAATAAATGGAGGGATGAAAATCAGAATGTTTTACAAAGTTTAGGGACGAAAATAGAACTTTTGAAAGTTTAAAGACGAAAAACAAACTTTTGTAATAGTTTAGGGACAAAAATGATATTTTACCCTATATTTTTAATAGTACAAGATTGGTGAATATAATTTTTATAGGTTCATAACAAAATCTTTCTATCTAATTAGCTTAAATAATTTAATTAAAGTATCCTAAACTTTTAATATTTGGCTCGGCTCATTTGCAATACTAGATATGGAATAGAAATGTCGAACTTTTGCAACATTCCTATTTTGTTACTGATGTTTGAATTGGATCGCCCTATAAATTTGGCTGTATTGTTGGCCTTGTATATTTTTCTTTATAAGTAAATCTCTTCTGGTTGAATGGTCATTAAAAGAAAAAATCTAGGTTAATCTTACATTCATTTCAAAATTAGCGCATAAAATAGGGGAAATGTGAAATTGGGGCTTAAAAGCCATAAATACATGTTCGGGTTGGGCACATTGATTATGTAGCTTTTTTTAAAAAAAAAAAAAAAAAAATTGCGTCTATATCATTAAAATTAGGTCACTTAGATATGTAAAAAAAATTAACAAAACAGAGACTAGACAAAGGACTAAAGGATTTTTAAAACTCTAGGACTAAATTGCTCATTTGAAATATTGATGCTTAACTCTAATTTTAGAGTCCAACCGTGTATTTTGAAACATCAATCGCTCAAAGTGCATCAAGTTAGAACTTCAGGCATCAAGTTTAAATGTTATTGTCCTACTTTTTTTGCTATAAAAAGAGTTTAAATGTCACTTAATTGTAGTCCAAACTCATTTAATTTTTCACTATTTGAATAAGGGAGTGTCTATTACACACATACTTGCACATATAGTACATACAATCTCCAAAAATATGAGAAATTGTGATTTCAAGTTATAGTTTTGTAATTCAAAACCGTGACTTAAAATCACTTTTTTTTTTTTTTTGGGAGAATGTATGTATTATGTTTGTATTAAGGGATCTGCAATGGACATTTCTCATTGGAATACTCCCAACAAATCGCAACCACACAATATACATTCTCATTCTTTGTATCTTTTTAAATCTCCACATAATTCCGAAATTCTAAAAAATAGAACTTGGCAAGTGGTTTGTGCTTAAAGCAATCCGGTCTAGAAGAATAGCGGTTTCATACGAGATTTGCCTCTCAAAAAGTCAATAGAGTTTATTTTTCTGTCTTTTTCTTGACAATGATATAGAAAGATTACGAGTAGGCCTGAAATATTCGGCAAGTGGTCGGAGCCGAATATTTCGTATCTTTTAAAAATACGGTCTTTTTGATAGACGCAGATGCAGTCAGTGTGTGTGGAGGATTGAGGAAACATCAGAGGAAAGTCACGTCTAGTTTGAAACGTGGGCCTGCTTGAACATGAGAGTGGAATAACTTGCTTTTATTATTTAATTCAAGCCTTAAATTTTATGTAAAAAAAAATTGTATTCTTTAACAACTAATAAGAATACCTAACTTACCTATAAAATTGACCCCAAAAACAGAATGTGTTGCTGCAAAGAAATAAAAAAAAGTGGACAAATTATGACTTACCCACGAGTGGTTTGGATGAAATTTAAGTTGCCTACTAGTGGTTTGAAATTTGACACTTTACCCACTTGAAGTTTGACTGAATTTTTTTTTTTTTTTTTTTTTTTTGAGAGAGAGAGAGAGTTTTAACCTATGGCGTCCACTCCTGATGATAGCTCTTTTATCATCAGACCAAGATACCAATCAGTTTTTGGTGTAAGCGGGGATTGAACCCCAGATCTCTTATTCAACTATCAGAGACTTTACCAGTTGAGCTAGCTAGAACCCACTTTGACCAAAATTTAAATTGCCTACCTGTGGTTTGAAATCCCATGATAAAAGTGTTCCGTTGAATCCTTTTTTTATCTTATTTGATCTTGTATTTTTATATTTTTTGTGTTTTTAGAGGAAAGAGACATAAAAGTTGAGCAAAATTACATATTTAGCTATGTTTTTAACAGAGGTATGTCATGGAACTCTAACTGAGCTAACTTCAGGTGGGTAAAGTGTCAAATTTCAAATCACAGGTAGACAATTTAAATTTCGGTCAAACCACAAGTGAGTAAGTTGTAATTTACCCAAAAAAGTTTGGATGTTGTTGAATTAAAAAAAAAAAAAATCTGAAAATTAAATGTCACACACAGTCACAGTAATATGTTGTAATTTAGTGATACAATCACCAAGTCCATACACACTTATATCGTAACATTGTTAAACATTTTGTGAAAAGAGAGGACTGCCTCCTCTCGGAGTATTGCTGTGATTTTTTTTTTTTTGAGAAACAAACACACACACACAAGGGGGAGGGAAAGGGGTTCTAACACAAAGGCACACCACAACTCCACTCAAAAGCCATGGTAACTTTTAAAGGAGGGTGGGGCAAGTATTGCTGTCATTTGATTGTAAAAATAATAAAAAAAAAGTTTAGTTTTCAACTTTTCTTATAATTTTCATGACAAAATATAGGAAAGTAATGTCATAATCTTTAATCACTCCATTCCATTTTTTATCCGAAGAGATACTCAGAAAATCTTAAGGATCATTTTAATGTGATAAAGAATCTTGATATATAGTTGATACCTTTAAGTTTACCACGCATCTTTTAAATTCATTTAACCCACAACTCATACGGTAACATTTTACTTGAAATCAAAGACAATAAATGAACATACCACTCAGCCGAAAAATAAAAGATAAAAACAGACAGAAATTTCACTAAGGTTTAAAAAGAGAAAAATTATGTCTTAGAACATTAGACTTTCTGACATCATAAAGCATGCCGTATTCAGATAGACAACCCTTGAATTTTCATCAGTTCACTTAGATTTTAGAGTACCAATGGTGAGTTTGCTTTCCCCGAATTCATCAAAAATACGGATGAGCCATTCGGCACGTCCCTTATGTTTCAGATTGTCAAATGTCCATGCCTTAAAAAGAGAGGTTTTTTCTTATAGTTTTCCAAAGGGATGGTCCACCACTAGGTCCACCCGACCATTTTCTATAAAATCTAGATGTTCCTTCACTCTTTCTTCACAGAGCTTCAAGGCCAAAAAAACACACAGAAACAGCTGAGATATCATATAAACCAGCTCAATTCCTTGCTAAGAATCAGAGACAGTCATCAAGAATGGATGGCAACCATTCCGGAAATGAAAGGTTAGCACAAACTACAAATCTCCTTGCTTTAGTTTTGGTTTTTACATTTCTCTGTTTGGCCCTGAAATCTTGTAGTTCAAAACTCCATAGTTTCTGTACTAAAAATTTTTCACTCGTGGTTTTAAACAAGCAAGACTGTTTTGGCTCCTAAACCTGCTTCATCATTTAATGTTTCACTAAATAAGGTTGTTTTTGTGTCTTCAATTAATGTTCATTAAACTTTACTCTTACAATGAATGAACATCATAAATTTTCTACAATCTTATAAATTATCCAAATTAGTTAAGATTTTATGCATTAAGCAGCTGAGATCTTCATTATTTGCACCGTTAATCTATATGTTGCACATAAACTGATGCATTTTATGTTCTTTATCTAGAACCAGAAGTGAGCAAGAAATCCGTTCCATCACTGCATTGCTTGCTCTGTTCGGCTTTATCTTGGGTTTTCTGCTCACCCTCGTTGGATTAAAGTATCCAAGCTCAGGTGCTACTCTGTTCCACAAACACCATGCAATCATGTTGGGCTTAATGATAGACTTAGTTACTTTCACTACAGTATTGGTAGCGGCAATGCTACCAATAACCAACAGAAATTGTTTCCATTTCTTCCAAAAAGTGTGTCTTTTCTTCGGAGCTTTGGCCTGTAACCTACTCATTTTCATCCTTGTCCCAATCTTGGGGTGGGTCTTCTTCACTTTAGGTGTATCCATTCTTGTGTATTTACTTTATGGCTCGTACAGAATGATTTTCAAGTTCTGTCAAGAAAATTTGAAATCAATTTCAAACTGGTTCCGACAGAAATTCCAATCACAATCAAGCTGCCAATCATCTTCCCAAGCATCCAATGGATCTCCCATGCTTACTCCTAATGTGACAGAGAAACAAATGACGGAATTGGAGAATGTTTGAGTGAAGGTTTGCCTTAATTTCCTCTCTCAATCTAAAGCACAAAGAATTGAGGCAGAGCATGTTCTTATTATTTATGGATGTGGAATTCAATAAGTCTTATGACACGTTTTCTACGACTTCTCGAAGGGCTATGTTTTGAGTGATGAAAAAACAAAGGAAGATATATGATATTAGTGGTAAGTCCATGTAAAATAAGTGGTAATATAAATTGTATTGGTAGCAAGTTATATGTAACATGGTGTTAATGTTTTTTTATTTTTATTTATTTTTTATTTTTTATTTATATTTAATGAAATGGTGTTAATGTTTTTGAATTAATCCTCAAGCTCAATATGAATAGTTTTGTTTTGAAGATATGGCCCAATTATAGGAGAGCCCAGTCGTCTCTACTCTCTAGCATCTTAGTGACCTTTTTGTATATACTTGACGTTCATATAGTGGATGAATTTGAGTTTTAGAGCAATTACATCAGCTTGTGCATAAGATTCCGTCTATTTTACATTAATTTTTTTTTTTTATTTTACACAACCACTTTTACAAAACATTCACATCAATTTATCTATTTTACAAGATATTTCAATAAAATATTCATTCTTCTCAATTTTTTTATTATTTCTCTCAACCACCCTTTACATACACACTCTTTCTCTCTCTCTCTCTCTCTACCCATTTTTTTTGATTTGTTGCTCTCTGTCTATACCCATCTCTCTACCCATCTCTATACCAATTTCTAAACACAGATCACCTCTCTCTCTCTCTCTCTCTCAAAAACTACCAACCCAAATAATCACAAAAAACATGGCATCGGGGTTCACGGGTGGTGGGGCCTTAGACTTCTTCACCGGCCAATCCACGAACCAAGCTCCGCAACCCTCTTACCGATCCAACCTCCCGGGTCTTTTTCTCAACCCATCGACCCAAATCACTCGCCATCAATAACAACTACAACAACAACCACAACAACCACATACAATAATCGGAAAAAGAACTCTCTCCGACTACCAAGCCCACTAGTTTCAGAACAACCAGCTGGGCTCAATGGCTTTTTCTACCGCTCCATTAAGCCTCGCACTTTTCAACACACCTCTCCAATACCGCCGCTCTCACCCACAAGCACCGATCAAACAAGACCCACAAGCACCGATCGTTCTAGTCAAGCACCGATCGTTCCATAAGCACCGATCAAGCACTTATCGTTCCACAAGCACCGATCGTTCCAGTCAAGCACCGATCTATCTCTCTGTTGGTTTGTCTGTGTGGGTTTGTTTGTGTGTGGGTGTGTTTGTGTATCTCTGTGTTGATTTGTCTGTGTGGATGTGTTTGTGTGTGGGTGTGTTTGTGTGCATCTGAGGAAAAAGAAGATGAGAAGAGGAGAAGTCATTGAGTTCGTTGTGCATGGAGGAGAGAGAGAAAAAAAAGGTGCGAACGTGAAATTAATAAAATAATAAATACACATGCTACAGTAACCGTGCATATATGCACGATTACTATAGCAATTGTGTATTTATACACAAGTTTACACCCACTTATGTGGGTGATTTTTTGCTCAAATTGTGTAAAAGTAGTTACTTTTTCCATTTTGCACATTTATGCACAAGCTAATGTAATTGCTCTTAAACATTCATAAAGGCTCAAACAAATTTGCATACACACTCTAATGCAATTTTACTTTCTCGTGATGCTGAATTGCATACCCAATAAGAGATTATTGGGCTTCCATTAAAAAAAAATCAGTCCGGCCTTATAATTAAAAAAAAATAAAAAAAATAAGATCAGCACTGCGTTGGGCTTAAATCTGATTATGATGCAGTTCAAAGAATTCTAATTTAGGCCTATTCTAAGAAATTTTAATTTAAATAAGGCTTTATGGGGTTTAATGCAAAACACTGAAAGAAAATGTGTCCATTCAAATTGGACCATTAACTGTAGCCCAAATAAGTTAAAAGGCATCCTGCTCAAAACCTAGTTTTTTTTTTTTTTTATAGAAAATAATTACAATATACTATTAATCTCGCAGTTAAACTCTTTTTTCCCTAAATTTCTCAAACACTTTGTACATGCATATATGTCAATTCGGCTACAAGGCTATTCAACTACAAAACCCCGCTAAATCAAAGTTTGGTCACTTCATTGATTTCACAAGCCTGATATAACTTTTAATTCCACCACTTTTCTAAAATTATGTACCTATTGCACTTTGAAAAAATTGGGCTTCAATTAAAAAAATTAGTTGGCCTCTTAAATAAATTAGAGAAGTCTAGATCAATTAAGTTACAAGGTGAGCAAATTACAAAACACGGAGACATACTCTTCCTTATTTCTTTTAGTACAAACATCTCCAGCATATCCTTAAGATTGGACTGGCATTTGTGATCTGTGTGTCTTTGTTTTCAGGTACTGGATTGCACTGCCCCACTAGCAATCAAAAGCAGTCTTGAATTAGAGTGGTAGGTCGAACTTTCTAGAACAAACCTAGGTTCAATTGAGGTCCACTTTGCTGCAAATTCGTTTTTCAATTTTGTTTTTGTTTTTTGTTTTTTCTTGAACTACCTGTTTGAACCTTTTTTTTTTGGGTGAAGACTGTAAAGCTATCAGCTACTGATCAAGATTGTTCATCTCAAGCCAATGCAGTGGTGCCTCAGACAAAACGACATGTAGTCTGCCAGAGTAGTTAAGATAAACGACATGCAGCTTAATAGAGTTTATTAAGTGATAAATCTGTTAAGAGTGGGAAGCCACGTGTCTTGTATCTATTGGAGCTTAGAAAGTTTGTTAGATTAGAGTAACTCCCGCTTAGTTTGTTAGAGTTTGTTAGCCTAATCATCTTGTATAAATACTATACAGCTTTGTAATCTTATTAAGTCTGATATAATACAAATTCCAGAATTCTTGGAATCTAAATATTTTCTCTACCTTTTCTTTCGTGGTATCAGAGCCCAATAATGGTGTCCTCTGCAAGTTCAGCTTCTGCTACTACAAGTAATACTGTTGCTAATCATGACATTAATTCTTCGCCATTGCTTCTGTCTAACATGGCAAGCATGATGACTATGAAGCTAGATTACAACAACTATTTGGTTTTGAGGCATCAGATCGAACCTGTTTGAACTTAAAACTATTATTATTTTTTAATTATATCAAAATATTATATTTTTTGAGAGATTATTATTTTGTGTATATTTATTAAAATATTTAAAATAGTAAGAGGATATCATTATATACAGTTTTAACTAAGATTTTTTGAACTTAGTGATTACTCACTGGGAGGTGCAACCTTTAGCTTTTACATTAAATATTTCCTGTTGCTCATTTGTATTGGGTTTTTAATTTTTTTAGATGAATATAAGAGTATGGGGCAAAATGTAATGAAACACTTTTATATATGTACGTAACAGAATTCTCATCCAAGACATTTTGATGCAAAATCTTATAGAAAATGATGACGAATGATGAATTAAGATTTTTTTTTTTTTTTTTTGCTGAATCCCCAATGATGAATTAAGTTCTCTCTCATATAAGTTCACTCTTATATATGTGAACTTTCAGTTGTTACTATAGTGAGCTTGGGATTTGGTATCTTGGAAGAGCTAGGGAAAATGGATGAATTAAAAAAAAAAAAAAAGTGAATAAATATTGAATTAATAAATTCAGTAGGGACATTGGAGTCAAGGGTGACTTCAAGTACATGAAGTCACAAACTATTTTACAACATTATTATTATTTTTTTCAAAATATTGATGTGTTCAATTCTTACTGTTCTTATCTAGGCCCACTACTAACATCATTTTTTCGCTTACAAATAACCGCTCACCATATCAGTATTTTGTAAAAAATATTGTAAAATAGTTTGAGACTCTAGCATTTTTCTAAATAAAAAGATACAATGCTAACAATGTAGCAATATTCATAGGGTGGTCCAATTCAAACATCAGTAACAAAATAGGAATGTTGCCAAAGTTCCTATTCTCTATCTAGGATTGTGAAGTCAAGCCAAATACTAAAAGTTTAGAAAAATTACATTTTACCATGATAAGCTATACTCCTAATTACATTTTGCACCCTAAACTTTTAGAATGCACGGTTTGCACTCTAAACTATAACTCATATTACACTTTACACCCCGCCATCAATTTTGTTGTTACTTTGGATGGCACCAGGTGAAATATCCCAATTGCCCATCTTCCCGATTTCTTAAAAAGTAAAAGAGAAATTATATTTTACCACTCTAAACTATATTCTCAATTATATTTTGCACCATAAACTTTGTATCGCAACTCCCAAAGCCTAGCAAGCACTGATTCTTTATTAACTTTTATGAGCTTGACTATATTTTGAATTCAAACCTAATATCATTTTTATTTTTTTATTTTTTTAATAATTAGAAAGTGAAATTCATTAGAATGTGTTATTCAAATCTATTTGAGCATTCATGAATGTTTAAAGCCAGTGGCAGAGCAAGGAATTTTTTCTGGGGGCAAAGGTATAAACATAATAAAATTCTTATATATAAAAAAATGACTTAAAAAAGCTTTATTTCACATTAACTTTAACTTAAAAAAGTTGTGCCCTAAGCTCTTTCTTGGCATTAAAATTATTTATAATTGATTCTGAACTAAATTCTTTAGCAATCTCCTTTTCTATATATGTAGTTAAACAGTTGCTCAAGAACTCATTGTGCATCTTGTAATGAAACTTTGTCTAGACAAGTTTCATGGCTGAGAATGCACGTTCCGTAGTTGCTATTGAAACATGAAAAGTAAGCACAAGTCTAATCAATTTATCAACAAGTGGATAGATTTTTGATTTTCCAACTCTCACCAACCCTTGGCATAATTCAGAAAGTGTCAATAGATTCTTTAAATCTGGATGTTGAGAAACATCAAGCTCAAAAAGTTGAAGTTGAGTTTTTAAATTCCCTTTTTCTTGCTCCGTGAAATCTTCAAGATAAAATGTATTAGTAAGCTTGCAAATATCATCAATATAAAACATCTTATATCCATTAATAGGATTCAAAGCTGAACTAAGAGTAACTCCACTGCACCCTTGTTGAATCTATTGTTCAATTCTTGTAACACAAAATAAATTGTGGCAATAAACACATCAACTCGATAATAATGCTCTACACCAGTATCATCTTGTTGTCGTCGAGATCGACCACGCCTTCCAACATATCGAGCACTCAAATCAAGAATATATATTTTGTGCTCCTCACAAAATAAATTTTCTTTCTTAAGAAGATCTTCCCATCCAACTTCTCTCATTTTTGCAATCAATTTTTTAGTACTTGAAACAAGATCCATGGCATTTATAATATCTTGAGATTTTTGTTGCAATACTTAAGAAAACACTTCAGTGATTTCCATGATGTCCTTCATAAGGTGTAATATAAAGATAAAGGACATTAATGAGTTTAGAGCAAAATCTGCATCTCCACGTTGACGATAGTTTCCTTCCGTAGAAAGATTTTCTAAAACTTTATAAGTTGCATCAAACATTTTTATCAAGTTAGATATTGAATACAAGTGAGAGCCCCAATGAGTATCTCTAGCTCACTTCAAAGTTTCAATTTTATTTAACCTTCTTCTGAATTCTATTTCATTATTTGCTCATTTTCTTGCAACATCAATAGCTTGAGCATCTTTTGATAGGCCAAAAACGAATTGACCCTTTGTGATGAATTAATTTATTAATTAACCAAGTTTATTAATTAATCAAATTAATCATGCAAATGCATGTTAGCACAAACAAAACACCAATTAAACTAAGTATGCAGCGGAAAATAAATAACACGGTGATTTGTTTACAAATGGGGAAAATCTACACGGCAAAAACCCCACCGAGTGATTTTCAGGTCACCACTCCCGAAATTCCACTACTATCACAACAAGCGATTACAAGTAAAGGAATCTCAGTACCTTATACCAACCTACAGTTGAACCCTTACCCCAATACCCAATTGGACTTGTTCTATAGTAACAATTTTCCCTTTTGATGCACGGCTCCCAAGTACGTGACTAACCAATTGCGCGGATCCCAGTACGCAACTTCAATCACCAACTAGAGAAGGTTGTTGGCTGCAAAGTTCTTCAGTTCATCCCAACGATGAAGATCAAGAAGATGCTTGGTCACAAAACCCTACGGTGTACAAACACAGCAACTTCTTCACAAGAATGATGAACTAGGGCAAATTCTGTCTCCGGTCACAATTTGCTTGAACAAACTTTGTTCAACACTTGTGCAACTTGTGTACTCTTTGACGGCCCTTAAAGTAATCCTTTTATATGTCTAGGGTTGTGAGAAAAGAAGGCCCAAAGACACATTCACGGATTCCAAGAAAACAGAACAGAAAATCTGTTTTTCTTAAACCTTAACAGATAGGAGGTGTCGAGCAACTGTCGAGCAGGTGTCGAGCACACGGGCTTGAAACAGCTTTCTTAAGCTCGATAGATACAGCTGTCGAGCTTTAATGAATTTGCACTATTCAGCTTGTTTCTTGAACAGACTTGAATGACTTTAACACTTGATCTTGAAACCTTGTTTCTTGAAGTATTAAAAACACTTAGATTTACCCAATTACAAGTAAAGTGCGTTTTTGTCAAAGGATTAGCCAATTACATAAAATAGTAACATATGTTCCTAACAAATTAATCACATATGTCCTAACATCTTTCAACTCATCATTCTGTTTGTTAGAAGATGTAGTGGTATTAACGATTGAAGTCAAATTCTTGAAAATTAATGACCAACACTTACTTTAGAAAATGCTATAACTAATGCAAGTTGTAGGCGATGCACAAAACAGTGAATATAATAAGCATAGAGACATTCTTTACAAATTAAAGCTTGCAACCCATTCCATTCACCTCTCATGTTGCTCGCACCGTCATATCCTTAACCTCAAATATTTTGAATAGCTAACTCATGATGAGAGAGAACGTTAAATATCTCATCTCTTAAAGTTAAAGATGTTGTGTCTTTGACATGGACAAGACCAAAAAACCTTTCATGAATAAAACCATCTTTATCCACAAATCTCAAAATAAGGGCCATTTGCTCTTTTTTGGACTCATCATGAGCTTCATCAACAAGAATGCAGAATTTTGCAACTCCAATCTCCTCACGTATCGATTTCTTAACCTTACTAGTGTGAGAGACCGCGCCCCCGGCCCCCTTTTATGATGTTGGGCCAAACCCACGTGAATGGGTGGAGTCGTGTTGTTGCCTCTCAAAATGAAGGTTCAACTAGTTATATTTTCCCCTTTAGATTAAGGGTTTTACAATGGAGTCGCCACTTATTTAATTATTGGGATAAATAAGAAAACCAAAATTGAAAAAATTCCTCATTTTATTAATTTTCAATTGAATTTACATTGATCATAGGAAAATTACATGGCTTTGGTCCTAGATACAATCTAAGATAAAGTTA